>CM074498.1:3854570-4374556 GCA_037389245.1 Oryzias sinensis | reverse complement strand
ACGGTGTTAACTGACTTTTGCATTTGCATCAAAAGTATTGCTGCTGCATTAAAAATAACAAATAAATCTTTCATTAAGTTTTTCTTCACATACAAATGATATTCACTTTACACAATAAAACGATTATAAAATAACATTACATTTGTAATATATAGAATTATGACAGTTTGTAGTGGTTTTGAATCTTTTTGCTCACCTTCACGGCACAGTAATCAAAGAAGCCGGTTTCAGAAAAAATGGCCACCAGCACCATCTGTGAGAAACACATCACATTTTCCTAACTAAAGATCATGTTGCGTAATGAGATTATGTTTCAAGAAACAACAAGTTGGTCATCTGCAGGAAGACCTGAATTTTTCAGTAAAACTTAGAGAGTCGTGAATACTATTAAATGTTCAACTAGGCATCTTTGCTTGAAGTTTATAAAATTCTTTTATTAATCCGATCAACATTTAAAAATATGTGTTTGTTTTCATTAAACTCTTAATTGGTCCTAGAAGGGCAGAACTGATGTAATTCTGAATAATTTTAGTTTTCTGTGAAACTTTTCGAATTACATATTTTTATTATAATGGCATTTAGAGCATGTTGGCTTCCATGGAGACCGGTTCTTTCTCCAGTTTCTGCTCAGTACCAATAAATTTATGTGAGGATTTTACTGAGTGACTCCTCCCCCCTCACGTTCCAAACAGGAAGTACCCACTGGGTCCAGGAAGCCAAAATCCTATAGAGCTCTATAGAGAATTAAACAGCAGTTACTCAGTAATTCTATTAGTCAGAATAACGAATCTTGCTCTGATACCTTTTTTTTAACATGTTTTTGATTAACCTAAATTTTTTTTTATCATATTTTTTATATTGACTTAATTTCATCGGAGCTGTAAATGAGGCATTTCCTTTGGATGACGTCACACTTAGTTCTCTTATACAGTCAATGGTACAGACAACAAAGACAGAGAATGAGCCTGAGGTGGGATTATCCCGACATGTTTTAAAAACTCCCTTTTGTGGTTTGCAATTGTTTGCAGAACGATCCACTCACCATGCCAAACAGGAGAGCCAGAGTCTCGTAGTCGATCCACTCCACCACAGTAACCAGACTGGGTCGCTGTGAAAGAGATTCATTTTCAAAATTATGATGTTTTAAATTGGAGTCATGGTATTAAATTTGCTCACATTCATTAGTAGTAAAACTAAATGGACCATTAAATTGCCTCTGGTAACAATCATCAAAGAGATTAGGAAAAATAAAGTTTTTAATAGTTGAAGCTGTATTGCAAGACACCTAAACAAACAACATAAATGGTGCTTCCTTTCCTGCACACATATCTTCAGTCATTTTTAATGAAAAAGGGACAAATGCAAAAATATTTAAGCTGCCAAAATCCAATGATTTATGTTACTGTAAAAGATGAAAACAGGATTTTTGACTGGTTGTTTCATTTCCGTTTATTGGTCAATAGACAACAAATTCAGTGGACTTACATTACCAATAACGGCCAAAGCAGCTAAGGCAGCTAAGGATCCCAACATTGCAGCCAGGGTGCGGTGAACAATCTAAAAAACAAAAAACAGCATGATTATGAATCTTGAGGAGGGTCACTGGGAATGCATTCATTTTAAACTGTTTTCCTCAATTACAGTCTTCTGGGCAAACATTGAATCTTCACATTACTGTTAGAGACTGAATTTTTTAACCTATTTGGCTCGACTCACCTGTTTCTTTGTTATTTTATTACCAATTTGCAAAGAAGCTCAAAAATCACTCGTTTCCTGTTATGTAATAAAATCAGCAAAAATCTGCAGTAATCTGGAAGAAAGAAGCAGCAGGAGGAAGCTAGGAGGCTCAGAGAGGACGAGCCGTGGACCAGGCCTTCACGCTGCGTTTTTTAACCACATCATGCAACCCACCCCCAAATCTAACCAAATGCTCCACATCATATAAAGGCACGTGCCTTTCCAGCTTTGTTATTCAAGTCAGAGATGGGCAGCTGTAGGCCACACAGGGCACTTGTTTCAGATACCCTTAGTTACCTGGATCAGGTCAGTCCACCCAGGTGGAAAAGAAGCAGCATATCTGCTCTTCTGGACCCTTAGTGTTCAAATGTTGTTGCAGATCTGATGGCTGTATTATTTGTAAAAGAAAAGCACTGAAGATAAGGAGCAGGTGCAGGTATCTGTCTTGGTTTTATTCCCAATCGGGAAGAATAAACTCTTACATCCATTCTGTTTGACTTTCCAGAAGCTGAGGTTTGTGGTGAGATTTTCTCTTGTAGTTAGATGTTCCGGATGTTCCTCATTGAGTTAAGGTTCCATCTTCAGGTGGTCTATGATGAACTGTGAGACTTCTGCATCAGAAATATTTACCATACCACACAAAAATGCATTCCCTTATATTACAATTTTGCCGAGGAACCAAATTATTTCTATTTGTTTTTGTTGATGCTGAGTATAAAGTATGGAAGCAGTGTTTGTGCAAAAACTTAGGAATTTACCTTTTGTTCAATCACCTTAATTAAAAATAAAATGATCTAAGTTTTCTTTTTAAAGATGTTTCATTTGCATTAAAATCCCAACTTTCCAATTTGAAAGAAACTGATTAAATGAAAATCTTTTTGTTGCTTAAAATCTTATACTTCTATGTCAAAGCAGTCATTGTCTTTATTAATATCTTTCCGAGTTATATCAAATTAACCAGAGTCTCATTATTCCAGATGAATAATATACAATCTTTTTGGATAATCAGATGATTTCTTTGTTTGACGGAATCTTTATGAAGGAGAAAGAACGAATGAAGAGAACAAAAGCATTTCTTTCTGCTGCATTGTCCTTTGTCAGAAATGAAAGGATTGAAATTAAGCTTTAATTTAAAACATTATGAGTGTTTTTGCTTAGACGGCTGCCCCTGCGACCCGGTCCTGGATAAGCGGAGGAGGATGGATGGATGGATGGATGGATGGATGGATGGATGGATGGATGGATGGATGGATGGATGGATGTTTTAATGTCTAAAATGTGGAGAAAGGATGTGTGTTCACTCATTAAGAAACTTTAATTATGTTCTTTGGAGCAAAAACTTAAATCCCACAGATAAGATGAAACTATTATGAGCAGATTGTGGTTCTAGTTTACACCAAGCAAACAACAAACAAACAAAGTAATATTTGTGCCACTACAATAAGAACAAAAGTCACAGTTTTGTCTTTGGTTCAGTTTCTGGTCCTTCACCTTCTGGTTATTAAATCCACAATCAAGCAGCTCAACGTGCAGCATTTTTGTAAAGCATAAACAAAATGATCTATAAGACTTTGACATACAGTGGGGCTAAAAAGTAGTGATTCAGCCACCAATTGTACAAGTTCTCCCACTAAAAGATGAGAGGCCTGTAATTTTCTTCATAGGTATACCTCAACTTTGAGAGACAAAATGAGAAAATACAAAATCAGACAATAACATTGTCTAATTGCTAAAGAATTTATTAGTAAATTATGGTGGAAAATAAGTATTTGGTCACCTAAAAACAAGGAGGATTTCTGTCTCTCACAGACCTGTAGCTTCTGCTGTAAGAGGATCCTCTGTCCTCCACTTATTACCTGTATTAATGGCACCTGTTTGAACTGGTTATCTATAGAAAAGACACCATCCTCAGACAGTCACACTCCAAACTCCACCGTGGTCAAGACCAAAGATGCTTGGTGTGAAGAACTCAACTGTGGGAGCAATTATTAGGAAATAGAAGACATACAAGACCACTGATAATCTCCCTCCATCTGGGGCTTCCCACAAAATCTCAGCCTGTGGAGTCAAAATGATCACAAGAACGGTGAGCAAAGACCTAATGAATGATCTGCAGAGAGCTGGGACCAAAGGAACTAAGATGAGGTGTTTTCTGGGATAAGATTACTAATTACTTTGGAGTTGTGTTCTTTTTCTTTCTTTTCTTGACAATGACAGTTAAAAACAGCACAAATATTTTATTTTTTCCAAATCTGCTGCTGTTGGTTTTCCGGTCTCAGTCCAGCCTTTGTCTACACTGCCCAGCGACGTCACATCATGTTGTCTGAATAAAAGCTGTGTGCAGAAGAGTGGATTTTTCCCCACTTGAGGAGTTAACTGCCCCATGTGGCAGATAAGAAAATGCATTTCTGTCTGTAGGCAGTGTCAGTAAGCCATAAAATGAAATAAAGAAAAAAGAATTTTTAGGAGTGTTCTGTTTTATTATTCTTACTAGCAATCACCTTTGCTTCAAACAAAATGTGACATGTTCCTCATCTTTAATCTGTTTTCACTCAATTTTCTGATTTGTCGGAGGTAAGTGTTTCTTTCAGAACTAGGATTTGAGAGACAGATCAAGAGGCCCGTTTTCAAGGAAACTATTAAAAATCACACGGTAGAAAAAGTTTGATGTCAGTGCTTTTAGAAAGTGAAAGACTGGCAGAATTCTGCTTATCATCTCATCCAAAGTGATTTCATCAGCTGGGCCTCTGTCGTCATATGTTAATCTGCCACATGAATGATTCAATGAAGGTAACAGAATAATGTCAGTTCTGCCCAGTCTGCATGCGGTCTCTGTCAGAAGGACTGGTCTGCTGTCAGATTCTGTCCAAAACGCACGTCTTTTCATCTTTCTGCTGACCTTGTGGAAAAGGGTTGTTGAGAAAAGATTGTTGGAAGACGTTAAATAGGGAAGAAGACGACGGTGCAGCATCGGTGAGGCTGCAATGTGACCCTGCAGAGGAAATGTTTCCATACTTCACCTGAAACAGCTGCTGCTCAGTGTCCCACTGCTTCCTTTTTTTTTTTTTTTTTTTTACAAAATTAGCATTTTGACATTTTGGAGTACTGCTTTGAAAACCCAAGGATAAAGAAGGCTGGGATTATGATGCTCCTCCTATTTATATTTTAGAAACAGTAGTAAGCCTGTTTCTCGTCAATGAAGAACCGATTCACTTGTTTGGAATAGGGAGGCTGAAAAAGGATCAGATGCTTTATGGTCCTCACATCAGCAGCAGAAAGCTCAGCTCAGAAATATTCCACTCGATGATCATTCTTTAATCGGATAAGAACATTGAAGATCATTTACCTCAAAGATGATGAGAATGTAGACCCCACAGAGGATGATTCCTGCAATGGCCACCTGGGTTTCCATGGTGACGTAGAGCGATTGATGGGTCATGGACAACGGCACCACTTCAGTGTCCTGCAGGAAGGCCTGGATTGTGATGGCGATGGGGTCACTGTGTGGGACACCACAGAGTAACCTTACGTTATTAGAAAAAATTTAACGAAAGGTGAGAAGAACCCCTATTTTGAAGAGATTTATGGAAAACAGTTCTCCACACCATTTGAACATTTGGAATATTATTAGGAATTTTATGTAAAAAGGATTTTTGCCAATCGCATTTTCTTACTGAGCTATATTTCGTATTTGGGATTAAAAACTTGGTGTTTTGCCCCCAGGGAGGCACATCGATCAGTCCTGCTCTTTTTAAGAAACTGTTTTAACCGATATAAAAAATAAATAAAAATGACTGAATATCACATTATTGACAAGACTAGGAAATCATCAAAAAAAACTTCCTTAAACTTTGCACAAATAACAAAAACAATACTTTTAAATGAAATAAAGTATTTTTGATCCTTTCATTTGTAATGGCCTTCCATTCTGCCCCCCCATAATGAAATGTTCTAGCTCAGCCCCTGACCATAAGTATAACAAAACATAACTATATATATATAAAATATGAATATCTATTAGACTAGGTAAATAAACCAAGAAATTATTAGTCCAGTAATATTTCATTTTCTGGTTATATTCCTTGATTTAATTTTGATTGAAAGGATGTCCACATATGTTTATTACATATGATAGACATCATTCTTAAAACTTCTACTTTAGACTTCTGTGTCTTGATTCCCTTCCTTTTGTTTGAATAATCTGATTCTGCTTAGAGCGTCATCATATTTAATCTGTGCGCCTTTTAAGACCGGCTGCAACTGGTCTGTAAACATGATGGGCAAAGCCAAAATTGGCTGGACACAAATCTTACATGAACAAACTGCAAAATGCGAAAAGCCAACAAGCCTTCCAGTTCAAAACACTACAAACTTTATGAAACCCTTTTAAGGAAAAAGCATATTTCCTGGTTAAATGACAGATAAATAATTTTTGTGCATAAAGAGAGGGTACATTGTTAATGCATAAAATCTTATAGATGTTTAATAAATAAAAAAATGGGGGTTTTTCAAAAAGAAACTAATTTTAGTTTAAGTAAAAATGGCCAACACCTTTTCAGGTACAACCACAGTAAGATTTGGATTCCTCATAATAAGAATGAAAGCTTCAAATTAACATTTATGTCGTTGTTCTCTTTCGGCTTTTCCCATCAGGGGTCGCCACAGCGAACAAGTCGCATGGTAAACTTGGCAATGTTTTACGCCGGATGCCCTTCCTGACACAACCTTCTCAAAGCAACCGGGCTTGGGACCGGCAGAGAAGTAGAGAAGGGAACAGGGAGCAGCCTGGATTCGAACCCTGGTTTCACGGACGGAAGGCGCCGCAGACCAGCACGAGCTAAACCGGCTCCCTCAAATTAACCTTTTAAAATTGATTTTTATGTGAAACATTGATCTTTTTTTTTCAAGGTCTTGAGACCTGAAATAGTTATTTTTTTATTACTTTTTTTTTTCTAACGTCATTGGCTATTTTGTCTGCTTTACTTCGATTTGGTGTTTTTAGGCTTATCTTTGGGGGGCTGTTTTTTTTCACAAGTGTTTATTTAAAGACCTTGTTGATTGTGCTGTGAAGGTACCTGCTGAGCATCTCAAAGGTTTTAGTTACCACCCTCTGGAGACTCCGTTCAGCATGTAGAGGAACGGTCCAGTTATAGATCACCTGTTCACAGACATCAGAGCAGGAATGATTCAGCTTCTACTAATTGATTTTTTTATATTCTGAATAGGTTTTCATTTTATCGAGGTCCTCACCTGTTGAGTTCTCCTCCTCCGTTGTCCCGGCTCCTCAGTCTGCTCCACTTGGATCAAGATGTACTCCTGGGTGCTAAGGTCTATCATCCCTCCTGCAAAGGGCCCTGCCACCTGCAGCTTCAGCAGAGCATTATCCCGAAAGTCTGTCACATTCATCGCTGAGACAAGAGGACCGTCAAGAAAAAAAATATGGACGGGATGGAATTAAAGGATGGCCATAAACCTTCATTCATTAAAGAAAAAAGCAGTTTCACGGGTAGAAGGATACAGAAACTGTCTGACGGTGAGACTGCCAACATCCTCCAGGGGTTGTCTCGGTCTGGATACATGCTGAAAAACAGCTGAGTGCAGAGAAAAACTATTTGTTATCAGAACCCTCGGACCTGTTTGCATGAATGTTGACACTTCAGAATATACTGTGGAAACAGGAAACTGTAAATATATGGTATAGTGCAAATATTTGCTGGATTGCATTTGATTGCATATTTAAAATGATATGGTTTATCTACTTACCAGATGCACTGACGGTTGTGTAAATAATTAACAGCTAATGTCAATTTTAGAGTTTGAATTTGCTTTAAGCAGCAAATACATTTGACATTTTAGGGTTAAAGGGAATAAGAATCATTTCAAAATCTGCAAGCCAAAGTTTGACAACAAGCAAAGATCTAATTCATGGTTTTCCCAGCATACACTTGAATGTGCTGTGTCTTCCATTTCTTCTGCCTAATAACAAACAATGGAAGACATGTCTACTCACGCTGCAGAGGACGACAATAGAAAATATCGTTGCAACTTTGCAAACTCTGAGGCAGCATCTGCAAAGATAAAAGCAAAGGAAGAAAAGAGACACAATGAATGGATGTTAGTGGAACTAGACTTTCACATTGGTCCAAAGACAGAGGGAACTAGAACAAAAAAAAAATCCACAAAGTCTCACTTGACGCTGCTTGTGAGCCTGAAGCCCAGACTGAGATTCTCCACAGCTTCAGTCTTGTCACAGGAGTTGGAGCGGGTCAGGCTGGCCACTTCGCTGCCCAGCCGAAATCGTCTCTCAATGTCCAGCGAGCTGCTGTCCCACGGCTCGTCCACTCCAAAGCTGGGTTCATGCACCGTCATGTAGGTGATGCTGGAATGTGCAGAGCAGCCTCAGGTCAGAGACTGATGAATTTCACTCACTAAAATGCACGCCTTTTTTCTGTGGACAATGTTGTTCTCCTTCCAAACCCCCGCTAGTAAACAGTTTCATTTCAAACGATTTCATTACAAACTTGAATTCTCTCATGCAATCAGCTTTTATTTGTGCAATTGTTTCCTGTTCAGTACTTTTGTGTTCTGTGACCCAACAGAAGCGGAGTGAGGATCTTACCTTTCATCCTGAGGGAATCTCAGCAGAGGTGATCGCTCTGAAATGTTTGCAGAATTTGTTTTTCCTCTGAGGAAGTTAACAGCGCTGAAGCTGTGTCTGAAACACAAAAGTTGAGGTGCATGTCTTTTTTTTAATGCCTAGAAAAACTGTGATACGTTAGGTCATTGACAGGCTGACAGTAAGGCACACATGCAGTTCACACAAAACTGATGACCCATCATCCTTTGAGATTAGAAAAACAGCCGTCTGCCTCTGTGGAGGAGGTTTCAATGCTGTTTGCAGCAGCTTCTGCTTTTTTTAACTGAATCTCAGTTCACAATCACATCTAATCAACTCACAGAGACACACAAATGGATCTCATCAAATGTCATCAATCTCTAAAGTGGAGCATCAATAAACCCCTTTCAATGAATAACTAATAAGGGAATTGGAGTTGTTTCGAATTCTCAACCATCAGCTGCAAGGCGCCCTCAGCTGGCAAATACAGTCAAAGCTGCAAATGCATTTTCAAACTAAACCAAAATGTTTCCAATATCATTTACGGAGCCCCTAAAGGGCCATTAAAGAAGAAAAGATAAAATCAGAATAAAAACAAAACAAAAAAAAGTAAAAAAAAAAAAGAATAGAACTAGGATTTTGTTTTACTTTGTTGTTGTTGTTTTCTTCAATGTCCCTTAAGGGCTCCGTACTAGATATCCTAACATTGCAGCAGACTGAAAGAAATCAACCTATTGAAAAAATAACCTCAAATGCCGATAGTAGAGTGATCAGCGATCAGTTCACCAGTTTAACAATTTACTTTCAAAAATGAAAGTATTTTTGCTTTTTCTCTGTGACATATTTAAAGACAGAGAGCTAAATTATGTTGAGGTCTATTTTCATTCAGTCACAGTTGCACATAAGCATGTTGCTCAATGCCACTGCTTCAGATATAAAGTGTAAATTGCCACATGATTAATTGGATTATATCATTTACAACAAAGAATGTCTTCCTCCCCTATTATTTGTTAAGTGACTAAAAAGCAAAACAAGTAAGGTTTGTGTTTTAGAGTCTTGTGCTGTTGTGTAATCTTGTGTTTTCGATTTCAGATATCTTCAGTGCTGCTATGGAAAACTTTGCATGGACTTACACTGTCAGAAGTCAGAGCTCTGTCTCCCCCCTCGTCACCAGCAGACCATCTCTAGAGTTCTAACCACATTACATCTCCCAGCAACCCCAGTGCACAGTTTCTGGATGCCACACACCTGACCTTCATTGCAATCACTCACAGTCTACTTAAGCACTGAACTGAGCCTACATCAGGTTCACATCCAGGTACGCACTGCGTCGTGGCGCAAGAGCTGCTTTCCTCCGCTACTTGCGTGTCTCTGTGACCCACATTAATCCAAAAGGGTAAAAGTAAAAACAAGAATCAAACTAGGGGATCTATTTGTAACAAGAACAAGCAAGATAGCTGGATCCAAATGCAGCAGGTTTATTAGCTCAGCTAAAAGTCCACAAAGCTAAATCAGGGGTCAGGCAGGCAGGAGTCGTTAACAGGCATAAGTTCATCAGAGGAGAGACAGGAGAAGGCACGCAAACAGAGTCAGATACAGGGTCAGGAGACAGAAGATCAGGTCCAAATATAATGCTCACTAAGGAAGGCAGAGTGGCACAAACACTTTGCACAGTGTGGCTCAGTGCAGTGCTTAAGTAGACTGTGATTGATTGAGTGAATGAGAGTCAGGTGTGTGGCATCCAGGAAGAGCATGTTGGGGCTGCTGGGAGATGACGTGCATTCAGTACTCTGGAGATGGTTCCTGGGTGGTGATTAAAGGGGGACACAGAGTTCTGAATTCTGGCATTTTTATTGTCTATATGAAAATAAGAGAAATTAATAAATGACGCCCAAAGAGGAGGCCCGAGCTCGCTGCTTCCCCATCCTGCAGCGGCTTTCTGTCGTCCAGCCAGCCGGCTCGCTGTCGTCAAAGGGAACATCAATGATCCAAAGGCAAAATATTTGTTAATATTGCTTTAAACCAGTTTACAATAAAGATGTAACCTGTTATTTCACACAGTCTAGGATTTGACCACTGCAGGGATACCAAAGCACTTATTGTTAGAATGTCACTAAATTACATCCATATTTTTAGAAAAAGTTTGTGCTCCTTCTGCATAATCTTCTCAGAGTTTTTTCCCCTTTCAACAAAGTGAATGTTTCTTTAAAATTTTGGTAGAAGTATTCATTAACTTCAGTGTTTTGTGTATTAAATTATTTTTTGGGAGGGAGGCAAATCACAATGCACCACTTATGTTAAAGACTTAAGTTTAGGTCTAAGTCTGGTAGATCTGACCAAACACCACAGACAGTTGGGTTCTTTGTTTTGTTGGGGCGTGGGATAAACAAGCAGATTAGGTTTGGATTGGTCTGCAATACTCTTACGCAGCTTTGAGAAGATTTAACACATTTTTAGAAAAGGTCTCTCCTTATTTCCCATTGCCAAAACTCAGAGTCCCTGCAGCTGAGACCATTGAAACTCTGCACTAAAATTTGTAGAGCACCCTTACTGGTGCTCTACAAATAAACTGACCTTTGTCTAGGTGCAGAGAGTTATTTTGTTATTTATATGTAAAGTTATTTTTCCAATCATTCCACCTCCACATTAAAGCCGCATTTCTCTAAGTTTGCATAATTCCCTGAGGGTCATCAACCCTTCGGTGCAACTTAAAATAAGAACAAAAGCCACAAATTTTGAAATAAAAACTCTGAAAAGGTTGTGTTCTAAAAGAGATATTTTTGTTTGTTTTTGGCCCAGATGCCATGTTATTTCTTTTTTTTTTTTTTATTATTACCAAAACAGTCCATAGTCTGGCCCTTTTGTCCAATTTAAGAACCCTTTGTGCCCCACGAGTCAAATGTTTGCCCTGACCTAAAACACTGTAAACATGTCAAATGGAAAAAAAAACTCAACAGTTTAAAAATGTGTTGATGTTTGGTAATTGGACAATACAAAATAAACATTAGATCTGTCATAATTCAAAATCTGGGTAACAAACAGATGTAAGGAAGCTGAAAGCCTGCATTTATTTATTTTTTTAAAATTAATTCTTTTTAAATTTAAGTTAAAAAATTATCCGCAAAAAAATGTTAATCTTCTAATCATCAACTGATTGGAAAAAGAAACATTTAATTTACCAATAATCATAAGATCAAGCAAGTAGAATGGTACTCTGGTATTTGTGTAAACCTTGTGCTATCCTGTGACCCCCAACCCTTACATTGACGTGTTCTCCCTACCATGACAAAGGTGGATAAAGGTGGAAAGATTTCATGTAAATGGGTCTAGTGGGTCTAGATGACCCAACTCCCAATGTCGAAGTGCCAAGGATAGCACAAGGGTTAAAGCATTGGCCAAAATGTAAAATTTTCTCTTAATAAGATTTAAGGAATAAACAGGGTTGGAGCCAAGTGGCTCAAATAGATCTGTAAACATCAGATACTTTGTCGGATGTTATAGACTCAGTGTCATTTCAATACCTGTCCTCCTTACGAACAGGAACAAAGCCCTCTGTGTGGATGACACACTGTCCGGAGGGAAGGACGGACGACTGCTGGAGCTTCTGGGTGTCTCCATTCTCTGAGATGCCCTGCAGCAGCCGTAGCTCTCCGAAGTTCCCCGCTACTGCCTCCGGTGGCCTCAGGCTGCTCCTGCACTGATGACCTGAGGCAGAAGTCTGAGTCATCTCCATCTCCAGGTTGCTTTTGTTCTCCAGATACATGTTGATTCTGGTGAAAGGAAAAAAAAAAAAAAAAAAAAAGAGAGTCATCAGAGAATGACACCATTTGAATGTGAAGTTTGGTTCGGTTAGGAACCTCTTGTCGTTGTTTTTTTTGTGTTTTTTAGTCCACTCCTCAAACATGTTCCTCAACATTTGAAGCCGTAAGACAATTATCCACCTTCTGAAGGTCTGAGTTGGGCAGTTCAGCAGTTTAGTAGAAGATTCCCATTTCTGACATCAGGAGATCGTTGATTTGAACTTAAGGACAAGTTAAACCAAAGAATCTTGAAAAATTCAACACAGTGCCTTTTTGCTTGACACATGGGGTGGGGGTCAAAGCATCACAGGTTTCATGAGGGTTAATTGACACTGGAACCTTTAAGTTTGTGGAATTCTGAGCAATATCAATGCAAATCTGCAGTTTTAGATCATTTTACAGATTGATGTTAGCTGTGAGCACAAGTTTTTCCAATTGTTTTCAGGCCCCCCTAACACGGAGAGCTGGCCCAGCCCAAATCATTATCCCTCCACCACTTTGCCTAACAGTTGAAAACTGATGACAAACTGTGTTGTCTCACAAAATGTACCAAAAACTCTAATTAAAAGAAATGAAAGTATAATTTCAGGGGACTAGATAAATGTTATATACAAAAGGAACTCAGAAACAAAAAGGATTTTGTGTACCCATATGTGGAACACAAACACTTAAAACAATGTCCAAAAATAAAGGAGTTTAAGAACAAATATAGAAATATGATTGTTGATGGACGTGTACATATACAAACATAAATAAATTAGGATAGATCTGTCAATGTAAGATTGAAGGAGGTTAAAAGGAACCACAATGAGTGTTTACATCACAAATGTGTGTCGAAAGTATTTATATGTGTATTTATGTGTGTATATGGGTGTGAGAAAATGTATTCAGTAGAGAGAACAAAACTACGATAGATAGTGGGTTTATTGCCACTGGGTGTGGTAATAAGTTTGGTCGAGGCCATGGGGGTGAGAATTTATGAGGCTTTACCTCTTCTCACGCCCCTTCAATGTCTCTTGAATTTTTAATATCATGTCTTGATCTTAATATCATGAAAGAAATAGTTATTTTCATCAAGACAGTGTAACATTTTTTACAGTCACATCACTTCCAGCTTCTTGTTAATGAATGGTTCAAGCTCTGGGTTTGTTAACAAAAAATCTCAGTCAGTGGGTTTTCAGGAGTTTCCTGAAGCTTCTGAGACAGAGGATGTTAAAGCTTAGCAGAAATAGTGGAGCTGCAGGCAGAAACAAACCAAAGTCAGGTGCTTCATTCTCCAGTTTCATAAGTACCAAAAACGCTTCTGACATAGATTGGGTCATCTGATCATCTAAAAAATGATTTTGCTTGAAAGCAACTATTTCTACAGTCCCCTTAAAGGGACTGAGAAGTGAAAAAAAAGAGAGTACTGGTTTCTGTTGTAAACCAAGTAGTGTCTGGTACGTACCAGATACTTTCTAGTGCACACCAAATACTTTCTGGTGCGCACCAAATACTTTCTAGTACGCATCAGATACTTTCTAGTATGCACCAGATCGTTTCTAGTATGCACCAGATACCTTCCAGTTCGCTGCACATACTTTCTAGTACGAACCAGATACTTTCTAGTGCACAGCAAATACTTTCTAGTGCGCACCAAATTCTTTCTAGTACACAGCAGATACTTTCTAGTACGCACCAGATACTTTCTAGTGCGCACCAAATAGTTTCTGGTACACACCAGATACTTTTCTAGTATGCACCAGACACTTTTTAGCGCGCACCAGATTCTTTCTAGTGAGCACCAAATACTTTCTGGTACGTACCAGATACTTTCTATGACGAACCACATACTTTCTAGTACATAGCAGATACTTTTTAGAATGCAGCAGATACTTTCTGGTACACGCCAGATACCTTCTAGTATGCACCAGATACTTTCCAGTACAGACCAGGTACTTCCTAGTATGCACCACTATTTAAGTCCACTACATTAAGGACAGGGCAAAATAATTACGGCTTTTTTCAAACCCTTTGATGAAATCCACTAAAACAAATGATGTAATATCATTTTTTACGAGATAAATATAGTATCAATTGTGATCGATTGGATAATATGCTAAGTTTTTCTGACAACAATGTTAGTTTAAGATGCACATTGACATTAACGTTCTGCGGGAAAAGCAACTTATTTCCCACTGTCTTAAATTTGATACACATATTTTTACCATTCTGTAACTGTATTACAAAAAAGTACTTATCATGTTTTTCAATTTTGCATTCTTTAAATGCAGCAAGTAGTCATTTAAAAGATAAGTAACAATAGACCATAACATTTTTAAAATTAGCTAAAAAGTCATTCTACTGCCCCTAGTGAAATGATGAGGAATTACAGGGCAAAAAACATGGACCAAGTTAAATATAAATAATGGGTTTTTAAGAAAGATTTGGATTTTGCGTGTAGCAAATATGATGTCAAGAGTTATATTTGGATCTGTAAATCAAGAATTACATCAAACATTATTACAGACACTAATTTTCCTTGAGTTTCCTCTACTTCTCTTTAAAGGTTATCTTGTTAGTGTATAAAACTAAACTAAATTGTACCATTTTTTTCTATAATAAAAAAAAACTGGTTTAAGTAAGGAAGTAAATTCCTGACAATAGCACTTTGATTCTCAGCACACACAGAGCACATGATGAATGAAGTCAGCAGCCAGCATGCCGTCCTCACAAACACACAGGCTGCATGAAAGCGATGGGATTACTTCTCACATGAAAGGCACCCGAGATCTCGCATGTGACATTTGAACTGTGCACTCCCTGAGCTACAGTGTTCCTCACAGGCTGTGCATGCTGGCACCGCTGATCCGGACAAACCAAAAATTCAACAAAAATTCAATCAACTAAGATGTATCACCTGCTAAACACATTTAGTCAAATATAAGCATTTTTTATTTTATTTAAGTAGGTAAAAAAATATTTCTCCTGTTTGAATTTCATTTATTGGACATTTAAAAGTTTGCTAGATCTATTCTCCATGTCATCTATGTCCAGCCTCACATGAAACGCCTGTCAAAGTCTTATGATGCAGCTCACCAGGGACTAGAATGATCAGACTTGTCTGCAGTCCTGCCTGCAGGCTGCGTGTAACGCCAAAGACAAACAGATATCTTCAGGATTTCCACCCTTATTTACCACAACTACAGACCAAAACACTGAAATGGAACCGTTTCCAGATCTGACTAATGACTCAAACAATTTGCAATCCGAGAGCACAAGGATCGCTTTGGTTTGTTTGACATTTTAAATCATCCAGGGCCTCCTCTAGAATCATATAGTGTCTGAATGGCATAAAATACTATTGCTTTTTCACATTTCATTCAGTTTTCTACATTTATTTGTAAGTCGGTGCACTGAAAGAAATAATTTTTACAGGGCCTGCAGGGCAGCACCAGGGCGTCACGCTTAATTTCCTCACACAAAGCATGTGAAACGCTGATGTAACTCAGTCAGATCAAGCTCATCTGTGGTGATGAAATGAGATGAAGGCTGTCAAACTTACCGTGAATAAAGAAAACACAGGCTGAGTTAGGTGATGAGGATGCTGGAGATGATGATGAGATGAACCACCAGATGCAAAATTACACAGAAGCCTCCAAAACTCAGTGGAAAAGTTGGGGAAACTTTACAGTTGCTGGGATGAGTTCGATTTTTTGGGTGAAGTGACGTTCAAAACAGGAAAGGTGGAGGAGTTTCCTCTCCGGATCTCTTCCCAGCAAAAGAGGGAGATGCTCTTGACCAGAGCAGCTGAGCAGGGAGGGAAAGAGGAACAGAGGGAGGGAGGAGAACCATATTTAAGCAGATTAGGGAAAACTTTCAAACCTCTCTAACTTAAGAAAGTGCTGCACACTTTTATTTTTCTTTAGGACCACACCAGAAAGAGAACACAACTTTTTAGCAGTGGGAGAAAAAGAAAAATAATTACGTTTTGAACAAATACAAATATGTACAAATATATACAAAAAATATGTAATTTTACTTTGAGCTATTGACAGAAATGTTTATTAATATGCGCTGTCCCCTATATTAAATAAATTGAAAAAAATAAATAAATAACTGATGAATTTCACTAAATTGCTATCAAACATGTGTTTGTAACTTTTTAGTTTAAACCACCATAGGTCTAGGTATAATGACAGAAGCAAATAGTAAAACAACTATTCAGGGTTTACTTGATGTATCTAAAACTATAACAACTTCTTTCAAAGGTTTTTTTAAGGTTTAGTTTCTCCCATCTTCTGGGATGTTTTCTTTTTTTGTTCTTTGTTTTTGTCCTGCTTGTGCTACGTCGTGTCCCATTAATCATTAAAACCATTTGCTTAAAATGGGTAACTTTTCTCCCCCAGTTCTCCTGCCCCGCATTCATTTTTGCCTCTGGCTGAAAAATTCCCAACAAATAATCCTTACATTTAGTAAGGTACGGGGGTCAGGAAGGGTTTTTTATTTTTTGGGTGAGATGTGGCCTAAAAGACATGACGATTGTTCTATTCTTCACTTTTTGTAGAGCTAGAGTCCAGTCACAGTTCCTCAAAGGAACCCACAGAACATATCCTACAGTTTGACATCACAGTTCCATTTTACCTCCCTGTTCCGGAGCATGCAGGTAACAGCGTTAAAGAACAGCTTTGAATAGAAGGAAACCTCCGAAGTTCTACTACAGAAGCCCTCAAGGGACAAAACAAACAACAGCTGACTGTTTTCCTTTTACAGTTTCCAGGAACTGGGTTTCAAAATAAGCAGAAAGTACATTATTAATTCAGAAGTCAACTGAACATTCAGGACAAATCAACGTACAATTTAAAACTCAGTCAATTCTGGAAATTATTGAGGTGTTTCTCTTTGAACTAAACGTATGCAGCAAAAGCTTAGAGAAGACTTTTGCTAATGTTTCCGTCATGAAGTAAGTTATTTTATAAGAAGGGTGGTGGGTTTTTGTGGTCCGGAGCAAAACAGAAAAGGTATATTAAAGTTATTTTTACCCTTTGTATGCTGAAAGTTACGTAAATTAGATTTTAGCAAGTTGCTTTTACTGCAGAGTGAATTCAGTAACGCAGACCAAATCCCTGTAAAAAGTTATAACAATGCTACAAATTTTAAAGATGTCACACTGGAGAAATCTCAAAAATGTTGCAACTCAGAAAGAATCCAAAAACAAAGCAGGAAATGTTAAACTATTGCACAAAAATGATTTAAGAAAAAGTAAAACTTTTATTTTGATTTCATGTGTTTGAACCAGCTTGAAGACTTCCTGGTTAAATCTAATTTGAAACCAATAACTGGCGCTTGGTCAGTTCAGCAGGTAATTAGTAGCAATTTACTGCAGTTTTAAACCTCATCACATAAATTAACAAACTACATCTTGGTTTACGAAAAAAACACAATTGTGGATTTAGACGTCTGTAAATCTATAAGTCCAAATAATTAGAATGACAGCAGAACAACTCTTCAACAACATTGTCATTTAATTTAATAGATGACTTTGCACTTGGCAGGATATTCTCATCTGTCACCTCTGGAGGAGCCTTGCAGTTTGTCTTCCAGCAACTGTCAGGCTTGTTTTCCCGCCTGCTTGGACAGTTTTGCAGGGCAGCAACATCCAAGCCTTAAAACTGGTTTCAAACTGAATCTAAAGACCACTTTATTACACTACCCATATTTTTGTGCCTCCTTTCCTGTGTTTGCATTACAACTAACACATTTTTATAGTTTATTTGCAACCAAGCACGTCTCAGAAAGCTTTGAGATCCTCAGGTCACTAATGACTTCACTGATCTTTGATTTCTGAAAAAAAAAAAAAGTCTCCATGAATCTAGTTCATAACCGTTTTTATTTTTTGGGCCACTTTTGCTCCTCATTTTTATTCACAGCTTTAAAATCCAGGACCATTTTTCCTTCACAAGTTTGACTTTTTGGAAGGACCAAAAAGGCCCGAAGAAACAGCATGGTAAGAAAAGGTGCTTCAAAATGCCCGGAACAAGAGAGACTTTCATCCTGAAAAAGATGCATCATTTTTATGTCTTTGTAATATGGTCTCAGTGCTAAATTGGCTTTGATTTTAACTCTTTATGCTCAGAAAAACACACTGTTGGGATTTTGCAGGAAACAGCTCGGTGCCTTGCAGCCGCTTTGTGCCCTGAGCTACAGACGACTTCTTGTCCAGAGTGTTTATCTTCACTCTTGTTTAGAAGGTTAACTGCAATACATTTTCCACAGATCACACAATTATACACTATTTAATCCAATCAAACGTTAGATTCCTTTCATTTTAAGGGCCCATAACCAGTCTCTTCCCTTAGTCTTAATCACAACCTTAATCTTCTCTTTATGTTATGTATTTTTGACCAGAAATGTAAAAAAATAAATAAAAATCCTGGTTTTTATTTTTGTATTTTCTGTGTCCTGAGCTAAAAGGCATAATAAACCTGTTTTAGATGTGCTTCCATAATATTACATTTATTCAATATCTTCCTGCTTACAAAGTCTTGTGAGCTGCATTCATAGTGGAAGGAATCGCAGTGCAGGTAGAAGATTGGAAAAACGCTGATGGCTCGCCAAGCTTTTTTTAAATCTCCCCGTGAATGCAGTCACATGCTGCAGCAGACGAACCGGCATTTTCCTCTTCATCCCAGTCAGCCAGGCTGAGCATCCTCCAGGCAGTGGTCTGGGGTCATGCTCAACGTCTTTCCTCCAAACTTTTCTAGTTAACATTTTTGTGGCAGTTGGATAAAAACTGTTCTGAAATCTTTTTGTCCTTACTCTGCTCAAACAGGGAGTGTCCGGGGTGTGAAGGGTCTCTGATGATGTTTTGATGGAGGGTTTCCTGAGTGGGGAGAGGGCAGCCAACAATCTTTTGGGCAGTGTAGATGACCCCCCCAGGGAGCCTTCCTTTGAGCCACTGTGCCGCTGCTGAACCAAGTGCTGATGCAGTATAATGATGCACTTTTATACAGTGACATGGTAAAAGGTCACCAGCGATGTGATGGGGTGATGGTATTTCTCCTGAGGATCCCCAGGAACTCCAGTCTCTGCTGGGCCTTCTTTCAGCAGCTCAGTGGTCTTTGTGGTGCACAGTCTGCAGATTGAGCCCACCAAACAATTTATCGAGCTTTCCCTTGCATAAGACAAGCACTTTGACTTAAAGCTGAAATATAAACCTCAATCCGTGGGTCTTATTTTCTAGATGCTGCCTTTGTAACAGACTACATAACACACATTCCTCAGTAACCCCCCCCCCCCCCATCTTATTCAAGAGCAGCCTGGAATTCACAGAAGAGCACCTGACTCCCAGCAGCAGAACTCGCTGTGCGATTATCACTGCAGGGGGAAAAAAAAGGCACTAAGTACAGAAAGAATGCCAATGATTTTTTTTAAGCCAATTCTTTTATAAAACTTTTTTTTTTCTCGTGACTCCACACAACCATGCACGATTCTGCATGGGGCACAACCCCCCCCCCCCCCCCACAACAGTCCTTACTTTTCTGCAGACTACAAAAATGGATGGAAGGTGCTAGCCCTCTCTCCAGTCCAGAGAGGAGTGGTGTACACCCCCCCCCCCGCCCCCTTGCTGCCGACACCATTGCGTCACACAGGTAATAAATTAATTTTAATCCCAGCTCCTAAAGCACAGTCCTGCTACAAGCTTTGTTTTCTCCATTCAAAGGGATTTCCATAGAACAACATCCGATTTAATTCCAAGCTACAGCGATGGCTTAAAATAAACCGATGACATCCTAAATGACCTAGTTTGGAAAAAAAAAAAAAAAAACATTGAGCGTTGAGTGGTGTCCTTTTAACCCGAACTTTAATCCAGACTGAGAGGTTTGATAAAGGCGGATATAATCCAGGAAATAACAGCCATTGCGATACGTGCACACGTCCATTCGGGCTGCATCTTTAAGCACTGTTTTTATTTCTAGGTCGCGATAACTTCGGAACGAGAAAAAAAAGGCGTGAATTTTTGTACTTAAGAACAGAAATTTATTAACATTTAAAATGCAGGAATGAGACCTTGTGTAAATACATGGCACAGTAATATTATACACATTCTTTAAGGTGGAAGGCTGAATACATGAATCTATAAATGACTTTTCAGTGGGCTCTGGCCGAGGTGAGCAGTGTGGCAACAAGTAGTTAAAAATGTCTTATTTTCTGGATTCGTATAAAGAAACATGACTGTTAACAAATAACGTAATACTAATGTTGCACATCAATTTCTATAATCAATCTACAGACAGGTAATTCACTCAAACCAGAGGAAGAATCTACCACAGTGCTAGGCTGGAGCCTTTATTCTTTTTTCTTTTTTTTTTTAAACTCTGTAAATCTAAGTATACACGCAGTTTCCATTAAACACAACATTTAGGTGTTCAGCAGATCACTCCGTTTCTTTTTAAAGTACTGAGATCAGGCGTTACTCTCTTTAGCTTATATTGCACATCCGCCCACACTACATTTCTATGAATCCGGCCCTCCGCCGCTCGGAAAAAAAGGCTCAGTGTCCCGTCAGGTAGTCCTGCGTTGAATCTGAGGCGAAGGAGTCGGCGTCCTCGTTGTCAGAGTCTTCGCTGCTGTCGTCGGCCGCGGGCTCGCCGGTCAGAGCGATGCGGGCGTAGTCGTCGGTGTCGATGGACTTGCAGAAGTGAATGGCGTATTTGAGCTTCTCCTCCAGCACCTGTTTACAGGAGTATCTGGGCAGCTTGAGCAGAAAGAAACACGTGTAGGACTCGGGCAGGAAGTGGTCGGGAGGGTTGTATTTGTCCAGAACCTGAAAGGAGACAAAAAAAGATGTACCATGTTGGCATCTAGTCATCAACAGTCACGTTGGTCCAAAGCGCCTCACAAATAATGTAAATCACTCTACAGATGACTCACTGATAGTTGAGCAACACATTTGCAGGATATGTCACAAATGAAGTAAAATGTTCATGACAGCAGATGGATGCCATTCACCCTTGGATTGGTCAAGTATATGGAGAGCCCAGATAACTACTCCCCACCTCCATGCTTAAAAGTTGATGGGTTTTCAAGACTTAAAATCATTAGATCCACATTTCTCCACTTTTATCTCATCTGCTCTTTAAAATAGACAGAGGTGGAGGCTTTTCCTATTTGATAGAGAAATACAAAACTCAGACAAATAGAAGCGGCTAAAAGCTTGAGGCTCATGGATCACAAAATCCTGACGTTGCTGCCCGAGTCTGCTGATGTACGTCACATATCGACTCCTGAAAAGCAGGGCCGATTCCACAGAGAAAAGACACGACAGGCAGCAACTTTCTGAAGAACTCCAGCCTCTCTGTACTAACAAGAAGACAGCATTAAAAGCAGGTGATGTATGCTTTTTGTGAAGATAAGAACCTGCTCACCTGAATTGTACTGAAGAATGTGCATTAAGTTAAAAAAAAGAAAACTTTACATTTTTTTTTTAAATAGAATACCCAAAAGTAACGCCTGAAAAGCTGTTGCAAGATACAAAACCTATAATATTAACCAACAAATCACTTTAAATGAAATAAAAACAGAGTGAAGGAATTGGGACAGTCGATACTGGTGGCAAACAAGTCGTGATTTAAGACGCTGTGGGGAATCTTACCTGCACTACAAAGTCCCGCCCCCGGAAATCAGCGATGGTCCGCGGCAGACGGGTGCGACCCCAGACGAACCTCAGAAAGAGAGACCTCTCTGTGTTGGAGAACGACTCCATCACGTCCCAGAACCACTGTATGAGTGGCGCTGTTGGCTCCACCCCTTTGTATGTGGCCACCGACTTGAGCAGATGCAGGGGGATGTCCGGACTTCCACACACCTGAAGGAGAGCCAGACGTGAACATCTGCGGGCAGAGAATCCCAGAGGCCTTTGGTGCAACGACTCACCATCGTTTCCAGCTCGTAACCAGTGAAAAGAGACAGCAGGGGAACCGGCACCACCCGAGCCATCCCCTCCCGCACGGCGGACACCTGCTCGTCAAACTCATGGAGTCTGCAACACCAGAAGAGTAAAGGGCCGAAGAGGCGGACAAACTCAAAACAGCTTTCTAAAAATAACTGTCCGTTACCTGTAGTTAATTGCCAGCCGGACATATTCTGCACGGTTCTCCAGCGTGATGTGGGAATACTTGGAGCTGAGCTGGATGTCCTGGCCGCTGGCGTTGGGCACCGTGAAGGGCAGGGTCATGGCCTCAAACTCTTCTGACGTGGCTTCGTTGTCGCGGATGTACATCAAACCCGGAATAAAATCCTTATCAACCTACAACCACCAAAATAAGAGTCAAATATTTCAGGCTCGATACATTTAGAGGTATTTTCCCCTCAGAATTCAAACAGCACATCGTTGTTTTCATTTGACAGCAGTTTGGTGAATATCAGTTTAAAAGTATGAGACCCATGCTTTATTTGTGCGCTTACACCTAAACATGAGGTCCACTGCATTTTTCATTATTCATATTTATTCATTTTTTAACTAACCATTTTACCTACCAAAATATATCTGGGAAATTCTCGTTTAATGTAGAAGATGTGTCTAATAAAAGCGAAATCCACTCCTTTTATTTAATCGCTGCGTTTTTCCGGTCTTCCATGTTTGTACCGAGTTGCAACACAACTGTTTCTGAAGCTGCAAAACCTTTTATATCCATCTTCACATGATGATGCAGTTTTGTCTCTTAATTTCTGCAGAAGCAAAGAGGCTGCACATGTATTTAAAGACCCACTCCCATGAAAGCTGTGCTTCTGGTGTTTAACATGACAACAAATATGTCAACTTTCCTGTTTTGTGAAAAGCCTCTGGAACAAACCTCAATTTAATTTAATATCTTGGACATTTCATTGTGATGATTGGCGGGATGACAGATATTCAGAGACAATTCTGTAAACCGTATGCTCAGGCAAATATGCTGATGTTCGTTATTCAGAGCTTACTACACTCCTCTGTGGTGGAATTATGGTCGTGGGACACTCCGTTGATTCATATTGGGCTATAAAGATGCCTTTAGGCTTCTGCTCCAGCTGCCCAGGTGGTACAGAGCCAGTCAGCTGCTTGTGGATGCTCACATCCCCACCTATGAAGCACTACTGCGTAAGCTTACATACAGCCTCATGGAACGCCTGGACAAGTCTAAAAATGCAATTACCACGTCTCTGACTGACCCAAAAGAAGCTCATTCCGCTACACCTTTCGCCGTTTAAATAGATTAGACTCTATTTAAATGGTTGTAAACTGTAGTTTTTTTTATTGTTTATTATTTTCTATAATTATGTATGTCGTATCAGTCTTCTTTTATGGACCGCATCTGAGTCTGAAATAAAGTGAATTAATTAAACATGTTCTTGTGGCATTTTTCTGACAATGGAGGAAATACATTAAGAGAATTCCATTTGAGTATTTAGTCATTTAAAATCCTAGTGAAATCAAGAGCAGACAAAAAAATTGCAGTTTGGAAAAGATTGCATTTGTAACGTAGAAAATACGCTGGGCACGCCACGACCTCCCTGCTCCACTTTTTTTGTTGCACCACTACTGTTAGCTTTTGGGGTGTGAGGGGAGCTGTAAGCTAGCAGATGGGTGACTGGAAGTGGGTGCGGGCTTGCTCTATGCCAATGGTCCCGCCCACAACTCAACATGATTTCTTAAATGAACTCCTGCTGCTCGGCAGAAACAGTTTTTTCCTTTCATTTTGTCTGAAAACGGCACAAAACAAGACCACTAGAAACGCTTTTACAACAGATCAAAAGATGATCGGAATCTTTAAACTGGGAATTTTCAGCTTTTGCCTTTAAATAAAAAAAAGATGTGGTTAAAAGAGTATTAATCGTTGCTACTTCATTACAAGCTTGTGTTTTGGGCGCATTTATGAACTCGAGTGCTTTCATATACACGTGAATGAGAAGGAGCCCACTGATCATGTCCTGTGAGCTCCACACTGATCCCCTTGTGCTAAACTCACTTCCCATTTAACCTTTTGAATCCCTCACGGGCAAAACCACAAAACAAACGCAGCTTTGAGAGGAAAAGGGCCTTCTCTCCTGTCAGCTCTTCCTCCATTGTAGGTTCAGAGGCGTGTGATCAGAGCACGAGTCGACTCACGACGCCTCTTTTACGCACACGGCACAAAGGTTGGAGGAAAGCAAGTTCATAAAAGGTTTGTTATGAAAAGTGAGGTTTACGGACTTTTTAGGAGTCCTTTGTAGCAGTGTAGAACTGCAGGCTGATGGGCTTAGGCTTTAATCTGTGGAGGAATGTATAGGAATGTGATTTTTCTGTAGGTCACAATGCTGATCATGTGAGCTGGAGGTGTTGCATAACTATTTCTGCAGCTCCAAGGTGAAGGGGTTCGGGCAGAGACAGAAACCAACTCGACTTCTTAGCAAGAGAATTGATGAGGAAAAATTCTTGAAGTCATTGTGGGATTAAATCTTGTTTGGAGGGTTGCTAGCCTGCTGGAAATGGCAAAAACAATTCAAAGACCCACTCCAATGACAATCATGTTTTTGGTGTTTTTAACATGTTCTTATAGCATTTTTCTCATGATGGAGGACAAGTATAAAAGAGTTGAGCTCAAATTTTAATTTCTGGGTATTTGTTTACTCAAATCTGGATGAATCAGGTGTGGGGGGGGGGGGGGAAATGCCGTTTGAAAGTCCTCTTTTATGACACAGCAAGTGAAATGGGCGGGGCCAAAGTCTCACTGCTCTGCTCCATTCTGATGCATCCACTTGCAGACAAGTAGATCCATTCATTTTCCTGGTCTGAGCTGGAATGAGGCTCAAAACTGTACTCCAATATTGCTGGGCGTGTTTGATGCACTGCTAATTTTAGCTAGCGGTTGCGAGGGGCTGTAAGATAGCGGGAGAGAGTGCAAACAAAGGGATGATGGGATATCAGCGTGGGCTTACATCCACACCAGCAGTCCGCAACTCAGAGGTGAATTTCTGATGATCTGGTGCCGCTCTGCGAGAAAACGACGCCATTTTTGTCATGATTAAGTAACCACTGGGAATGCTTTTACAATGGATCAAAAGATGATCGGAGTGGGACTTTAAAAAATAGGTTAAGTTCCTCTGGTCTTTTTTCATTTTTGTTAAAGCTGCTCCTCTCTTTGGGCAATTGAGAAACTGAAAACTCAGTGGACTGTTTCTTTTTATTTCTTAAAGAAGTGATGGTGCTGACTAAGGAAAAGAAAAAAGTGTTAGGCCTAAGTCCTTCATTATCACATCGAGTCCATCCACTCGACAGGATCATTCACACACATGCACTGAGGCAGGGACGTGCACGAACCTCACTAAGGTCGGCGATGGTCAGGCTCATCCCTGCCAGCTGCTTCCACACCGGTTCTGCCAGATTCAGGCTCAGGGGGCTTCCAGTTCGAATTGCAATTCCAAGGAGAACTCCTGCAGACACAGCAAGGCCGAGCGCATTACCCACACATCACACCAGCATCAGCTGACTGTTTGCACGGAGGAGGCGGCCTTCAAAAACGACTCTGTAAAGTTCTAGTTTTTTTTTTTTAAAAAGGGTTCACATGTTTAGAGCAGCTGTTTCATCGATGAAAAGCCTATTTCTGTTTGTTTTTATTGAAAGTATATTTTCGGTTTGTTTGTTTGTTTGATCACCGTGACCGAGGGATTATGTGGATTATACCTAGGAAGCGAAACATGCCCATGTGCAGAGGTGACTTGGCAGCTGGGTTAAGCAGGAAACAATCCCTGTTGGCGCCGGACTCGTCGCGGCCGTTGGGCGTGACGATGAGGAGCGGCGTCAGCGAGTTCTGAAGCTCCTCGCACATCTCTGCGATGGACTCACTGTAGCCTCCACCGCAGTCGTCCACGGACTCACCTGCGGAGAAATAAAAGCTTTAAACCGTCCTTTGCTGAAACAGAATCATACCTTCAAAAAAATAAATAAATCAGCTGACTTATTAAGTGGAGGTTGAACGGACATACCCACGAATTTAACCTTCCACACCCGATGGGGGAGCAGCAGGCTGTCGGGGCTGAAGGAACTCATTTTGGCACACATCTGACCAAACACAGACTTGGTTCCATCAGGGCCTGCCAGGCCGCCTTTGCTGCGGGAGCGCTTCACCTGCAGGCCAAATAAGGTAAATTAGAGCGGCCTGATTAGCGAATGGCTGGATGACACAGACCTGCCCTCAACGCAGATGAAAGAAAGCCAAGAATCTGGGGAGTAAAGTCAGACACGCCTCCCTGGAGGCTGGAAGGACCGCAGGTCACACACGGCACAGAGGAATAAAAGAAAATATCACAGACATCACATGAAAAACTCATGTGTGGGGAGGGGGGCCCACTCAAAGTAAGGGCTGGGAAGAAACCGCAAAAGGAAAGATTCTACATGGGAACCAAACATGAATAGGTTCCTGATTGTACCTGTATTCTGTTCAGTTCCACCACAGGTCCATGCTGACGGTCCCTCACCATTGTAGCCTGAACCACTTTCCTAAAAGCTGCTTCCTGTTGTACGGAAAACATTTCCTTTAGGTTCTATGACAGTTAAAAACGTGGATGAGGATCATGGCTTTGACATACTTTGCCCTGGGAGATCAGGATCCCTCTGAGGGTATCAAAGCCCACTGAGGGGCCGTGACCCGTCTGACCCAGCCGACCCTCCAGGTCAAACATGGGTATGCAGGGGCAGAAAAGCTCGGAGAAATGATGCAGCAGCAGCAACCTGTTCCTCAGGGCCGTGATGGAGATCTCCTGCAGATGGTTGTACTCCATGGGAACCTGAGTGGCGAACAAAGACGAGACTTGATTTTTATAGAAGATGCCGTCTACCGGAAACAGCGGTGGAGGGGTTGCTTTGAAGGCAGCACCTGTGCTGGCATCTTCCCAGCATTAGTGGGCTTGCTGGTGGACCAGGCGAGGGTGTGAGCAGAGCCACAGGCCACCCTGTTGATCTTCTTCCCCTGCAGTGCAGCCACCAGGCGTGGCCTCTGGATGGCGTTAGTAGTCCCGTCTCCGAGCTGCCCCTCGTCATTGTCTCCCCACGTATAGACTTCTCCTGAGGCGCAGAAATAGTGACGCCTTATAGGGGGCTGACACTCAACATAGATAAACTAAAAATGAAAACTAAATGAGCAGACATCAAGAAGGTTCCTCCTACCGTCCTCTGTGCAGCAGACGCAGTGCAGTGAACCCGTGGCGATGGCGATAACCTTTTTCCCTTGTAAACCCTGCACCTGCCTGGGTCGCCGTACGTGGTCATCAGAGCCGTGGCCCAATCGATGGTAGTCCCCTTTACCCCTTTAAACAAAAGATACATTTAAGAACGCACAACCCACCCCCACAGCACAGACACAAAAAAAAGCCAGGAGTACTGGACTCACCATGTGTACACAGCCCCAGATTTAGTGAGCGCCACAGAGAACTGAGACCCACACTCCACTTTGACCACTCCAAGACCAGTCAGGGAGTCAATCTACAGATAGAAAAAATAAAATAAAACATTAAATCATTTTACTTTGTCTAGAGATAAAAACCTTTTCCCTCCACAGCCCCAAAAACAAACATAAGCCGCGACTCAGCCACAGAAAAATGTTTGTTTTTGTACATAAAGGATTGCCTAACTTCTTGACTAAAAGTTCTTTTGGGGTCAGAATGCAAGTAGTTCAATTCTATATTTCCTTTAGCTCATAACTCCCGCTTAGCCTACAAGATCCACTTTGCTTCAAACATTTTAAAATAAAGGTGTAAAAGAAAAACCATCGTTTTTGCCATAAGGTGTCAAAGACTCTCAAGCAGTTTTATTGGTGCAACAATAAATCAGACACTTATTTTTGATTGATAGCCAAAGAGATCGCATAACATTTTCTGCAACTTTGGAGAAAGGTTAACATTCCCTTTAGACTTAAACAATTAAAAACGTTTGAAATCCCGGAGGGACTTTCCCACCTTATTTGACAAAGTAGTTTGTTTCTTTCGGCTAATCTGCTTTACCTTCATGGGGACTTTGCAGCCATCGCTGCCTCCTCGGCCCAGCTTGCCATAGTCTCCGTCTCCCCAGGACCAAACCATGTCATCATCAGTTAAACACAGAGTCTGAGCATCCCCGCTGCCGCAGGCAACATCGATGACCCTGTGACCCTGCAGTGCATCCACCTGGATAAACCAAGCAGACGGTTCATTGGTTCACATTAGGTGAGCAACACTTTGAATCCTGTGAAAAAACTGAGCAGAGGGATCACAAACCAGCTTTGGCTTAAGCTGGTCCTCGCTGTCGCCGTGACCCAGTCGTCCGTATCGACCCTTGCCCCAGGTGAAGAGCTCTCCGCTGGCGGTGATGCAGGCGCTGTGCGCCCCTCCAGCTGCAATATCCACCACTTCCACTCCCCTCAGGGATTCGATCACACGAGGACGATCACAGGGGCTACAGTTAGGAAAAACCTCCAGTTAGCAGAAAAAAAGCACCAAACTTCAACCTGGTCTTCTTTCACACCGCCATGATATCATCCATGCTGTCCTTGATGGTGATGATGAAGCTCTGACCTCCTGTTCCCATGGCCCAGCTTTCCATCTTCCGCTTCTCCCCAGGAGTAAACTTCTCCTTCAGAAGAAAGGGCCAGGCAGTGCTTCCCTCCAGAGTTTACAGCCACCTTCTTTATAAAAACATGTTGGATGGACTCCAGTAAAGTTGGCGTGGACACGGACTCTGTGCCGCCGATGCCTAAACGGCCCCCAGCTCCGTATCCCGTCGCATACAGCTGTGAAAACAGATGAAATCACGTGAGGTCCTCCCAAACCCAAGCAGATCCATCCATCACAGCACCCACAAGGAAGCTGCGCTCGAGATGATTCAGACCTTTCCATCAGCAGTGACGGCAAATAGAGTCTGCTCTCCTCCAATCAGCTGTACTGGCCGCAGGGTGGCGAGAGCCTCGGTGGGTGTGGGCACCTTGACTTTTGCCCCTTCTATGCCCCCCAGCTGCCCTCTGTGGTTGTGACCCCAGCCATATATCGTGCCGCTCCCGCCAGCAGAAAGAGTCCAGTCATCCGGGCGTCTGTTCATCCACTGCACCAGCTGCTCATCGTGCTCGCGCTTGAACAAGTCGTGGCTTTCGTGGAGTCCACTCATGCTCTCGTGATCAGCCATAAGATCTCGGATTTTCTTTGTAACCTTATGAAGAACACGCAGCAAGGTGTGAGAACTTTAGAGAGCAGAAACGCAGAAGGCCGACAGCATCCAGCAACACTTGCCTCATCAAGAAAGGGTCTTGCCAGAGACGTTCTCTTATCTAGAGCCACCGCCACTCTGGAGGCAGTGCAATAGCGACGGAACCACGCCCACTTGTGGGTCTCAGCGCAGCAGGGTAAGGTGTCCAGCTCCAGGTCACAAGCAAGAGCCACCAACACCTAGATAAAATATCAAAATTAGCCTTCATGTCCATGGAAATTCAAATGACGGCAGCAAATATTGGCGACATGCCTTGAAAAATGGACTATGAAGCAGCTGCTTCCCTCCTCTGACGATGGGGTCTTCATACTCGTACTGCCTCTGGAGCGCCTCAGGAAGCCCCTTCACAAGAGCAGCCAGAGCGCTGCCGGTGAAGCTCTGAAAGAGACGCCAATCAGTTTACTCCCAATGTTTTCTCAAGTCCAGATTTTGCAGTCTTAGAGAGAAAAAAAGAAACCAGAGATTTCATAAAAACCCAACTATAAGGTTAGGTTCTCTGGAGCGAGTGTTTGAGCGGCTGTTGACATCAAATTCAAGACGATGCAGAAAAATGCTAAATGTCAACAATAAGATGGAAAGTAAATAGAAATAAACATGTTTTCAAGACTTGTTGTCACTTATTTTTTATTCTACTCTTGTTTTTTCACAGGTCAATTCACACCAGTCAACAGTGCAGCTTTGAAGGGATGGAGTTTGTCACACTTCCTTTTATTTATATCATTTTTAAAAGAAATGTTAAAGGAATCACATACTTCAACTCAACTTAGTGCTTTCCATTAAATTAATTCATGTTCAAATTAACTTTCTCCACTTTTCTCCAGTTGGAATTCAAAAAAAGGAGAATGCCTGAGCATTACTTATAAGCATCACCTGTCCCAATTAACAATAATAAAAGATCATTTTTTTATTTTTTATTATATTATTTATTTGGATGTGTGATGTGTAGTTATATCAAATCTGCCAAAATACTAAACTGATTCAAATAAAACTTTCTGGTCAATTTTACATTTTTATTAGAAATTCACTGCTTTCTCGTTTATTTCCCTAAAAAAAAAAAAAAAAAAAAAAAAAAAAAAATCACACTAGACGAAACCCTGGAAGTTGGATTCTGGATGTTTTAAGGCTGTAAAGCTTCTCACTAAAACATTTTCTTAGATGGATGTGAACATTTTGACACTTTTTCTTGTTTAAACTCCCCAAAATTACAGTTTTCTAGAAAAATGAGTCCAGTATTACAGAATTTTTTATCAGATTTTTATCTACATGGAGAGCTGCATGTTCCTGTAAAGGAGATTGATAGACAAAGTCTACAGCCAATCAGCATGTAAATGCACAACGAACTGTTAAAGAGAAGAAAAGACACAAAATTTCACACAAAAGAACAGTAAGACTGCGAAAAGTGAGCCGCAATATAGCAAGGACACTACTCAACTTCTAACAAACTTCTACCTGTTTATACCTCTAAAGGGTTTTCTGAAAACAAAATCTTTTCATAGTTAAGCCACTGATTTTTTTAACTGGAAAAAACTCTTTTTTTTCCTTTTCTCGTGTAACCGAACCTCTGCAGAAAAGAGGAGCTTTTAATTATTATTATTATTATTATTATTTTAATTATAAATTCCTCCAAAAAACAGCCACAACTGCTTACCAACTCTGAAAACTTGTTTTATAAATGTAAATTTGGATTAAAAAGAAAGTTCCTTCTGTTATTTTGCTATAACAACATTACCAACTCGGTGGTTTTTTTTTTTCTAAAAGTATTTTTAATTAGGTTCAAATCCTGAGCTTATCCGGGGCCTTTATTTACCCACGCCATCAAGACATTTACATAAATTAAAACAACAAGCTAAATTGACATTTGAAAATTGTCAAGCTTTACTCACAATGGACCGAGCTTCTCCATCGCCGTCACCCAGCAGCCGGTTTATGTTGATGGACTGACCGTATTCTGTGGTCAGAAGTTTGCGCAGCCTCTGCAGGGCCCACATTCTGTGTCCGGCAGCTACAGATCACAGAGTCATTAGTGCAAGGGTCTCAGTCAACAATAAAAATAAAACCTTAATTAGTCCTGCAATGTGGAACTTGCTTTATTGAAAAAGAAGCATAAAAGAAAAAAGAATTTTACAAATTAGATCTCAGAAATCTCTTCATCAAATGTTTCAAACCAATTTATACTGAAAGATTCTACTAGCATCTGGACAAAAATTCAGAGGATGATGGGAAACGTTGATCGTTTCATACCTAGTGCACTCAGCTGCGCACAAGCAGCAAGGGATGCAGCAAGACGAGGAACGATGCTCCTGTTGGAAGCAAAGTTGAGCCTGAAATCCAGCAGGCAAGTAACCAAATCCATGGAAGGGCAGGACAAAATGCAGCGATCAGACAGCAAATCTTTGGGACCTGAAGAAAGACGAGCTTAGAGTCACAAAGCAGCCATGGCTGCACTTTTACACAACAGAAAAGCGTTGCCATCTTCAAAAAAAAAAAAAAAAAAACAAGTCAAGGAGATAATCTAGCAGAAGTGGGTACATAATTCTTTTCTTAAACAAAGAATACATTTAAATTATCTAAAGCTGAATGTCCATCTCTTAACCAAGATGTCATAAATCAAATTTTAAACCAAAATACAGTTTACTTTAGAAGGTCTGCTTAGTCTGCTCAGACCTGATAACTCACAAACAACCATTCCTTGGAGTCATCTCCTCTGACCAGAACCTCCATGCTCCTTGAGATTTGATCTCTTTTAAAAAGTCAGGTTTTAGTCATGAGGCTCACCAGCTGCAGGCATGATGGGATAGACGGTGAAGCGCCAGCCCCAACCGTTGACCGAACCATCGCTGGTAAACTTCCATTTGAGCTCATCTCCTGGGATCCTTAACTCACTGGACCAGTCTGACCACTCTCGACCTGCGACACAAAAATGCTGGGTGAACTTTTGATTCCTATCCCTGAACTGCTTCTCTAACAAAAGAATCCAATGTTATCAATCACCTGATCTGACGGAGACGATCCTGTTGGCTCCATCCATGATGGTTAGTGGATCGTGGCGTCTTTCAGTTGAACTCTGCCGATCGAACTCTATCCTTAAACCTTCTGCACCTGCAGGACAGTAGATGTTGACTTTTAAAAGTTCTGATGTGGACAAACTTTACCCAATTGAAAAAACAAAAGTGTGTCTTTTTCATTTGCCTGGGATCTTAACAGTGCCACTGGTGGATGTGTCGTCTGTGTATGGGTGACTGCTCTCAACAACCACGGGCTGTGAGGAGAGACGGCCACTCTGAGAGTCTGTGGCAACGTCCTCCAGTTCAGTAACGCACAGTTCCAACAGCATGTCAGCAACCTGCACAAGCAAGGCGCAAAGACGATGACTGAACAAAGCGCAGGTCCGCAGAACACCTGCATGCTTGGGAATCAGCTCAGTACCTGGGAGTACGCTGTTCCCATGCCGGACAGGACAGCAGACAGAACCTCCTTGCCTTTCTCCCCAGCACGGCAGGACACTGCCAGCTTCAGCAGGTCCACCATGACTCTGGTATCGTCAGGCACAAGGAGGCTGGTGAACTCGTCCAAGTACTGAGGCTCTGGACCAACCACCTTACTCTGGCTCTCCGAGTCCTGAGAAAAGTCAAAAAGGTAATGAAATGCTCGGGATGGGGACATCCCATTGAGCGCACAGACTCTGCATCATCATCATCATCATCAAGCACCTCTTTTGTTTTTGCCATGGTCTCAGCGATGATGCTGGCTGCTCCGGGGTCATCGGTGACGGGGATGAAAGGACGGGAAGACGCCCCGCAGGCGGATGGAGTCACAGCTGACGACGGGGTGACGGCATCCTCTGATGTGGGAACCTGCACACACAGAAAACTCCTTTTCAACACCAAAACAACTCAACTTTCTTTATTTGAAGGACTTCAGGTTGAATATAGTGAACCAATAGTATCAGAAACTCATTTAAACTCTTAAAATATTAATAATATTTAATCAAGCATTAAAGACTATCTAAGATTGACTCTATAAATGTATTACACTTTAAAAAAACTTCCTAGATTGAATGTTTTTCTGACCGACAATGAGATTCACATTCTCTGACCAAGCAGATTAAAAATAGTGAGGGAAAATTAAAATTGTCCATATTCGATGACTACTTTGCTCAAAATCTTTTGATAATTCATGAAACAAAGCATCTACAAGAAAAAGAAAATAAAAAAACCAGCAGATCATCAAGTTGTAATCTTGACCTCTCCCTTCTTCTCCTGCCAAGGATTTGGACTGACTTGTTCTTCCGTTTCAGGAGGGACCGGAGGGCACTCGTCATCACTGTCACAGGATGAAGAGGAGGAATCTAATGGGGGAATGGGAGAGCTGGCAGGACACTCTGCAGGAAGAATCATGCTGGCTGGCATCAGTGCACCAACCACTGCATCCCTGTGGAAGATCACATCACATCAATCCAACCAAACCACTCACACACTTTACAAAACTAGAGTTACAGTAGCACACACGTATACTCAATTTATGCAATGACAACTTCTACTGCAATATTAGATAAAGAGTAGAATCAGGTGCAAAAAGAAATTGAACTCATTTGCGTGTGAAATCTTGGGTCTAGTAGACCAGGATGACTAAAAGCCTTCTCATGGCGTACCTCGCATACATGATCTGCAGAGCGGACAGTACATGAGACAGAGCCTGCTGTTTGGCCAGATTCCCATCCAGACTGAGAAGGATCTTGGCCAGAGAAGGTCGGTTGGGCTTCAAGCTGTTCTGCCCGCTCATCTTGTTGCTTGCTGCTGACGAGTCGCTGTCAGACTGAACACCTGTGTTTTCCAACACCAAAAATGCAAGAGTTAGTGCACAAGTCCTTCAGCTCGTATTCTTATTTGATTGCTTAAAATAACACATTTCAAATCAAAATTCAAATCAAATCATGAAAACGCACATCATTTGTGTTGATATCACACATTTACATACTTAATCATTCGTTTGTTCATATACGTAAATGTTTCCACCAGAACCACAGCAAATTGTCCTCTTGATGGCGCAATAGAGCAAACAATTTGCTTCAACACCTTGGAGCATTAGGCTCAAGAGTTGCATTGAATGGAACGCTTCAGTGCTTCGTGGAGCATCGTTTGGCCATCACTACTGAACACACCTGATCCAGACAATTCGCAGAAGGTAGGACGTGGAGAGCGAGCAGGACGCATCACTTATTTCATTTGTCAACATTTTATGAGCTACAGTAAATGACATCTAATGCTCTGTAAAATACATCACAGCTAAGGACAAACTTCAAGAACTTCAATTGTAGGAGAAGAGGAGTTGGGGCTCACAGGTCCTTTGACCTGCAAAATTCTGTGCTTTAATCTACAAACTAGCAGAATTTTACTGTTTTGACATCCAATGACTGATCTGGAAAATCCACTTTGCACCTAGATTCTTTTTATATTACCGGTACTTAAGGTTTGATCTCAGACACGTCACTGGGAAAACACAATGACAGTGAAACTCTTGGTCTGACGATGTCATTAGGCGATTTATTCTTATTTTTCAGAGAAGAAAAACTTTTTTGATTTGATATTTTATCAGTTTTTATTCCCAAAACTTTCTGTCCCAGTGTACAGACATCATTCCTAATGGTAATTTCATTTTTCCTATGCTATGTAGTCCCAAACAACATTACATAATCTTTTATAAAGGATATTCAGTCTAGTTAAATATCTTGAAGGTCAAGAGTAAAGAAGCCTTTGGAGGCATTAAGATTGCAGATAGACTGTATTTTCTAACATCTTCACTGCTACAAAACAACCCATGAGGGGGAGCGGTCAAGAAATGTTTAATAATAATAATAATCCATTTTATTTAAAGCGCCTTTCAAGAAACCCAAGGACACTTTACAAAACAAAGGTTAAAAATAGACATTAAAAACACAATAAAAATAATGACAAAATCAAAAGTGAATCGGGATGGGAAGGCAGAAATAAACAGGTGAGTTTGGAGTTTGGATTTGAAAGTTGGTAGAGAGTCTATGTTACGGAGGTCAGGAGGGAGAGAATTCCAGCGTTTGGGAGCAGAGCAGCTGAAGGCTCTGCTTACCATGGTGACGAGGCGGGCCGGAGGGACAGAGAGCTGAACAGAGGAGGAGGACCGAAGAGAACGAGAGGGGGTTTTAATATGGATGAGGTCGGAGAGATAAGGAGGGGCCAGGTTATGGAGGGCCTTAAAGGTGAACAGGAGGAGTTTGAATTGGATTCTGGAGGTTATGGGGAGCCAATGCAGCTGGTGGAGAACTGGGGTGATGTGACTGAAGGAGGGGGTTCTGGAGATGATGCGGGCAGCTGAGTTCTGGACCAGTTGTAGCTTATTATGGGTTTTTTGGGGAAGACCAAAGAGGAGGGAATTGCAATAATCTAAACGGGAAGTGACCAGACTGAGAACCAGGATAGACGCAGAGGGGACAGTGAGGGAGGGCCGTAGACGATTAAGGTTACGTAAATGGAAATGGGCTGACCGAGTAATGTTATTGATGTGGGACTGAAAAGATAGTGAGCTATCTAGGATGACACCCAGACTCTTCACCTGAGGGGAGGGAGACACAAAAGACGAATCGATGGAAAGAGTAAGACTTGTGGCTTTGGAGAGGGTGGATTTGGAACCGACGAGAAGTAGCTCGGTTTTATCACTATAGAGTTTGAGAAGGTTTAGGGTGAACCAGTTTTTGATTTCAGATAGACAGAAGTGGAGGGAGGAAGGTGGAAGAGAGGAGTCAGATTTGCTTGATACATAGAGCTGGGTGTCATCGGCAAAACAGTGAAAATTAACATTAGATTTATGGAAGATATTGCCAAGGGGTAGAAGATAAGTAATAAAAAGAAGAGGACCAAGGACAGAATCTTGGGGGACACCAGAAGAGACAGAGGAAGGCTGAGATTTAAATGATTTAAGCTGAATGAATTGAGTGCGGTCTGAGAAGTAGGATTGAAACCAACGGAGGGGGGTGGAGGTGATGCCGAGGGAGGAGAACCTTTGGAGGAGGATGGAATAAGAAATGGTATCAAAGGCTGCACTCAGGTCAAGGAGGATGAGGATGGTGAGGAGGCCAGAGTCAGCTGCAATGAGGAGGTCATTAGGGAACTTGAGCAGAGCAGTTTCAGTTGCTGTGTGAGGGGCGGAAACCGGACTGAAAAGGTTCAAGAAGATTATTATGTTTTAAATGATCATAGAGTTGGGAGGCGACTATTTTCTCAAGACTTTTGGAAATGAAGAGAAAGTTAAAAATTGGACGGAGATTATTGAATAAGTTGGGATCTGAACCAGGATGGGTTTAACAGCTGCCATTGTAAAAAGTGATGGGACAGTACCAGATGACAGTGAGGAATGAAGAATGGCGGTGATAAGCGGGCGGAGAGAGGGGAGGCAGGCTATAACTAAGGATGTTGGGGTAAGTAAAACGTACAGAAGAGTGTAATGAGAAACAGTTTCTTCAGAAAGCAGGATTACCCAGGTAGGAAGCTCCAAGGGAGTCTCTGGCTGTCTGGAAAAGTACTGGCTCGTGAACTGAGGGTGTGGTCACATCCACAGTGGTCCAGGCCACGCTGTGGGAGGAGCCACAGGCGACCCGGGTGATTTTCTGACCCTCCAGACCCTGAACCAGGGTGGGTTTCCTGTTGACTGTAGTGGTGCCGTTTCCTTGTTGCCCGTGGTCATTGTCTCCCCATGCGTACACCTTAAAAAGGCAAGAGTTTGTGTTTTATTTGGGCAGTCAAGGAACCATCTTCACATTCAGAAACATTCCACACATGGAGGCTGGAACGAACCTGCCCAGAGTCCGTGACGGCCAGACAGTGTAGCGCTCCAACAGCAACATGGACAATCTTTTTCCCTCTCAGCCCCTCCACAATCTGGGGTTTTCGCACATGGACGTCAGTGCCATGACCCAATCGGAAGTAGTCACCTTTTCCCCTAATTTTAATCATATTTATAAAAGGTTGGAGTCCAAAGGCAGGTAAGGGATTTTAATGTAGCATCCATCAAGTCTTACCAGGTCCAGACCACTCCAGATTTTGTCAGAGCCAATGAAAACTGTGCTCCACACTCAATTTGACAGACACCCTGCCCGTTGAGCCGCTCTATGTTTTGTGGAATGTTGCAGCCCTCGCTGCCGCCACGGCCAAGCTTCCCAAAATCGCCGTCACCCCAGGAGAACACCAGACCTGACAGACAACAGACACTGCTGAAGCACACTCACAGAGGTCTGAACGTGGAGCTTTTTCATTTTTAAAGGTCTTCCTGGTTACAGAATCTAAATAGCTAAATAACGCATCCATCTGATGTCCAAAAGTATTTCAACAGTTTATGACTGCAGTACCTTCATCAGTGAGAGCTAGAGTCTGAGCATCTCTGCTGCCACAAGCCACCTGGATAACACGATGTCCCAGAAGCACCTTCACCTAGAGGAAAAGTGAGAGACGCTCAAAACCAAACCTCCTAAAAACAAAAACTAAGGGCAAAAACAAACAATCATGGGAAAACGGTGTCAAAACCAAAACAGCACAAAGACATATTTTTGGACACTTCGCTGTATTTAATGTTGCATCTATTGTAGTCCCAAAGTGACTTTATGATTAATATTAATATAAGATATCCGTCACACACCTAGGTGTGTGAAATTCGTTCTCCGCATTTGAGCGGTGAGCTGCAGACAGCCGTGCTCGGGAACCATTTGGTGGTTCAACCCAATCCAACCCCTTAAGGCTGAGTGTCAAGCAGGGAGGCATAGGGTCCCATTTTTAACGTCTTTGGTATGACTCAGCCTGGATTTGAACTCACGACCTTCCACTTACAGGGCGGACACTCCTATGTCATAGGGCAATGGTCCCCAACCTGTTTGTCACCGCGGACCGGTACAACGCAAGACACGTTTACCACGGACCGGTGGGTGGGGAGTGGGGGGTGAGGTGCAATGCAAGGCACGTTTACCGCTGGCTTTTAAAGGCAGATTTCCCTTTTTTAGCGGAAGCAGGTTCCTCTTCTGTCCCTTCATTGGCCCGTTTCCCCTTGTCAAAGCAACTTTCTAAAGAAGTTTTTTTTTTGCTCATTTTGGTTGTTTGGGTTTAATTTTAGCGGGGTGTATCACGTGATGTTTGGTGTCGCGACTTTGACGTGCGTCAAGTGTGACGGATGTAACTGAGAGAATCCGGTCACTTTTCAAAATAAAACGTTTTTTTTTTTTTTCTCGAAAAAAACAATAAAATGGAAAATATTTTTTCTTTCTGTGCGTCCCGGTGCCAACATTTCCCGCGGCCCGGTGGTAGGGGACCACTGTCATAGGGGACACATTTTGTGCACACACCAGTTTAGGCCTCAGTTGGGTGGTGTTGTCCCCGTGTCCGAGGCGGCCGTATTCACCCAAACCCCAGCTGTACAGCTCTCCACTGGAGGTGATGGCGGCGCTGTGGGAGCTGCCGCAGGCGATGTCGCGGATGCGCTTGGTCTTCAGGGCCTCAATCAGTCGGGGCTTATCACAGTTCCTATTTCCAGAACAAGACATCGTTATTGTCTTATAAACAGAAACGGTCAACTTTGATATGTTTCTATCATAAAATGTTCAGTAGAGTCATGTAAAACACATTCTGGTAAATGACAAGTAAAGTTAAGTTCAGGTATTCTATTTTTTTTTCTAAAAGCAGACTGAAACGTGTGGACAAAAACTCACATTCTGCTGAAGTGCCCCAGTTTGCCGTCGTCTCCTTCGCCCCAAGAGAAGACCTTCCCGTCCACCGTGAGGGCCATGGCATGGCGTCCACCAGAATGAACAGCCACCTTCTTCACTACGTAGTTACTCAGGGCACTGATCTGACGCGGGATTTGGATGGTCCCACTGGAGAGGCCCAGGCCCAGCCTGCCGTTGGTGGCCTCACCACATGCATAGATCTTTCCCTCCACAGTCACTGCAAAAGCAAGTTTTTATGGTGACAAACTGAACAGATTTTGTAAAAACATTTCTTTTCTTTTTAACTCACCAGCAAAGAGGCTTTTGGAGCCACCAGCCACCTGCACCACATTCAGTGCAGAGAGGGTTTCAGAGAAAGAGGGAACCTTGATCTGCAAGGAGCATTAAGGTGATTAGGAAACACGGCCCGTCTCCAAGCGGTTTATGAAATATCATAGCCTTCATTGCCGTTTTTGCAAGCAGCACCTTGGAGCCTTTGAGTCCTCCCAGCTGGTCCTTGTCATTCAGACCCCAGACAAAGACTTTGGTTCGGATGGAGGCCGCCGACTCCAAACCAGATGACTTCTTTCGTGCAAGACTGAGGCAAACAAAATGAAACCAACTAGCCGAGTTTAAACTTTGACTTGGTTGTCTTTACAGTGTTATTGTGCATATTTTTTTAATTGGCAGCAAACAGAAACACTCCTGCTATACACTTTTTATACTTTATCACAGCTGTGAAGCCACAGGATAAGAAATTTGTACCAAATTTGTACCATAAACACCACCATATTGCAAAAGTTAAACTTTTATTACACTTGTCAAGTAAAACGTCATTTTCACTGGAATTTCCTACCTTCCAGCTGCTGTTTTCTCATCATCCTCTTCTTCATTGTCAGATGCCAGGAAAGGGACAGTAGCCAGGTCTTCTTCATCCGCTCGGATGCGTCCAACAACGTTTAGTCCGTGAATTTTGCAATCTATACCGGAGCTGCGACACTGCTTGATTGCAATCTCAATATATCTGTGGAACTGTGTGAAATTAAACCATGTGTTAAATTTATTCCACCACACAAGATAATGATCAGTAATATTTAAGGCACAAATTAAGACATGCTGACCTCGGTGCAATCACTGAGGAGTAGGACGGTGGTGTCTGTGGGATTGATGTTAATTGCTTTGAGCTCAATTAAATTGTTCAGAGAGCTTCCACCTGGGTAAAACACAAGAGGCACAGTTTTTAAAAGGTCAACTGTAAAAGCTGTGTGTGGATAACAAAATCTGTTGAAATTAAGCGATTAATCCACAATGTCATTTTTGAGTTTCTGTCACCTGAAACCACCACAAGTGATGGCATGTAGCTGCTGTCTGCAGGGTCGACAATCATCTTCAGTCTGTGCACAAGAACGTCTGGAAACAGCTCAAGCCGAATCCAATGCTACAGAGAAGGGGGGGGGGGCAGCCGGTCAGGTAATGCTGAGAATAAAACTCTCACCACACAGACACTGAAAGGCGTCTTCCCACCTTTCCCTGTGAGCCTGAGGACTGCCAGCACTGATCGCTGCAGTCGATGAGGCGAGACGCCTGGTTTACTGAGGATGACACGCTGAGGCTCTTCACAGAACGAGACCAATCGTCAATTAGCATTCCCCGCTGGCTGTTGTGGTGCTTCTTCAGCTGTTTTCCTGAACGGCCGCAAAAGGCCGGAGACTGGCCTGGTGTTCAGGAAACAACAAATTAACATGCAGCATAAAGACTCTACTGCGAATCCTTCTTGAATCCGGGACTAACCGGGCTCATTGATCCGGCCAAAGGAGTGTCTTGTGTTGTGCTTGCGAGTCTTAAAGCAATTGTCACAGAAGTCAAAGTCGTCACAGTTCTTACATTTGAACCTGGGGCCATTGATGGGGAACATCTGACAGCCATCACACCTGCAGAGAGCATCACCTTTAAAACCCAACATAGAATCAGACATTTCCTCCCCTACTAAAGTCGACATTTTACCTCACACCAGGGTGAACACTGGGTACCAGCTCCATTTCAGACAACAAGCCCGTCCAGTGGGACTGCTGTGGAAAGTCTACAATCACATCCTTTCCATTGGCACTAAAAGCTGCAACAAAAAGAAATGTTACAAAACACAAATACTTGAAAAAACAAAAGCAAGTAAAAGGCTAATAATTCTGTTTACCTTTTACTACTCCAACACTCCTGTGGGTGACAGAACCCCACTTGTACTTTGGTGTTGTCACTGCGGGCTTCACTCTGACTTTGTCGCCAATTTTTATATGAGAAGGAGAACTTTGCGGTGGGAATCCTGACAAGGAATTATGAAAAAGTGGTCAAGGCATTTTCCTAACCATTATGAGTTAAAAAAAATAAAATACAAAAATAGTGTTTTGTGTTCACTGATACAGATTATTAGTACGTTTAAAAACCGTGTTTTTTTCTGAATTTCTTTGTCGTCATTTTGGAATCCACAAATCATATATATAACCAAAACCGTGATGCAAAAATTGTGGTCAGAACCAAACCAAGATGAAAATGATTCATCGCATCCCTACGTGATATTATATTAATACATAGAAGCCATTTACCCAGAAGTTCAATGTGGATGTAGCGAACCCAGTAGGTTCCTCCCTTTTGCTGCCAGTCACATTGCACGTTCAAGTCATGAAGGCCATCCCTGTCCAGCTTAATCACCTTCCCCACATCACCATCATACACTTCCTCATACGTCCTGCAGCACTTCACCATCATCCCCACCTGCAAAGAAGCCCAGTGAGTACGTTTGGCATTCTCGTGCATTCTCAGAAACTCTTCAAAGCCTGCCGCTCCTACCTGTATATTCTCTCTGACGTACATGGCATAATCATCGTTGTTTTGGAAATCTGATCTCTTCTTATAGGTTTGGCTTTCCGTCACCACTGCACCAGCAGGCTAATGCACGAGACACAAAAAATACACAAATAAATCAATGGATCAAGTTTGGTTTGGATGGTTGAGAAGTGAGCGGGAAATAAATAAAAGCTAACCACAGAAAACGCTGGCTCCGCCTCCTCCAGCTCTTCCAACACTTCCTCATCAGAGTACTCATCGGACACAGTGTCAGCATCCGACAGCTCAGTGACCTGAACATCTGGGTGATCCAGCAGCCAGCTCACTAGCGCCTCAACACCTGATGAAAAGTTCTGTTATTGTCTGCAGGAGACGAAACATTCCATCTCTCACAACCACAGGTTTCTGTTCTAGAAAGACAGACCTGGAATACCAGAGGCGCTGCCTGTAGTACCAGACAGTGACTTCAGAGCAAACTCAATATTCTTCCGTGGGAACCCCATTTCCATAAGCTGGAGGACTATTGGTAGAGGGGGTATTGGGGAGGTCTTCTGTTTCTTCTGTTTGGGTGGTCTGACATGCTGTACGGTGACAGGCGTGGTGGCCTCACTGGAACTGCTCTCCTCAAACGTCGGGGAAGACGGGTGTGCAGACTCCACAGCCAGGTACTGACACACTGCCAGGGCCGCAGCCTACGCATGCAGAAAACACACATGCTCTTCATCTGACGGCTGCAGTATTAAATGGCTTTCTGGTTTCTGACATACCTCCATCTCTTGCCTATCAAATATAGCTTTGATGGGAGAGGGCTGAGTGGCAGCAGACAGAAGCTGCTGCAGGAGAATCAGTGGAGGCAATGGACCCTCAGGGGACAAGTCTCCAACATCAGGAGAGGCCACAACTGCATCTTCTGCATGAATAGACGGCAAAAACGTGCTTCAATAATTTTCACAAATTAAAGCATTATTTGTGCATTGACAATGCTAAACCACAATGGGAGCTTAACTTATAAAGATTCAGACGTGATTACCGGTGCTACAACAGTTACTTTAAAATGATGTGCAATCTTGAACTGCACTAAGCCAAATTCTAACAAAAAACAAATCATTTAGAAAACAAAACAAAAGAACTTTGCTTGAAAATATATTTAAGGTCTTGTAAAATGCACCGAGTCTCACCAGTGGGGCTGGGTCCAATGTCAGCGACGGCTGGCTGTGAGAGGATCTGCCGGAGTTTGTCCTGGTAACAGAGCAGAGCCCGTCCCGCCTTCAAAATGTAAAGCCTCAGCTGCTGGCATCGCAGCAAGTGGATGTCCACTTGATCAGCTGGAAAACAGTACAGTACGTCTAACCTTTCTACTGATTTCCTCCCCATCCATTATATCAAATATACGGTAGTCTTGAACAATGCAAGGACACACAAAGTTTCTGCTGCTTTCTGCACCTGTGAGGCCTCGACTCAGAGACTTCTTCGTGCCTCGTTTCTCCAGTTTGCTTCCAGCCAGACTGACCAACTGGGCCCAAACTGCCAGCATGGGTTCAGTGAAAGGCAGGTTTTGCACACAGAAGGGTACTGCAGGCAGCTGCACAGGAGTGAATAAACACAAGTCAGTTAAAGCAAAAAGAACTGTTTTGGTCTTGATAACTAAAACAGGACCAGTTGTGGGGCTTTCAAAGTTACTGCCGCTGTATATTTGACATATTATAATAATTATCTGCTGATAAATAAAAAAGATTTTCATAACAATAAATACAAATACCGTACCGGTTTGAGCTGGCTGAGCAAGGAAACCCTGCAGGTTCTCATTTCGTGAAACTGGACAGTGATGCGTCCTTTTGGTGTGATGCGTGTAACCGTTCCCTCTCCGTACTCCTCATGAATGACCGGCCCCCCAAGTCTGAGACGCCCATCAATTCCACCAATCACAGCCAGCACTGCCATCAAGCTTCCCACTCTTGGACCCTCTGTGTCTGGAAAAAAGTCCTCCAAGAAACACTTAAAAAAAGAAAAGAAAGTTACTATCGGAAAACGTGCCGTGTCAGGTTTATATTTGTTTTCCAAAAGTCACAAAGCAGACAATATTCTAAGGTTTATGCATCCCAGCAGCTGAACTGAGGAGATGCAGTTGGCTTACAGACTCAGACTGGCAGCCTGCCATCACGTCTCCAATGGAACTCAATTGAGAGTTGATGTAATCGTTGATTAGGCTGTTCCACTGCCCAAGGGAGTGCAGGGTACGCAGGACGCCCACGATCTCCTCTGCCAGCGTGCTGCTGTGTGTGGCCGTCAGAGAGGCCTGTGGGCGGGACTTCCTCCTTCTTGAGGAGCCTTCTGCGCGGACAATCAATCATTTTAAAATGCACATCACTAAGAAACCAACTTTGAGCCTGATCCAAGATGGTACCTCTGAGAAGCGGCAGGTCTGATGAGCATGTGCTCAGAAGGCTTCCCAAGAAGCTAAACAACTTCTCCACCAGGAACTTCATGTCCTGAGAGCGCTCGGTCTTGTCCCATGAAGGCAGGACTGCCTGCAGGAGACGGAGCACTAGTATCTGGAAAGTAAAATAAGAGCAGAATTTTGTTTAATAAAGTTTCCAAGAGGACAAGCACTCCTGTCCTGCATTGTGGGCAATCCCTTTCTTTGGATTAGTTGGTTTGTGAATCCACATAACCCACCTGTCTCTGCAGAGTAATGGCATTGAAAGACTGGTGACCCTCGACGATTTGGACGAGCAGGCTAATCCATGCAGAGGTGCTCAGGGTGCCGCAGATCTGTGGCTTCAAAGCAATGCTGCGAATGAAGCCCAGAGTGCACCAGCTTCTGTGCTGCTCCTGAGACACCTGCCTGTGGGAGTGACAGCCTAACAAACAGAGACGACATTCAGCCAACACACACCGGCACTTCTCTAAACATCCACGTTGAATAATGGTCACTTGCTGATGGGTAAATTGTACTGTTACCTGATTTGTCATTTGCTCCACTTTCCACAAGCATCCTCAGTAGCCCGCAAAGAGTCCATGTAGCATCTGTCTGCAGAACGTCTGCATAGATGCCAGCTGACAGCGAGAGCGTTTTCAGAAGGTTGACTGTGCTGGTCAGCATCATTGCTGTGGGGTGGCCACTTTTCTCTACCAAGTCGGCTTCTTCAAAAGAAAGAACACGTAAAGGTTTAAGCCGTTTGCTACAGTTCAGGTTTATTCCAAAGATGCAGAGGGAACTGACCTGTGTCGTCCTCCGTGTCGGAGTCCTCGGTGACGGGCTGAGCAGCTGGAGGTGGATCTGCAAGTTTAAGGTCGTATTTGCCCTCTTTGCCCATTCTGTAGGAGTTGGTGCTACTCGTATCCCACTGTACTCTGATCCATCCATCCTCACCCAGTTCCCCAATGACCCTGCCGAGACCCGGTGGTGGACCGTCCTGAAGAGCACACAAAACATTGGTTCACGACACTTTCCTTTCATAAATGAACCAAGTAAACGTGATTAGGGGTACCTGATCTCCCCACTTCCAGTCAACTCCCCTGACGACCCTCGTGCCAATCTTCATCATAGCAGCCAGCTCAGGGCCAGAGGCAGGTACAGGAGTGGGGGCGGCCTCTTTTCTGGACTCCTCCAGGACGGTGGCTGAGCCTCCATGTGAACACGCGCTCAGATCCTCCTCACTGCTGTCCGTACTGGGTCCTGGAATACGTAAATGACCAATCACACAAATAGTTAGATCACAACACACTTCATGAGTCTTTAACAGGACAGCACTCACCTATGAGCCTGAGGATACTCTGGGTGAGAGCCAATATGCCTGAATTCAACAGCAGACTGAGGCTATTAGATCCATGTTTCAAGGACAGCATGTGTATCATGGCAAGAAGGAATCGAGCCTGTGGAATGGTGCCAAGGCTTGGTCCGGCTGGATTCTCATTGGTGATGGTCTGTAAGGGAACCAGCTGCACACCTGGTTAAAGGGACAAATAAAAGCAGCATGTCTTTTTTTCCCCCTCTTTTGAAGGCCCGCAAGTGAGGAGGATGTGAGACTAAAGCATCTCTGCACGGCACTCACCTAGCTCTTTAAAGCGAGCGCTGGCTTCCAGCAAGATGTTGCGAATATTCTGGATAGCCCAAGAATACAGCTTCCCAAAAGTCACCTCCAAAAGCATGCGATTGAACGGAGGAATCAAATCCACGTCCTTCAGGCAGTCGTACAATGGCTCTCTAGAAAGGAGAATTAGAATGTGGGATCCCGCTTACTCAGACCCCATAATCACAATCATCTTCCCTTTCTGAAGCTTTGAGTTGGAAAAAAATAAAAATTGGAGAAGTATTTTATTACTGTTGGCACTGCATGTTTGAGAATTGGTGTTTAATTCCTGACTTACCCAATGTTGGTCCCCTCGGGTATGACCCTTTGCCAGCCACAGAGCATGGCATACTGCACAGATGGCAGTAAGAAGCTTTTTGAAGCCAGTTTCAGCATGGTGTCGATGCCCTCCAGTCTCACCTCAGCCCTCTCCAGCTGTAGAACCAAAAAAAAGGTATTTTTTTTACAACACCGTGCCTCAATAAAGCACTTAGAACGAGACCAAAACAGGAGCAAGAGGACACACACTGGGCATTAATCCAAACGTTTTGATGTCTGTGGCATTACTCCAAATCAGATACCGCTTTCTGATCTGTACCTTTTTCAATATTGAATACTTTTCAACAAAACACATTCTCAGAGACTTTGGCATATTTTTCTAAATGTTAACGCTTCACTGGCTTATCGCTTCAACCAATAATTTAAAATAACACAAGGGACAAAATGCTACACGTGTACAAACGGGTTCAAAAGAACTCAGTAGAAATAAGTTGGTATATGCAGGATCACTGCAGCTTTGATATGGATTTAGAAATTGTCTTTTGATTTCGATGAGGTAATTTGTTTGCTCTAGAGCAGAGGTCTCCAACCCTTTATGCTCACCGAGCTACGTTTGCATAATGATACAGTCAGAGAGCTACTTATGGTTCGGTAACATTTATTCACACTTCAAATATTCACAACTGAAAACGAAGAAATTGTCAGTGAGAAGCCTGGCAATGCGTGAATTCAACCAGAGACTGTAAGGTTTACTCTGATGGAGTCATTTAAATGCTCGTCTGGTTCTGAACCTTGACAGTCATGTCAGAAGAGGCAGATTCACAAAGCTATGTTGACCCAAACAATGCTGCCATTTTCAGAGCAGCCTGGTGGAGATTTTTACAATTTGGACTAAAAGTGCTGGAAAAAAATGCTGCTGGGGTTTTCGCTCCGTCTCCACAGGATCAACAGAGAAGACGTCAACTGTCTGTCCTGACAACTCACTAAGTCCATATCCAGAAGAGGGTTGACAAGAATGTCACACAGAAAAAAAAAAAAGAAATGTCACACAGGGCTCCAGTTTCTCAAAGTCACAGAATCTGTTTTAAAATCTTCTACAAGCTTTAACAGCGTATCCTATGATCTGTGTAAATTAGGCACTTTTTCCGCCCCTGAATGGCCTTCCAGCATCTTTGCAACTAAAGAAGTGCTGAAATCTTGGTTTTTTAGTTGCTGGATTCTTCTCTTGACACGTTTCCACAAATCAGAAACAAAAGATTATATTAGGGCCGCACGATATGAGGAAAACTCTCGATTTGCGATATTATGGATAAATATCGCGATGACGATGTAACTTGCGATACATAAACGAATGGCAAAACAACGTTATTCGTATTGCACAGCTTGATATTGCGATAATGATAAATTTGCTATATATTGTGCAGGCCTAAATTATATCCAAATTTAACAACAACAACAATCTACAGTATGTGAGGCAAATCCACAATAAATCCATAACAACAATAATATCAATTTTTCAATTAAGATTCATGTGAAGTCTAGATTTCTTTGTCTTTGAAGTCAAACGCTCGTCTTCAGTTTCTTCACAGACTCTTTTCTGCCAAAGGAAACTTTCCAAAAATGTTATTCTATTGACTTTGAGCTTTTTATTTAGGGGTCAGAGCAGCCACGTCAGCTAATTTATTTAAACACATAACCGAGACAAAAGTCTTGACATGCATCAAGAGAGAGTTAGATGGACTTGGTTCAAAGGATTCCGGCTGTTTTTCAAAATATAATTTTCCTTCAGAATAAGAGAAAAAAAAAAACAGAAATAATGTAAATGACTATTTTTTTATATTTTCTGCAGCCCGGTACCAAGTGCCCCATGAACCGGTACCGATCCAGAGATTGGGGACCACTGATCAATACATAAACAATCAAATAACGCTTTTTTTTTGGTCAGGGACTCACCTGCTTAAGGAGACACTTCCTCATCTTTTCCACGTCCAGCGGTTCCTCCTTCAGTGCAAACTCCACTATGCTGGCCATAAGGCTGGACTGAGAGAAGGCACTGGGAACACTGTGCTTCAGCCAGCGGTACCTCTGGACGTTAGCCACAGTGTTGAGAATCGGCTGCCATTTATTCTGCTGCACAGTAAAAACAGTGTGACGTTGAAGAAAAAAAACTTTAGATGTGAAGCAAAATGTATAGCAGCTTTTTTTACTTACTGCAAATCAAACAGGAAGTTCAACATTTACTTTAAGGATTATAACCCAAGTGCTATAAAATCTAACCTTGGGTGGTTTCACAGGGAGGGGTTTCCCTTCTGCAGGGGTGGGGCTGATTTGATGTTCCTCTTCATTGGTCTCCTCATTTTCCAGCTTTGGCTCTTCTACATCAGTTGACTCTGACTTTTTAGGCACTAAAAGAATTTTTTTTTAAATTCAGATTTAGAAACAACAATAGCAAACAGGAAAGCAGTAGCAGTAGGTTTGATCTGGCCCACCTCTTTTTTTCCTTTGGTCCCTGATGAGTTTCTGTGTGATCCTCCTCCAGCGTGGCTGAGAGCTCAGTAGCTTCAGCTTGGACACAATGGACAGATCGTTGCTCACAGCTGGCCGCAGCTCATTGAAGAGAAAGCGTAGGCGCTCGATAACTGGGGCGCAAACCTCTTTGTACGAGCGGCCTTGTTCCTGATGGGTCTAAAATAAATTAGACGAAGAAAAAAGGCTGAGAAATGAGAACCCATGCATCTCAATACATCTTGAACATTGACAGAACATGAGGAAACACCTTAATTAAAGAGCATTTTGCCTGGTAGACCATGCGGCACACATCGATCACAGATTTGGGGAGGGACCTTTGTTTCCCCTGGTCCACACCCAAGGCCCACTGACTGACGAGCGAGAGAGCAATGTGACCTGACAGGAGAGAGGGTTTAGGTCAAACTGTTGGGAAGGCAGAGTGCATCAACTTTATGTCATTAAGGCGCGCATCACATGAATGCAGCAGCCTCAGTCAACTCTGAACTGTTTGTTCGGGTTGTACTGGAATACTTCTCATATGTCAGTGTAAAAGCTGTACATGTGACAATAAAAGCTATTCCTTCATTAGCATCTTGTGAATTCTAACAGAAAAAAAAACTACATCCCCTCCAACAACATGTGGGATTTCTAGGTTACCAAGGTCTTGATGTTTTAGCAGGCAGCAGAGAAGCAGGCGCCCAACTTCTTCAACGGGATGCTCCGGAGGGAAAGTGATGGGTGTGATAAGATGATACTGTTTACAGCAACGCTCTATTTGGCATAAGAAATCCTGGGATATCACAAACAAAAAGCCAAGTTTTAGATGCATCCCCGTCACATCCGGTGTGTCATTTCAGCGCCGCTGTACCTTCACGGTGTGGTCCTGAGTGTTGTTGTCAGCGATGGCCTGCAGGAAAGGCTGGGCGTGGTCACTCAGAGTGGATCTGCGGGAGTAAAGCTTAGCCTTGTCTGGAGTGCTTGTTCCCAGGGAGCTGCAGTGGTCTTCGTCCTTCTCTTCGTTGTAATTGTAGTGGATCTGACTTGTCTGAAGGCCACCAGAAAATATGGATGATTGGAGCCACTCTGTGTGGAGATAAACATGTTTTATTCTTCCTTTAAAAGAAAAATTAAAAAACCCAATAACTTGTATTTTTCTATTGTTAGGTAGGCTTAAATTAATCCAACCCACTGGCACATTCGATCTCCATAGGGGACAAGCGAGTGCTTTTGCCCAAGTAAGAAGCGTGGAGACCCAGCAGCAGCCCCAGATTCCTCTCAGTGTCAATGAGTGGAGAGGACAGGCTGCTCAGGTCTGGAGTGGTGACGGTCTCCTGGTTAGGCTGTAAACAGGAAAGGAAAAACTCCAGATAAATGGAACCAGAAAAGGACGTTTTCTCTGTAAAATAAATAGTGAGTTTCTCCAGCACCTCCATGTATTGGCCAACACAAAAAGCCTGCATCGATTCTCTGGTGTCTTCAAACTGCAAAGCCGCTTCCAACGCAACAACAGGGTCCTCTCCTGCAAACTGAGCTGGAAAAGGAAACAACTTACCTCATTTACATGTGGTGATAATGTCATTTTGTCATGTCACTCTTTAAATACAAAACCATTTGGCCCTCAAAGACAAAAAAAAAGTGGATTGTTGCTGTAGAATTTTGTAACATACAAGCACAATATAAATTTTGAAAAGAGGAGAGGATTAAAAATAAATTATTAGTTTTATGAGTTTGTTTTAGATCAGAAAACAAACTCCTCATTGTGCCCCATCAGAAATACCACTGCATTCCAAGAACAAAAAAAGATGGCAAACAAGATCCAAGTGTTTTTTTAGGTTTTTAAAGATTAATATCCGTATTAGATTATCAAATTATCATTTATAACAATGATACTTCTCCCTGTAAGTAACTCAGTTTAAATGCTGTATAGTCTACACACAGAAAAGCTGTAAAAATGTTCTGTATAGTGGATTTTAACCGTTAATTTTACTTTAACCGTACCCAAAATGCTGTTCCCCGCTAATGACTGGGACTGAGCCTGGAAGTCTTTGATGTCGTACACTTTTCCATCGATTACGGTCCAGAAGCCGCCGTCTTTGTTGTGGTTCTCCAGGTCAGCCTTGCGAATGAGTGAAACCTCTTCATTGTTCTTGGAACTCTGACCTTTGAAGAATGAGCCTGCAGCAACAAAAAGAAAAATAAATACCAAACATACTAGTGATTGCTAAATGCTGCGTTCACACCGATTGCGATTCGCGCATCAAATTCGCATGGGTGCCTCTTTTGACGCATGTCAAAGTCACTGCTGGATGCTTGTCCCAATAGGTGTTCATAACCTTAACACTCATGATGCATGTAGAAGGCTTTACCGTCAAAGGTTTTTAGCCTCTTTGCTACATGGAAGCACAGGCTATCGTTTACAATGCATGGAAGTCACGGCTGATGTTTAGAGACTAGTTTATTTTCAAGAGTTCTACGAAAGCATCAGTAATCATGTCTCCATGACAACTTGCAGTCCCGCATTGGTCAGAGAAGGGACAGAATAAAAAATAAAATGAGAGGAACTTTTTATTAATATCTCAACAAAAATAATAAAAAAAATAAGTTCAGAAGAACGATCAGATTCTCCTCCATGTTGGTTTTTGACTCCACCTACTGATAACATCATCAACATGTCATGGACCAAAGCTGAGTTACTGACTGGTTGACGCGATGCGTCCCCTTTCCCAAAGCACGACGTCCAAAACGCACTGCCGCCAGACTATGGATCCATGCCCGAGCCTCATAACACGCCATAGGACCTCGGATCGTGTCTGCACATTGACTTAACATTGAAACTGGTTGTTCCTGGTGCAGGAATGACGTTCAGTGTGAAGGCAGCTTTACAAACACAGTTGTGTACCCATTATTCCTGGCCAAGCAAGCTCCTCATTTTCATCCATTTCATGCCCTGGAGCCAGGTGGTTAAAGCGGTCCAAGTGCTCCAATAGTCCAGCCAGCAGAGGGATGGAACCCGTCTCCTGCATTAGACCGGCGTCGATAGTGAGGAGGAGGGCGATGGACAGAACCAGCTCAGGCAAAAGCACTCCTAACAGAAAAAACAAGTTATCCACAACTGTCTCCAAAGGTAGAGGCAGGCAGGACATTCTGGACAAAGATCAGGTCAAGAATTTACCAGTAAGATCGCCCTCAATAACGCGAGAAACCTCAGCAAAATGTCTGCGACCTGCAGAGGCGATGCTTGTAGCCACGGGAAGGATGTCTCCAATGTGAGCGCACAGCAAAGCAATGTACTTTTTTAACAAGGAGCCCACTCCCAGGAGTTCAGGATCTAGAAGACAAGTCAAATACATTGTTTCTCGCTTTTAGCTACTTCAACTCAATACATTGCAACAAGAAAACTTACTGTATCCATTGACGGTCTCTGTCTCTGTGATGCCCAGGTACAACTTGCTGACCAGCAGCCTCTGGAAGCGCAGCAGGAGGTCCAGAGAAGCAGAGCGCTCCTTGCTGACATGCTCTGCCTCTAAATAGCTGGAGATGCGGCGAGCCACATCCTTAAGCCTTGCCACGGTCTGAGATGCAATATTCCTATAGGAATCAAACACGCACATTTTCAAGCAGTCATCAGAAGGATTGTGTTGTACAAAGGCAAGTGCATTAGGGTTAAGAGCGGGTACCTCAAAAGCTGCTGTACAAGCTGCACTAAAGGCAGGCTTTGCTTCCCTGATGATTCATAAATGCCGGTGTTGATGAGATCTTTGTCTAGCGTGGTACGACACCGATGGATGGTGGAGGCGTTTGCCTCCTGCTCATCTATTTCCTTTTCTTTCTGGGCTTCCTTCTTGGCTTCAATGTCCTGGGATCAAATAATTAGGAGTCATTTAAGAATGCAGAATGAAAATACTGCTATTCTATCGATAGCATGGTTAGATTCTGCAGCATCTTTTAAGGCAGTTAACAAAAAGTGTGGCCGTTTCCACCAACTGTAAATGGATAAAGACTGCAACAGTTATTTAAATCCATCCGTTTCCATCCACTCATCCAGGACTGGGTCGCGGGGGCAGCAGTCTGAGGAGCAAAGGTGTCCCCATTTCTGGGGGGACCTCAAGGGTTTCTAGCCAGCCAAGAGACGCGCCCTCCACCCAGTGGGACAAAACCCAAACACGTCCCCCAGGGAGGCATCCGGAGCAAACGCCCGAGCCACCTCTACTGGCTCCTCACTATAGAGGAGTAGTGGCTCTACTCCGAGCTCTCTGCAGGTGACAGAGCTTCTCATCCTATCTCTAAGAGAGCGGCTTGTATTTGGGACCTCGTTCTTTGAGTCATGGCCCATAGCTCATGACCAAAGGTGAGTATTGGAACAAAGATGGGCCGGTAAACAGAGAGTTTTGATTTTTTTTAGTTTTGTTTTCACCACAACGGACCGGCACAGCGATCACTGCACCAATCCACCGTGTCCATCTCACGCTCCGATCTTCCCTCACTCGTGAACAAGACCCCAAGACACAAGACCTTCTTTCCTGCTTTGCGAACCAGGCTCCTGCTCTGGTCATACAGAGACCAAACAGCCCACAGTAAGGCTACATGGATCCCCCACTCACAGAGCACCTTTCTTCAACACCTTCTCCAAATCGCTGGATGAGCGAAATCCCACAAACCCTCCAGCACCCTAATGGAGAGTGAAGAGCTGGAACACTGTTCCACCACCATGATGGAAGCCGCACTGTTGTTTCATGATCTTGGGTTCGATTGTCAGCACAACTCTCACCTCCAGTATCCACTTTTTAAATGTTGACTTACAAATCCTCATTATCCAGGGCTAATGGACTCGATGTCAGACAGATCTGATGCACTGACCTGTATCTCTGCAGTGATGGCTGCATCGAGAGCAGATTCCAATCCTCCATCAGCCATTAGGCTGCTCACCAACAGGTCAATCATGAAGCGTCGCCCGGGACTCACACTCATCTCATTTCCACAAGCTGAAATAAGATGGTGCGTAAACATCTCATGAAAAAAGGGTTTGTTTTGTATTGCATCCATGTTCACAGACTTATGCACTCACCGGCATTGGGAAGCAGTGAAGACAGCGCTCTTGCTCTTTCCTCCGCAGTGGGCAGCAGAACAGACCAGCCGCTTTGCAGCACAGCCTGTGCGGCTGATTGCACCGTGTTGAGCACACCAGCATTGCTGGCCAACGTCACCACTGTTTGTTTTAGGTTGTTGAGCAGAGTGCTGCCGAGTCCCAGACCCAGCTCCTCAGGAGCCATCTGGTTACTGATGGCAGCATGGAGCTAAAAAAAATAAATAAATAAATAATGCAGAGGAAAGTGTTGAAGAGTCAAATAGTTAAATGACCAGATAGACTAGCTGTTTAGGGCACAAACTTGATAAGATCTAATAGCTTTTTCTTAACAAAATCAGATGAAAAATCAGAAAGATTCCAAACACCCAGATTCCCAAAGTGAGAGTCTTAGCTCAATTTCAAACAACACTCAGTGAAAATTTATTTGCCAACACGCTGTGGCTCACCTGGAGGCGCAGAAGGTTGAGCGTGGCAACCACCATGCACTCCTTCTCCTGAGGGGGGGGCCAGTCTGAGCTGCCGTCCATACCCTCGCTTACTTGCCTCAGAAGGAGGTCAAGCTGCTCAAAGGTCATGTGGCAAACATCCACCACAAAGGGAACCCGCTGACCAACAGACCACTCTGAGCACGAGGACCAGGCGAAACTCTGAAAGCACAAACACGACTTTATGAGCCCGTCGCCTGTGATGGTAAAAGGAGTGACATCAGCTTCAAAGCAGACCTGTCCCGGACCACAGGAGATCCCCACTATGTGTTTGGAGTTGAGTCCGGGGAGGGCTTTAGGCTGCTTCTTGTTGGGAAAGAGGGTATCAAAGTGCTGCAGCTTATCGTTGCTCCCCCAACTGTGCACTTCCCCTTCGTCAGTAAGAGCCAGGCAATGCGTGGAACCAACAGCAATGTCAACAACTTTCTTTCCTGGAGAAAATGTGACAAACACATCAGTTTTCTCCTTCTTGGAGCTTGAATTACCCAAATCCCGTGCGGTTGACTCACCCTGAAGGCTGTCAAGCAACTTTGGGTAGCGGACATGCTCATCCGTCCCGTGACCAAGTCGCTGGTTGTCTCCTTTTCCCCACGTGTACACCTGCCCGTCTTTGGTGAGGGCAACTGAAAACTGACTGCCACAGCACACCTTCACTATGTCCAGGTCCTGAAGCTTCTCCACAAGCTTTGGCGTCTTGCACCCATCACTACCACCTCTGCCCAGTTTACCATAATCTCCATCCCCCCAGGACCACACCTGACCTGGGGAGTCAGAAAATGTCAATGCAGTCCAGTTAGAAGCAGCCGTTTTTAATCGTGTAAAAAAAAAAATAATAATAATAATTCCAACCATTTTCTGTCACAGCAAGTGTTTGGGCATCACCACTCCCACAAGCCACATCCACCACCTTCTGTCCTTTCAGGGCCGTCACAAGCATTGGTGTAGTCACATCTTCACTAGAACCTGGAAAACCCACAGCGAGTTCACTTAATTTCCAAACATAGGCAGAAAAATGGCTTATGTAAAAGAAGGAAGTCTCACCATGACCCAGTCGACCATAGTTCCCTCTGCCCCACGTGTACAGCTCGCCGTCAGCTGTGACGGCAGCGCTGTATGTGCTCCCACAAGCAATTTGAACCACTTGCTTTCCCGTCTGTTTACCACTGAAGGTCGTGATCAGTGCGGGCTCCTCCAGGTATCTGAGGTCAGGCAGAAATCCAGATGAGAGATTGTTTCTCCAAAGTGTCAGAAATGTAGACTGGGTCTTCAGAAAACATGCTTTCTAAACCCCAACCCTTTACTTTGATGTTAATCAAAACGAGTAGGGAAACATATATATTCTAAAGTTAAAAACCGTTCTTATGAGCTTGCTTTTAGTCATCTGTTTAAAGGTTGAAAGGCTAATGAGAGTCTACATATTGATGAAGTTAGTGAACAATTACCTATATTCCAAAGAAAACATCTAAAAAAAAAAAAGTTCTGTCTGATTCTGAAGGAAGCTTCATTTTGGAAATCTAGAAGATTTCAGAAACTGACTGTTAAGTTAAAACCGTATTTGGATAGTTTGTTTTTCCAGAAAAGAGCCAACGAAGAAACAGAAGAGCCTTCAACTTCAAAATATAGGAAAGCTGCATTTCACAGACAAACACCAGGACGTTTTACTGAAAATATGAATTTGTTGTGACAGTTGATCCCACAATCTAAGCCTCTAAGCCTGCTCTGCTTAAAATTCAGCAAGCAGCCGTCAGGCCGATGTTGCCAATAAAGTTGCTCAAACAGTAGATTCACGTTTATGATTATGAAAATACCAGTTTTTGTGACTTGATTTTTTTTCTTTTTTGTATTTATCTGTTGCACCTTAAAAGTCGAACGATGCTGAAGGGCGCCATGCCCCTTTTTAATGGTTCTTACAAAAATCTAGTGTACAAATAAAGTTGAAATCTGCTGCAAATAATTTACAGAGGGTGAAGATAAACTTCACATTTACAAGTTAAGAGAAACTGGAAGCTAAACTAAATAAATAAACGGACACCAACTTCTGCCGGTCCATGAAAATATTGTCTGACAGTAAACCACTTCGTGGCATAAAAAGATTGGAGACCACCGGGTTAAATTATTCCATTAAAACTCAAGATACTTGGAAAGAAAACTAAAAATCTTGTTTTAAGCGCCGATTCCCTGTAGCGAACACTGAAGGGAAAAGCCAAAAGGAAAAGAAGAAGCGCAGTACTCAGAGCATCTTGTGGTAATTCCTTACGTTGCATCTCCATGTCCTAGGCGACCACCGTCCCCACATCCCCATGAATACACCTCCCCACTGGTGGACAAGGCCAAGAAGTGCTGCCCATCAGGGTGAGCCGCGAGCTTAACAATCTTCCTGGAACTCAAACCGTGGATTAGCATTGGAGCCTATGAGAAAAAACAAAAAGAATTGAGTGACAACAACCAGGTGTATGGCTGCAAAGTTCAGAGGTTTCTCCATTTCTAAGCGGGAGGGGTTATCAAGAGGCAGACATCTTTTGTGCTGTAAAACTGACCAGTGTTGTGCTCTTGTAGTTCTGGGTGTACACAGCTCCACTGCGGGACAAGATGAGGAAGACTTTTTCGGAACAGACGATTTGTGTTACGCCAGTGCTGGATAGGGCTTTGCAGTGAATGGGTCCACATACATTGGCATAAAGCTTCCAGCCCAGAAGCCCCCAGGCAATCACTTCCTGCAGAGATCCCTGATAAGAGAAGAGTCATGTAGAACTTTCAAGAAAACGGGATTAAAAGGAGTTGGTACCTTCTGTGATGGAGAGTTGCAGTTTGGCGGGCTGCAGGGAGAAGCCAAGCGGTCCAGATGAGCCATAATAACCACCGCAGTTTGTCGAAGATCAATGGCCAAGTCATTATCTTGGGGTAAGGTCAGGTAGCGCAGGAAACTCTCGTTTGGACTCAGAGGAGCTGTGAGAATCTAGAAATTACAACAACACAATAGAGGTACACTTTAAAGTAAATCATTTTCTGCCAGCATTAAGACATTTGACTCATTTGATCCACAGTCCTGTTTCAACCTCTGAAGATTATTTAATGGTAACCATTGACTGTATATGAGAACTGGACTGAGGGACCCCTCCCCCTCGTCTTCCTAATAGGAAGTGGCCGCTGGCTCCAAAACGGCCAAAGTCCCACAGTCTTCTATAGAGAAATAAACAGCTATTAGTCAGTCGCTCTGTTCGTCAGAATAACCATTCTTGCTCTGATACCTTTTCTAACATGTTCTTGATAATCCTAACTTTGTTCCTTATATTTTTTATTATTCATTATTCAAGTTATATATTGACCAATCCGATGCCTCAAAAGTATGTGGACACATGTCCAACGTTGGAAATGTTTGACAGATTCCCCTGAGCCCGATTTTAGTGAAAGGGGTGTGGATGTCCAACAAGCTCACTCCTGATTGGTGAGAGGGGTTGCCATAGAAATGTTCATTCAGACCAACCAATCACTGCTTACTGCCGTCCACTGGCTCCAATATGGCGACGTCGTTACTGCAAAAACAATGGCGACTAAATCGACTTCATTTGGTAGTAGCTGGAGTTAAGCCGTCATCAATGAACTTCGATTCATTGTATGTGATACACATGTGAAGAATTGACAATAAAGTTGACTTTGACTTTGATCAATGGATGAGGTCACGCTCACCCTGTCCGGCCCTCCTATGCAGTCAATAATGGAAACTTAAAGAGAATATTGGGGATTCTTGAATGGTGCTCTTTTACCTCAGGATCGTCTTCAGAAACGACCTCCTCCTTGCTGCTGTGTATGTTCTGAAACCGCTGCAAGAAGGATAATAAAGGAGCACTGGTTCCCTGCGTGGAGCGCTCGTTGTCCATCTCCCTGGTGCCGTTTTCCCACAGACGTAACAGCAGCAGAACCACGTAGAGCAATTGACTGAAATGTCAAAAAGAAAGGTTTTCATTGGGTCCAGGACAAAAGAAAAACATGGTTTTACATGTAGCATACGGATGGATACCTAAGAGTGCCCCTCTGTACGGCCAACTCCAACAAGATAGCAAGGACGAGGTGTTGGTCCTGCAGGGGAATAGTGCCTTTGGTGCTGCCATTTCCATGCACATCGCTGAAGGCAAACAGGAGAAACACATTTAAAATAAATCATGTTTATTCATAAAACTATCCACATGCTACACAAAAGGAAGACAGCAAAAAATGTGTGTGTTTGTGTATATAAAATAGCAGTTAAACTGCTTCCAGTAAGGTCAAACCGTTATTTTAATACACATTTATATGAATAACCAACAGATTATATTAAAGGGTTTTCAGTGTTATCTGCAATACTGACTGAACAAAGTCTCAGAGAGAAAAACTATCTAAAATGGCAGAATAATAAACTAAACTTCCAACAATATGGAATTGGTTTTTTTTTATTTTAACATAAAATACATTTTAAAAAGCTCTCAAACCTCAGGAACTTTGTGGCTCTCTCAACAACTTCCAACCAAACGGGGGACACAGTTGCCTCGTCAAACAGCGTGGCCTCAGGAAGAGCCCGCAGGGCGTCGAGAGACTCCTGCAAAAGCTCCGTGCAGAGGTCTGCATCATCTCCTGCACAAAACAGAGGTTTCACATTTCATTTACAGCCAAGCTCCTTGGCTACAGTCCACTAATATAACCTTGTGGTTGTTGATTTTTTTTTTCCAAGCTTAAAGAATGCTATTTATAACAGAGTTATTTTTGATAGAAAACAACTCAAAACAAGCTTAAAGTAAATAAGTCAAAAGATGAAATGTTTCTTCCAAGAATTGTTTAGAAACCGGAGGAACAAGTCCCCCCTCAGTAGTTGTCCTGTGTTGATTTGTAACGCAGGATCCCATTGTGCATCTATTCAACATCTGGATTGTAAGACGAGCAGCTGTTGCACATTTGTAGTCCAAGAATAGAGCTAAAATAAAAGCAAGAAGCTTAACTGTCCGTGTGGGGAGTGCTCGTGTGTGCCGCTCGTGTTACAGGAAGGAGGCCAGCACTTTGTTTCCTCTGAGGACAAAGAGCTCTCAGCCAGAAGACTGAATGAAAACTCCATCGCAATGCACCAATATTTTTACATGAAACAACAGGAACGCTGCATTATACTTTCAGATTTTTACATTTATGTTCATTATGATGCACCATGCTGTAAGAAAATAAATAAATAAAAACAGGACGAGGAATTTAAAACTTCATTTCAATGTTTTTCTTCAGCAAAACGAAGTAAAAATTCTTTTTTGTAACAAAGAGAAATTTCTGCATCAACTAATCTAATGTGTTTCATCGGAAACTAACTTCTACCATTATGTCATCATTGGAGAAAAGCAGCTAAACAAAAATATAAATATTAATGTTCTACAAGTGAGATAATATAGAATCATTCAAAGCAAAAACAAAATTATATTAAACAGAGAAAATGATTTCTATTTTAATGACTTGAGATAACTGTTATTCATGTCCAGAAGCCGTTCAAAGCTGAAGCAGCAGCTGATTATATAGAAATTTGTTTTCATTTTTAAAGTAATTCGTCAAGCTGTGATAAAGAGAACAAGCTGCTGTTAGCCATGTGGATGCTGTAAACCAGCAGAATCACTTATGAGCCATAAAGGAAACAACTCTGACTGACGGCGAGGAGCAGAACACGCTCGTTTTCAGGAATGAGGTCATCTGGAAGTAACTGCCTCTGCTTTTGTTTTACCTGTCCTGTCCAGTCGCTGAGCAAACAGAAATAGAGAGCCGTACGTGTTGGACAGATTTTATTATTAACAGCCGCCTTTGGAAAAACAACGCCTTTTCTATCTGAGGCTACACTTCATTTGTATTCATTGTGTTATATTCCTTGTTAGTTTTGGACCAACTGGAAGAGAAAGGGTGAAGGAGAGGCTTAAGACAGGAGGACAAAATGATGATAAAAGGGGTTAGGAGAAGAAATAGAAACACACAGATTAACACAAATGACTAAAAGCTCAGAAAGAATAAATACAGTCAAACAGGTATTAGTAATGAAAACCCAGTTAGATAAATTTCTCCATGCCAGATTGCTCAAGGCTTAGCTCTCCTCCTCACCAAAACTATTTTGCACGTAAATGCCATCTACCGTAATTTCCCGACTACAAGCCGCTACTTTTTTCCTGCGCTTACAGCCCTGCGGCTTATTCAGTGACGCGGCTAATTCATGGATTTTAATGTACGTACTTTTGGACTCAGTGAATGGTTTGAATTTTCTATCTCACACCAAGAACAAATCATTTGTTTTTCAACACACCTCTGAGCAGCCAAACAGCATGGACCTCACTTCAGGTCTTAGGCACTTCAGTCATGGTTCAACAAAACGAAACACGCATGCCCGGCCGCATCCCAGAATCCTTTGGTGCCATGCGACCCAACGTGCACGAGATCGCCGCTACAATATGATGAAGCTTTCAAGTTAAAAGCAATCGTTAAAAGCAGCGTGAAAAAATCCCCCATCAGTAAATGGAAAAGCCGGTCAGCTGCGTGACGGAGAGAACAGCGCATGCTCAGAAGTGTATTTACCTCTGAGTCATAGTGTCCGCGGAGCAACAGTGTTTGTTGTGGAAGGAAACTTCTGACGCACGCGCTGAGGCGCTCGCTTTTCAGTCGCCGCTGCTTTATTTTACTGGTGTTTTTTTAACCAGCCCTGTTACTCCCATAACGCTGCCGCGACACAAGCGGAAGGAGAGCTGGTGCCGTTCACCCCCCCATGCACTGCTGCTCCTCGCTCATTCTTAAACACGTACAACAGTTTGGCGAGCCGGGCGTTGGCCCCGCCTTTAGCCCCTAAGACTCATGGGAAATGGGGGATCGTGGATGTAAATTTCCTCATCATAACTGAGGGACGTAATGTTGATTATATGGTTACTGTTTGTAATTTTATGTATGATACCTAGATTGTCAATAAGTAAAAAAATAAAAAAAAATAAAAAAACCATAACTGAGGAACTTGTGAACAGAATAGAGGTCCATGCTGTTTGGCAGATGTGGGTGTACTCAAATACATGAACTAGAGGCAAAGCTGACCCCTCCCACAGTGTGCTAATGAAATACACTTACTCTGGGAGTCAGGACGTGAAGAGTCAGGATGACCATGTGGCTTGATACATGCGGCTCATGCTCTGACGCGGCTTTTGTATGTATAAAAGTAGTTAAACACGTGAAAATGGGTGGGTGCGGCTTGTAATCTGTGCGCTTTATAGTCCGGAATTTACGGTATGCCCCACCAGGCGAGTCGTGCACTCTCTCACAGACCTTCAGTAAACAGAAACAAGCTTAGGATGGAAACAGGGTTGCGAAACATGTGGGGTTGTTTACTTTCAGAAGCTTGTCACGTGGGCCGCACATTTGTCAACAACCACAATCATCCTTACCAGAAGAAAAGGTTTGGAGAAGTTCTTACCTGACCTCCATGCCCGGCGGAGAAAAGCAAAGGCGAACGAGAGCGCAGCCCTGGAGCCGACTCTAGCCAGACCTTCAGCGCTTTTACTGACTGGCCGAGGGCTGAAGGAAACACACTTTGTTTAAAACGCTTGACAGAACATTTACAATATCTGATTAACTCTGATTGTTCATCTTTCAATTACACTGCGAAGAGACAAGACAAGCTGCTGCTTCCATGTTGATTTTCAAAAGTTTATCTTTAATATAACAAGAAAGAAGCAAACCAAAGAATTAGAAGCATCAGAACATCAGATGCTTTCAGAATTAGAACAGGACTGGCAAATAAAACAAGAAAAAACAACAAAAAAAACAGCATTTTTCTCTGGTTTGCAGTCAAAGCCACTTTTGCTTTGTAAATTATTGCAATTTTTGTTTGTGCCTTAGCATGCTAACACATTAGTAATACAGGTCAGCTCAATAAGACCTAAGCGACCAACTTCTGCTTTCAGAGCCACAGTCGCTCTGATGCACTGGTTTGCTCCGACGTGAGAGCGCACAATTACACAATCATGCTGCACACACAAACCCCACGCCCGCCGTCTTCTGCGTTTACAGGTAAACAAACGGTCAATAAGCTTAAGCAGGGCAACGTTAAATAAATTCACAATAGTCAAAGTCGATCAAAAAGTGTCAAACTGGCTCCTGCACATACTGCAACACATTCCTGCTCTTCAATTATTCGTATTTAGCCACAACTGTCAACTACAACAACGACAAAGAGTGAAAATATAACTTTAATAACTGAAACTCAAATAGAAGTATGAACTAAATGCATTGTCCATAAAACACTGGCGCGTTTTAAGTTTACAGATTCTTTTTCCCTAAAAAATTATTTCTGTTGGATGCACTTTTCTCAATTTTTGCCCTTTTATCAAAACTAAAAGCAGGATGTCTTTACAAACATGAAACTTGTGCAAAACTTCTTAACTGTTCACCCCTCAGGTACAGGAAGAAAGACAGGAAAGTGCCTGGTGGCTTTACCTCTTGTTGTCGGCAGCGGGCCGAGGAGGACTGGAGGGCATCTTCCAGCAGAACTTGTAGGTCTCCTCCCTCATGCTGTGACTCAGAGAGATGAGGTAGCGCTCCAGGATGACCAGGCGCTGGCGCAGCCGCTGAGCGGAGAGGGTGCTTTTGGCCAGCTGAGCCGACAGCTTCTGCTGGTCTTCCACGAGGACCATCAGACAGTCTTTTAACTCCGTCTCATCTACAGCACAATAAGAAAATGACTGCTGTTGTTGATTTAGAACAAACTCATTTCCATGAAACCAAAGATTTTAAAGAGAGAGCCCTTTTTTTTTTATTACAGTTTATCTCTAAAATCCTAAACTAGCGCAGTATTTCATGACTGTTCAGCAGAGCTGCTTTCCACTGAAAAAGAAAAAGGCATCAAATGCTCCTCTGTTATGTCCTTTATGAAGCCCAAAAGCTTTGCTGCCTCGGTCAGAAAGGAAGTTCACAGAACCACCGCAGGGGAGGACGGAACGGGGCCAAAATAGAACGCCAAAATCCACTTAAGCTTTATGTAAGCCAGACTGGCCTGAGGTTGCATGAGCAGGTCTACAGTCAGCTGTGCTCAGTCCTCGCACCAGAGCGCTGTCCCAGTCAAACCCTGGGGGGCCCACGGCCAAGAAAGACAAGGAAGGAGAATGTGACCGGACTCTAACAACTCAGTGACTGAGTGGTGGAGTGTTCACCCTGAATGTAGCAGATTGTGGGTTCAAATCCACAGTCAGGACATGTCAAGGACTTTGAATTGGGATCAAATCCCTCTCTGCCTGAGACTCAGAATGAAGTTTGGTTAATATTGAAAAGACCAGACTACCTAACGCTCACTTCTCCTGCAGGGAATGTGGGGAACACGCTTCACACACAGGTCTGCACAATTAATCGCAAATTTATCATTGTTGAGACTTCAAGCTGTGCAATATCCATATTGCAAAAGGTCAGCAAAAATTGCAATAAATGGTTAACCTTAAATGTGCTAAAACAATCTTATGGCAACTTGAACTGTTTAATGAACTGAATAAATCCTTTTAGGCTTCTGACCAATCAGATGGAGCCCTTCGCGTTGTTGGATGGAGCTTTTATGTTACAAGTTCCCCTCCTAATTAGACGAGGGTCATTTGGAGAATAATTTAAGGTATTTTGACTGTTATTTAAATTAAAATTTCACAGTGAAATGGAAATGTTTGTTGTTTTTGCCATTCGTTCTTTTATCGCAAGTTATATCGTCATTGATCACTTTTACCGCAAGTTTTCGTCATATGGTGCAGCCCTACACAGGTGTGTGTGTGTGTGTGTGTGTGTCAACTAATAGGACTTTGTCTCAGAACAAAGATAAATGCATCTTCCTACTCATTTCAGCACAATGGAAAGGCTCTGAGCTGTTCGTGCTGAGCTCAGCATGTCTCTGACATCTGACCACACAGTACAAAAACAGGAAATGTGCAGTTTGAGGTGAACACATCCATGAAGGAGCTCTCCTCCATGTAGCGATCTAGTTCCACCCTCTAAATGACCAGAGGAGAGTGACTGCAAAGCCGAGGGACTGAAGATCATGTGGATCTACACCTCACACGTCGACACTCTGCTTATCTTCAGCCAACATTATACCGTCCCACCCAGTTCCTCTGGTAAACACAGCCTGAGCGAGAGATGAGATCCCCAACCCCCCCCCCAACCCCCCTTCTCTCTTTACTACATCTTAATGTCATCCAGGATCCTCTGGGTATAAATAACCACTGAGACCTGCAGTGTGCAAGTTGTCATTTCAGAGTCCACAAGTCACACGCCTGCTAAACATGCGCTCATCACGGCCAGACAGGCCCAGTCCAGACAAACTGAGGGGTCTGCTGTATGTTGAAATGGGGGGGTGTCTCGACAACATGTAGCTGTTGTGAAACTGACTGGTGCTAGCTTGGTATTAATTACCCAACTTGGAGGGGGGGGGGGGCAAAATCACGGCAGGAAAGCAGAGCAGCACACAAATGCATTTACAAGAACCAACAATGTTACCTGGCTGCCGGCCCCAGTCCCACGACTCGATGATGGACTGATGGACGGATAATGGCAGGTCTTCATCTTCCTTCCTCTCTTTGTCGTTAGGCTCCTCCTTCTTCTGGGTTCCAAAACAGTCTGTGAAGTCTTCTAAAAAATAAAAAAAAATGTACCAATGCGTTAGCTGCACCGCTGCAAAGACACACCTGAAACCTTACCGAGTAACTCAAGACAGGTGAAGTTAACACCCCACACACACCAGACAGCAGCAATACATAAACCTTTATGTCAGGCTCAGAGTGACAGTCATACCTGGGTTTATGGACTCTTCTCCATTAAAGGTTATCTCCTCATCTTTGACCATTTCATTCCACATCTCACTAAGCCCCTCTGAGGAAAAGGCTCGCTAAGAAAGAAAAAAGAAATCTCAGTTAATTTCAAAACAAATGCAACATAATGACCGGGGTTTTCAAAAACATTACTTTTTCTGAAGCCAATTTAAATCTACTTAAGAAAAGGGATTAAATAAGTAATCTTCCAAGGTATGTTAGGTATTCTATAACCTAAATAAATGCATAAATTAGTCATTTTATTATGTCAGAAACAGAGGAAACATTCGGAAACCCTTTGGAGCCGACCGACAGGGACGTAAAGAGACTGCAGCGTATTGTGCGCTCAGCTGAGAAGGTGATTGGCTGCAGCCTTCCATGTGTCCAGGACCTATACGCCTCCAGAACCGGGGGTGTGCAGGTCGGATAGCAGCCAACCCTTCTCACCCTGGTCATGGTCTACATGAACCAGTCCCTTCGGGCAGAAAGCTAAGGTCCATCAGGACCAGAACCTCGAGACATAAGAACATTTTCTTTCCCTCTGCAGTAAGACTCATGAACACATTTTCAGTCCTTCCTCCTTAAACTTGTCACCAGTCCACTACCTTTACCTTCTCCATCCACAGTTTGCACTGTATACACTATTTATCTCTATTTATTGTTCTGACCATTGTGTCATTTTTTAATGTTGCTTACTGATGTTCATTTTTTTTCTATTCCTAAGAGTTTTATGTCGCACATTAGCACCGCAGCAAATTCCATATCTGTGAAACTGCTTTGTTCACTGAACATGGCAATTAATACTCCTTGAATCAGAGGAAAACCAGTTTACCGGCTCCTTTAGCAGTGTGTGAAAGTCAACACATGCTTTCCAGGAACAGAGATCTAAAATATCTGAAACGCTTTCAACAACAGAAATGGCCAACCTAGCACATTCTCTGAGGTTGTGTTTTCTTGTGCACAGAAATACCACATTATTACCTGAAAGTGCATAAGGACTCATGGGTTCAGTCAGGTCAGGCATAAACATTTTTGCAGGCAAGATTGGGAAGCAGCCTAAAACAACTTGTTGAGGAAAACATTGAGCTGCAGAATATGGACTGGAACCCCCAAAGTCAAAATGGGAAACACGTCAGAAAGTGGTAGAGGATGAGAGGGCAAAGATCCTGTGGGACTTCCAGATCCAGACGGATAGGATGGTAATGGAGAACCAACCAGACATTGTAGTGGTGGATAAAGAACAGAGGAAAGCCGTTGTGGTGGATGTGGCAGTGCCAAGCGATGGGAACATCAGGAAGAAGGAACATGAGAAACTGGAGAAATACCAGGGACTCAGAGAAGAACTGGAGAAAGCCTGGAAAGTGAAGGTGACAGTGGTGCCTGTCTATCTATCTATCTATCTATCTATCTATATCTTAAGCAAACAAACTATGCTGTACATTACAAGGTCAAATGTAAAATATTCACTTCCATCCCTTTTCCCTTTTAGAAAGATTTAGCTGTGGTTTTGAAGTCATGTCATTCAGTCCTGACTTGATGACATATGATTTGTGATAATAAAGTCCCACTCCAATCAGCTTTTGATCTACTGTCAAATCGTTCCCGGTCGTCTCATTTTGATTGTCCTGTTTTTAGCCATAAACCGAGAGACCTGTCTTTTTCTAGGACAGTTTCTCCAAAGCAGAAGTGGTTTATTCGGAATTTACCTCCAAATTGTGGGCAGGACCACTGGCGCAGGGCTACCCCGCCACCAGTCTGTTTAGACCCTGTCCCGCTCGCTTACAGCCCCCCTCAGACGGCGAGCGATCGTGGAGCTATGCATTAGAAAGGAAGCGGAGCAGGGAGGTTGTGGCGGGCCGATTGTAGTTTCTATGTCACCGCTACAAGCTTTCGTCTGTTCCTGATTTACAATGATTTGGATAAAGAAATGGTCAGTAATCCAATTTTAGGCTTAATTTTCTTAATACATGATCTCCATTAACATGAAAAACACTTTTTAATCAGAGTGAGTCTTTCAACCATTTTTACATACTTGACTATTTCCTGTAAAAGTTACCTTAAATGTGAAAATGTAGCAGTCTATATCCTTCCTAATAACTATAGAAATACCATTTTGGACCAACTAAACCAATTTGTCAACTAGTTAATCTGACTAGAGTGAAGGAAAACTATACTGATTTGCAGCAGTCTGATGTAAATTTCAAAATCGTGTGTCTAAAAACAAAGGGTGGGGGGGGGACTCCGAAAGCAAAGTAAGAGTTTCTTTGGAAGACATACCTGCAAATCTATTTTCAACCATTTGTCATGGTAACGCATCTGAGGGTTGAGAGTAAAAGATGGAGAAGGCATCTTCCCCCTCTCCTCTTTGGCTGCAAAAGCAGCCGACCTGCAGCAGACAGACAGACGAGGTAGATTTACACAAAAATCCCAACAACAGAAAAAGAGATCAAACGCCGTTAAAATGTAACATGGCTTGGAAGGACTTCAGGTGGAGGCACGTTAGCATCAGCATGGTCAGCTTCTAGCTTCATTCCACCCCCGTGTTATGAAATGTTGACCTATATCCTGACAAGGAAGGAGCTACGAGCCTCTGTGACTCCCGTTACATTAAAGCAAATACGTCCATCGCTTCAAAACACGAGTGCAGCAGAGTTTAAATGACAGATAAACACATTAGCATACTGATTGGAAGTTAGCTTTAGCAACAGATTTGGCTGATGAGCTCTTGTAAACTGCTTCACTTTCGACAGGTTTTCTATAATGTTTTTTCTTTACTATAATTAAAATGTTTACTGTGATCATTCATTTCGACCCTGTATTTCCTAATTGATCTGGCCTTGACTTAATAGCATATGTGTGACATGATATTGCAGGACGTTAGCATGTCTGCTAGCAGTTACCATTGGCGAGTAGAAAAATAAATACCTAATGACATCGCATTGGTCCACATACAAAGTCTTAGTCGTTCAGCAATATTGGGCTTCGCATAGCAACTGGAAGGTAAACCGGTGTACATTAACAGCTAACCAATGCAGCGATAGTTAGCCAACTCTAAGCTAGCAGCTGTGAGGGTATAGACAGCCGTGAACAAGCTGCGAATACATGACACCGCACCGGCTGCACCGTATCGGACAAATGACCATCCTAGCACTGAACTGGCCCGTTTTTGACAATTAATTTCCAGGTTACCTGTGGTTACTTCTGAATCAATTTTCGTCTTCTCAGTTGCCCCGCATTACGAAGGCGTTCAAACTGTATTTGAATGACAGATCGCCAACTAGCATCTAGTTAAAAGGAGGCTGAGTTATGTAGAAACAAATTACGTAGGCCTGGTGGAGAAGGGAAAAAAAATGTTTAATGCACTATACCGCCACATTTTGCAGGGGCGGGAACCGTCTGCTTTGAGGCAGTTGTTCGTAGCTCCGCCTATGTAGACTGAATGGTATTATAAGGCGAACGTCTCTATTAGGAGGGACGTAAGGGGGAGGGTCCGCATAGGATTTTAATACAATTGCTCACTGGGTGGCGCTGTAACCTCGCGCTTTTCACTATCCCGAAACTGTCATAAGGTTAATCTTTAATAAACAATAAAATATATATTTAAATATTATATTACACAAATACAATACATAATTATTTAAAAGAAGGGGGGAAAAATCCCTCTTTCGGATGGTTGTCTTCGGTTACGTCATTGGTGGGAAGGACCAATGGGAACCGGGACGAAGGCAGAGGAGGATGGAAAACACGAAACGAGACAAAAGGGCTGTGTGACAGTCGATGTCAAAGTTCAAAATGCTTTAATGGCGGACGGCTCAGAATGGCCCGTCGCTTCCTCTGAAACTGCGGGAATAGTCATCGCGGTGTTGTCGAGTTTCGTCAATGGCTGCACGTTTGTGCTTCAGAAAAAGGGAATTCTCCGCTCTCGTGACAAAGGTAAAGAGGACGCACGTGACAGGATGTCTGTTAAAAGGTGAAAATAAAAAGTGACCAACTAAGAAAGAAAAAAAATGTCTTCCAGGTGTGTCCTATGTCACTGACCTCGTTTGGTGGAGTGGCACTCTGTGCAGTGAGTATGAGGCTGTGTTTTATCAACTTTAGATGCTGATCTTATAGAACATGACTCAGAACTTTGCATTATTTTCCTAAAAGAACATAAAATTTATGTCATTTCATCTCGTACCAGTGATAATTGGACAAATTGGGAACTTCCTGGCGTACAATGTGGCCCCTGTGGTCATAGTTACGCCTCTAGGAGCCCTTGGCGTCTTGTTTGGGTAAGTTTATGCTCAACTATTTGACACGTTCTTGGGTATTTTTCAAACATTTTGCTGACCAGGACACTAATTATTGCTCGTTTAAAAAGCCTATGAGCAATATTTCTTTAAGCCATCATAACCAAAGTCTACAAAAGGCCGGTAAAAGTGGGGACATTACACACAAAAGATTTTAGTGACCGCTGTAAAGGTAATCGACTCATTTCAGACACACCGAAAAAATGAATTAATTTAGCACGGCTAAAGGTTGTTAGCACGTATTCACTCAATCCTAACCCTTCATCTGCCAATAATAAAGCACTGGGCGCACAGATTTAAAAAAACTATAACTTAGTAATAATCATAACATTAATAAAAGCCAGTTTTGAAGGTCATCTCGCTCTATGACGGAGCTTTGTTTACAACAGAACTTCCAGTTTCTTCTTCTGTGGATTTATCCAGATCTATCACTATCTTACACGTCATCGACCCAACGCACAGCCAATCAAATAGTGTGACGTCATCATTAGTCCCAAGGCCGCGTTCTTTTTTTTGTTTTGTTTTTACGTTCTTTTATCTATTATGTTCGTTTCTGTCTGATGGGTACAACTGAATTTCTGCTCATGGGGATGAATAAAGTGTTATCCATCCATCCATCCATCCATCCATCCATCCATCCATCCATCCATCCATCCATCCATCCATCCATCCATCCATCCATGTGCATCCATGTTGTTTTGATGCAGAGCTGTGCTGGCCTCCTGGATCCTGGAAGAACATTTGAACATCCTTGGGAAGTTGGGCTGTTTGTTATGCTGCTGCGGCTCCATTGTGCTCATCATTCACTCCCCCAAAGCGGAAGCAACTTCCAGGGCAGAGTTTGAGGAGAGGCTGTTTGACCCAGGTAAGGAATCAAACCGTTTTTTTTTAACTGTAAAAAGAAGAATAACCTAACTTTTTAATGTCCTCCTTCAACAGTGTTCGTCACTTACATCCTCCTGGTGGTCGTTCTGCTCATCGTTCTGATCGTGTGGATTGTTCCAGCTCATGGCACATCCAACATCCTGGTGTACGTCAGCATTTGTTCCCTGCTGGGGAACTTCACAGTACCCTGCAGCAAAGGACTGGGCTTGGTGGCCCCGGACGCTTTCGGGGGAGGCCCAGCGAGCGGCGAGGCGCTGGCTCTCCTCCTGGGCCTTCTGGGGACGCTGGCCGTCAGCATCCTGACACAGTTCTACTTCATCAATAAGGCGCTGGAGTGTTTCAGCTCCAACATTTTTGATGCCATCTACTATGTGGCGTTCACATCCTCTGTGATTTTTGCGTCTGCGATTCTCTTTAAAGAGTGGACTGCGCTTGCTGTAACCGACTGTCTGGCCATGCTTTGCAGTTTAACTGTGGTGTGCGTCGGTGTGGTTTTACTACGCATTTCCCAGGCCGCTTTGATTTCCTGGAGGAAGGAGCCAACCAAGGATAAGATGAACTAATGAAAAGATATATTATTTTTAGTGAATTTTAGTTGTATGTGTTTTCTACTTGCTTTTATCAGCCTATTCCTTTATTTTTTATCAAAGATAGTCCAGAAGACTTTCAGTTATGTTGTCAGCCTGAGCCATCTCTGGCTATAATCACATATGTGGTAAAACGTAGTTAATAATTTAACTGTGTCTCCTTTAAATAGCCAGCGCTTCCCTCAAGGCTTTAAGAATAAGAGGAAGTCTCGTTTATGTTATCTCTCCTGCTAGCTTACAGCCCCTCATAACCCAAAGCTAATATTAGCGGTGCAGCAAAAATGAAGAGCAATATTGGATCTGTCCAGCCGTACAGGTTGGAGTCAGATGTCAGACGAGAAAAACAAAGACCTTCACAGATCTAGTCGTCTACAAGGCATCAGAATGGAGCTTGTAGCTTCACTGCTACAAGCTTTTTCAACCAGCATTTTTTTTTCATCTGCTACTGATTCACCCCGATTTGAAATTTTTTTTTTTTAAAGCAGTTTTAATCTATGGTTTTTTATTTCATGATAAGAACAAAATGCTACTACAACAAAAAGATTTTCATTGTAGAGGGTCTGTAAAAATTTCAGGCGGCCGGTAATATTGACAATAGTTAAAGTAAATATTAAAAAACCTAATTTCATTTTGAATTTAAAACTAAATTTCTCGCACATTCATAAACTCATTACCCAGAGAGTCTATGAAAGTGTTTCTGTCTGTGACAGAGCAGAAAAGTCCAAATGAGAAAGATGACTGGATTAGGTTGTGACCTAAGCTTACTGATTAATACAAATAATTTCATAACTTTCATAACAGCAGTCAATTATGAAGGCTGTTCAGTAATTAAATAGGACGGATAAAGATTACCTTTAAAATAAAACAAATGAAGAGGGGTCAATTCACTATTGTGCAGGGGGTTTACTTTAAAATAAATAAAGAAACTCAGATTTTTAGAGCAATGAAAAGATTTTTATTTCTTAACCATGTTGTATTAACCACCTTAATTTGTAAGGGGGTGTACACAAACTCAAGTACCTCCATTTAGAGCAGAGGTCTGAAACCTTAAGCAGCAAAAGAGCCAAAAATACTTTTTATTTATACCTTTGTGGCCATTGAGTTATTCATTTATAAAATGTAGCTTATAAATATTTACGGTAAATACATTATAAATGTTTTATTATATTACTTTTGACAGCAGCACAAACAAGTTCCTTTCAAAATAAAATACATCCTTAACAGTGGTCAATAAATCTTACAGGTGTAAGATCACCTATGTTTAAAAAACTATAAATAAATGACAACACCTAGCAATCCTATTGTTTATTCAAAAATAAAAGAGAAGTTAACCTAATTTGGACTTTCATGGTCTGCACCTGCCACTCATGGTTTCTGATAAAGTAGTATCTTTTGATTTGCACACTTCACAATCTACAAAAAAAAGAATATTTTAGGCCTTATTCCCACTAAACAAACGGTTAATTATTCTATGTGTACGGTTTTATTAAACCGAGAGCTTAAACATTTATGCGCACGGATTGCCAAACTGAGTGAAAGATGTGGTCAGCGGACTTCCTGCGACGTTTCTGTCTCATCTCTCTGGCATCCACCTGCCGGCCACCGTACGTACAAATGTTTTCATTGAGAATTCAGTAAAAGTTTTTTTTTTAATGGTGGCACGTGTCACGTTTACAATGTAGAAACGAAGTTGTGGAGAGGAAAAAAATATGGCTGTTACTGTAAATATAAATCAAATAACTGTTGCCACTTTGAGGAAGTGACGTAAGACTTGCGCATGCGCAGATTCGTCGGGTAGCCTTTTCACGTCAACTGACGTCACCACTCAAAGGAAGGCGTCAAATTGGGTAAGGAGCGAGACAAAAAAAATTATTACGTCATATTGCATCATTTGTGTGCATTATTGTGTCATATTGCATCGTTTGTGTGCATTATTGTGTCATATTGCACCGTTTGTAGGACAGCTGAAAGACATAAATATAGGTCAGTAGAAGAACTTAACTCTAGTAGTCTAGAACGTGGAGAAAGAGTCCAAAAGAGACAGAGGTGCAGAAAGCGTGCAAAAAAGGGGCAAAGGCAACAAATACAGTTAAAAACAGTTCATTCGGATCACACTGCAAAACCCAGAAATGGCAAGTCGAAAAGCAGCAACAAACAAACAGGATTTTAGTGAAACTAAAATCTATAAACTTGTCAAAAGTAAATACGATAAAATAATTCACGAAAATTTGGAAATTTATCAAAATAACCTGGGCAAGTTGGAAGTAGAGAATGAACGTTTGAGGAAAAAGCTTGAAGACCTCCAAGAAAAACACAACAAGGAGGTGGAACTCTCTAAAAGGGTCTCAGATGTGAAAAAATCACGGAAAGAAATTCTTCTGGAGAGAATCGCCAAGGAAGAGGAATTGAAGACCTTGACTGTAAATCATGAGAGGACAATCCAAAAAATGCGTGCTTCCCATGAACAGGAAGTTGAGGAATTGAAGAGAAAACATCAGAATGCTGTGCAGAAATTAAAAACACGGTTACAAAACGAGAAAGACGAGGCCGTGAAGAACACAGCAGCTGAATATGGAGGGAAATTATCCAGGCTTGAGGAAGAGTCGTCCAAAGAAATTAAGCAGTTGAAACATCAAACTGAAGTGCTGGGAAACAAAGTTGAAATGTTGAAAACTGCCTGTGAGGAAAAAGACTCCAAAATTGACGATTTGATGACGACTATTTCAGATGAAAGTGAGAAATTCCAAATAGCTCTAAGGCAGACGAAGTACAAGGCAGCAGTGGAGGCTAGATATCATGAATTAGATAAAGAGGAATTGAGAGACGTGATAAGGAAGCACAAAAGTGAATTATACTTTGGGCTGATTGAATCTTTCAAAGATGAGGTGTCAGAATTAAAACGCTGTATGCAACAGAAAGATACAACAATTGATGCACTGCGGAGCTGCAAATTTGATTCTGACTGTCGCATTAATGCCTTGGACGGCAGAAACCTTTATTTACAGTCAAAGGTTTCTGAGTTGGAAAAGAATCTACTTGAAATGAAGAATAAATTAAAAGAGGCGGGATCTGAAGAAAGACAAGCCAAATTAGAAGAAATGGAGAACCAAATTAAGAAGCTTACAGATGAAAAAGCTTCATTGCAGGAAAGTTTAAAGGGGTCTAAATCAGCGAGGGAGAAGTCGCTTGCAAACTATCAAAACCTGAAAAAAGACTTTCAGTGTTGCATGTATGACTTAAAGAAGTGTAGTGAACTTCCATTCGAAACGAAACAATTTAAACTCAAATTCAAAGCCCTTGTAGAAAAATATGCATTCAGCAAAGACTACAAAGGTGAAGAGTTGGAGGCCAGATTCCAGGAAGAAATAAATGCCATGAAAGAAAAACACAAGAATATCTGCAGCGCTCACGAACACGAGATTAAGTCTCTGAAGGCTCAACTCGCTGAGGCAAAGGATAAATATTTAGAGCTACGGAGAACATCTCTGTATGCCGAAAACGAGAAGCGGCAGAAAATGGCAGAATGGAAGTCGAAATACGAGACGGCCAAAGGAGAGGTGTTGTGGACAAATCTGAGGTCTAATATAAAGAACAACAGCATAGAACCAAAGATAGACTGCTGGAGGGAGGCAGAGGGAAAAACACAAACCGACTCCTCCAAGGCAGCCCCGTTCAAATCTTTCCTGCCCAAAGCTGCTCCGCCCAAAGCTTTCCCGCCCAAAGCAGCTCTGCCCAAAGCTGCCCCATCCAAAGCAGCCCCGCCCAAAGCTGCCCCGCCCAAAGCTGCCCCATCCAAAGCAGCCCCGTCCAGCGCCGGCCCATCAAGCGCTGGCCCGTCCAAAGCTGGCCCTGTAAAGGTCCCTGTCTTGAAGTGTGCTTATCAATTTACTAAGCCTCCTCAAAGGGTCCTATTCAAAAAATAAATCCTTCCCTAAAGACTCAGCACCACGGAGGGCAAACCATCAACCAAGGGATAAAAAGAATAAAATATTGGGGTCAGAGGGATGTGTTTTAATCGATGAAGTAGTTAGGGTTTTTATTTTTAGGTGACATTTTTGGGGGGGGTTATTTTATGCTCTGTTATGAGTTGTAGGACTTTAAAGGGGAACATATGAATTTAATTTAGTTCATTTTTAGTGTATTAAATTGTAGGGTAGTAAAGTGTCTGCTTACTGTCAGTTCATTAGCTTGTAGGATTTTGTACTTTGTTTTTTTTTCCCACTGGTTTTGTCATGTTCTAGTTCCTTTTCTAAATGTTTAAGTTTCAGACACATTTTTTTAAATTAAAGAAATGTATTTTAGATACCCCCACACACACGCAACAAAAAATTTAAATAGCTACAGTAATTCTATTGCACACATCAGGGGGAAAAACACCAACTCACAAATTACAGACTAGTGTCTTTACTCAGCCAGTTTTCAAAAATACTCTAAAAAGTTTTCCTCACAAGGCTGGAAAATTTTGTTGAGAATCATAACATAATGTACGACAATCATTATGGTTTCATAAAAATAGATCAACATCCATGGTGATATCGCAACCAACTGAAGACATTATAAATGCCACAGATAATAAGGAGTTCACAATAAGAGTGTTCAAGGATCTGAAAAAGGTTTTCGACGCCATTGATCATAACATTTTACTGGAAAGAAATGGAATACGAGGACCAGCATTAAATTAGTTAACAGGTTACATTAAAAACAGGCAACTGTTTGTACAACTGGAAGATTGTAAATCATCCCTGCTAAAATTAAGCTGTGGTGTACCACAAGGGTCAACATTAGGCCCAATACTGTTCATCCTATATATTAATGACATCCACTTGGTATCAAGTACACTCAAATACTTTTTATATGCCGACGACACAGGTATAGTATGTACAATAGTAAAAATAGTAAATACAGAGTTCCGAAAACTAAAAGAATAGTTCGACAAAAATAAACTCTCACTCAATGTTCAAAACTAAATTCATGATTTTTGATAATCGCCATATTCCTGCAGATTTAGAAATAAAAGTTGCTATTGATAATCATGTTTTGGAAAGAGAGACTAAAATTGAGTTCCTTGGAGTAATTATGGACGACAAAATAAGCTGGAAGCCACAAATAAGCAGGTCAGAGCTAAACTTGCTGAAACGCGTCATACGTCTACTAATAAATTCATCCATAATACTACCACATTTACAGTATAGTGTAGAAGTTTGGGGAAATACGTATAAAACAAATCTACAGTGCTTGTATATCTTACAAAAAAAACCTATTCAAACAGTCTGTACCGGTAGTTCACAGTAGGAGTGTTCATGGATCTGAAAAAGGATTTTGACACTATTGATCATAACATTTTACTGGAAAGAAATGGAGTACGAGGACCAGCATTAAATTAGTTAACAGGTTACATTAAAAACAGGCAACAGTTTGTACAACTGGAAGATTGTAAAGCATCCCTGCTAAATTTAAGCTGTGGAGTACCACAAGGGTCAATATTGGGTCCAACACTATTCATCCGGTAATTGACATACACATAGTGTCAAATACAATCAAAAACCTTTTATATGCAGACGACACAAGTGTAGTATGTACAACGCCTTGTGAAAGTGTTCGGCCCTCTTGAACTTTTCAACCTTTTGCCAGATTTTGTACAATCTTTTTGTATCCAAATCCAGCTTTAAAGTGTCGCACAATAGTATTTCAGACCTGCCTGGTGTGTTCCTTGTTCTTCATGATGCTCTCTGCGCTTTAAACGAACCTCTGAGATGATCACGGAGCGGGTGTATTTATACGGAGACTTGGTTACATACAGGTGAATTCTGTTTATCATAATTAGTCATTGAGGTCACCATTGGATCATTCAGGCAGTTTGCTGCGCCCAAATTAAAGGGGCTAAATAAATTTGCATGGCCAAAATTTCAGTTTTTTATTTGTTAAACAAGTTTGACATATCCAATAAATTTTGTTCCACTTCATGGTTGTGTCCCACTTGTTGTTGATTACAGTTTTATATCTTTATGTCTGAATCCTGAAATGTGGCAAAAGGTTGCCACATTTTCAAGGGGGTCGAATACTTTCGCAAGGCACTGTACAGGGGAGAATCTCAGGGAAGTAGTATGTACAATAGTAAATACAGAGTTCAGGAAACTAAAAGAATAGTTCAACAAAAATAAAACTTCACTCAGTGTTGACAAAACTAAATTCATGATTTTTGGAAATCACCAAATAACTGCAGATTTAAAAATAAAAGTTTCTATTGATAATCGTGTTTTAGAAAGACAGACTAAACTTGAGTTCCTTGGAGTAATTATAGACGTCAAAATAAGCTGGAAGCCACAAATAAGCAAGTCAGAGCTAAACTTGCTGAAAGCATAGCAGTGTTGGGAAAAACGCGTCATACACTCACTAACAAAGAACGTCTACTAATATATTTATCCATAAAACTACCACATTTAAAGTACAGTGTAGAAGTTTACAAAAAAAGTTTACGGTCTCTAACATCGTTAAAAAAAAGCTTTTTGAATATTTAATGGTGTGGATGATGCGACACATTCAAATGCACTGTTTTAAAAATTGGGTTTATTGAATTATGTATGGGAACTAGTGAAACTTAGAACAGCAATCCTTAAGTTTGAAGCCAGAAATAAGAACACTGTCTTGTTTTATCTCTCCATTTTAAAATCTTGTATTTATTTTCATTTGTGTTTGAAATAAAGATATGGGTGGGGGGGTATGCTTTCGTCTTTTTTCCTCTTTTGTCTTACCTCCTACACTTTTGGAATTGTGGCAAACAACTTCTTGCTTTTTACTTGCTTTTTCTATATGTCCTACATCATGAGAAAATGTCTACAAGAACATGATAAAAACACCAAAAACACAGTTTTCATTGGAGTGTGTCTTTCAGATTAAAAATAGTACATTAAAATTAAAAAGTAATGCAACCACAAGGTGTCACAATTCAGTGCTCTCATGTGCCAGTCCCAAGTCTGGATAAATGCAGAGGGTTCTTCAAACCAGAGTAAATCACATTAATTACTAACAGGACTATTGTATTCAATCACTGTGGCCTGATATAACAATGCCCACCCACCACTGGTTCTGTCTCGGTTGGCCTGGGAACCCCTCGGGGGTCCCCCCAGATGAGCTGGAGGAAGTGGCTGGGAAGTCTGGCTGGCTGGCTGGCTGGCTGGCTGGCTGGCTGGCTGGCTGGCTGGCTGGCTGGCTGGCTGGCTGGATGGATGGATGGATGGATGGATGGATGGATGGATGGATGGATGGATGGATGGATGGATGGATGGATGGATGGATGGATGGATGGAAATTATCACATAGCCGGTCTAACAAATCAAGGTTGAGTCACAGTCAAGAACAAGATTCATAGGTTAACTGATGACTCCAGTGTGTCCCTAGGTGTGACTGTGTGTGTGTGGTCATGTGGCCCTCAAACAGATTGGTGGACTGTGCCCCGCCGTCACCCAACAGTAGCTGGATAGGTTCCAGCAAACCCATGAACCCAAAAAGAATTAAGCAGATTTGGAAAATGGATAGACGGATGGAGGTCAGTTCTTTAAGGAATGTTAATGTGGATGAGTATGTTTGTGTAAAATGGAAACTGTTTACATTCAAAAAGCATAAATCTACAGTTGAAAAGAGGAAGTGGTGCTCTGCATGACACTGATAAGGTGCTCCGTGGCTCACACACCTGCAGACAGAAAGGTGGGGGAAGACATACGCATACTCGTGAGCCTACTCACTCAGTCAACACACACACACAGTAATTTTATTACAAATTATATTAAACACAGACGGTTACGAGATTTCCCCCCTTTACATAAAAGAACTTTGTATGAAATAAAAAAAAAAGCTGTTGCTATGAAATAATAAAGTAATGATTGTGACATAAAACAGATAGTGGATTACCTTGGTTGATTGTTCACCAATTGGAATTTTCACGTTGTGACTCTAGCCTTTCCATTAAATCACAATCACATTGGGTGTGTGGCGGGCTTCCCTACCCATTCGGCTAATCCCTATACCTACATTTATCCCACCAAGCGGTGAGATGTGGAAAAAAAAATGAGTTCAAATTCCGACACTACTATTGCTTGATGATGTCATCAATAGTCGCTGGCCTTCTACGTTAAAAATTTTGACCTTTTTCTCACAATTTTATGACTGTTTTCTTAGAATTTTACACCATTTTTTTACAACTCTGTTCTTGTCAAATTTTGACTTTTTCCATAACTTTCATAACCTCATTCTCATGAAATGTTTTCCCTTCAATTTTCCAACTTCATTTTTTAAAGTTTTGATTTTGTCTTATATGACCTTTTTTTCCTTAAAATTTGAATTTCTTTTCTAATAATTTTATAATTTTATATGTATATGATTTTTTTCTTTACTCCTTAGATGGTGGCTCTAGTACTTAAACACAATAGTATCCCCTAAGGATCTAATAGGGCAAAATGTTTGCATTTGATTTCTCGTTTTAATGTCAAATCTCAAATGCAAAATGCCACTCCCTTTCAAGCAATACTTAATTTTATGTCTAATTACTAAGTTTGATTAGTTGTTGTATGAATGTATAACTGATGATTGTATTGTTTTTGTGTATTCCTATTTGATTGCTTGAATTTCAAGGTTCAAGTTTAAGCAATTGCTTGAATTTCAAGTTGAAATAAACCATTTAACAAAAAATAAACCATTTAAAAAAAACTTGAGGTGTTTTTATTAGTCAGACTGTGGTTTAATCATTAATTGTGAGCGGCAGTCATCCTCGGTAAATGATCTGTGTGCTTCTGGATTTCAGCCGGCGGAGGGCTCACAGTTCAACGGCCGCGTCTGCTCTGACACGCAGAAGAAGAGCCTCGCTGTGCGGCTCTCGTGGTCTGCTTTTTGGGGCTGTTGGAACAGGATGCGATGGCCGTTCGCGGAGCCAGAGAGTAGGAGGACTCAGTCCCAGTCTTCCCCCCTGCGAACTGCTTCGGAACCGGCTGCTTCACCGCAGGTAGGAAACCACCGTAACGGCAGGGAAACGTCTAGCTCGCGCGGTTAGCAACGAAGCTAGCGCGGCTACGGAAGAAAGTTGTCTTTATTTAACGTCACTGTTGTCCCAAAAAGGGGAACGAGGGGCGGGAATGTTTAGATTAAGACTTGTTTGGTGACAGAACCCCCCCCCCCCCTCCTCCCCGCTGAGCCGGTGACTAGTTGAGGTTTGCTCGTAAAGTAGCCACACCTGGCTCAGGTGCCCGGGTTCGGCTTAAGGAGTGGCGCGGCGCGCGGTCACTCCCCAAATTCCGAAGTCTTGAAATAAGTCGATTTACATAGCAGATCATGACGGCTTGCTCAATGCCCCGTATTTGCGGAACAATGGGCGGACAGCCGGGCTACCAGTGAGCCGTCATTCCGGGCGGTAGATCGTCCAGGGCGCTGCTTTTCTCTCATGGACCCCCCGCTCGTGTCAGATGATCGCGGCTTCCCTGTTTGTAATGTCTCCTGTGGACGCGGTAGGTCCGCCGGTCGCCTCGTGCTCCCCCTCCTCTCCGGCAGCTCATTGTGTCTTTTCTCTCAGGTGTCTGGGCTGGCCTGGACTGTCCTCTGGGGCAGCACCTTCCCTGCTTGCTGGTAAATGTGACGGAGCACACCAACGCGTCCAGCCTAACCATGGGTCAAGACCGGGGGAAGTATGACTTCTACATTGGGCTGGGACTGGCCATCAGCTCGAGCATCTTCATCGGAGGCAGCTTCATCCTCAAGAAGAAGGGACTTCTGCGGCTGGCCAAGAAAGGATCCACGAGAGCAGGTACTGACCCGGACAAAAGGCATCTCAGAAGGGTTCATCTCGGAACTCCAGTCAAACCAGTTGGTGCAACAACAGTTTAAAGAATCCTCCCCTCATTACAGGCTTGTTTGCTCATGGGTTCAGGGCGTGGGTATGAGAAAATTGTCTTTCCACAGGAAGTTAATCGTTAACCGCAACGTTGCACTTGATCTTTGACTTTTCCAAACCAGTGTTTACATGCTTATGTCATATGTGTAATAAATGTTTGTGTCTTCTCAGGGCAAGGTGGTCATGCCTACCTGAAAGAGTGGCTGTGGTGGGCTGGTCTACTGTCCAGTAAGTTAAGATCACTTACAACTGGATTTATTTCAAGATTTACTAAGCAATGGGAGGGTTGGCCCCTTGAGATGCCAGGAGGGGTTCCTCCTATGAGGTTATACCAAACAAAATCTGACGTTGGAGAGTTGACTAACAGACAAAAGGAAACACAAACAAGCAGAGTGATTAAAAAAAATACACCATTGAATTTGTTCTTTTAATATTTGTAGACTTTTTCTCAAATAACAAAGTAGGATTTTGTTTTACTAAAAATCAATTTATCAAACCGTAGCTGTTAAATAAATTTCCAGACTACTAAAAAACTATATAGTGAGGGAGGATCTAGTTACCGGGATTTTTGAGAGCCACTTAGACACCACAGTCGGTAATTTCTTTTTTCTAACAGCAAATATGACATTGCAGATTTCTCCAAGTAGAAACTTAATAAATATAAATATTCTACTTGGATAGCACATATAAAATAATTTACATACCTTTTTTTAAAGATGAAAACTCTTTTAAACGATGTGTCGTGGTCTATATTTTCCAATCAAGTGAGCATTGATGCACACTAGTTTTTCGCAGAGAGAATTTTGTATTTTGGAATTGTGGATTCGGACTAAGAATGTGGATTCGCATTAAGTAGTGAAGGAAAGAGGACAATCAAAATCTTGCTGCAATGATTTAGATATCCCTGATACTTGGTTTGGAGCAATACATTGTTGTATCATCTGCATAGAGTTGAATATTACAGTTTGAGAACGAAATATAAATGCATTTGTATTTGGGTATTAATAAAAAAGGTTATTTTTGGTAGATGTTTTATTTTCCTGAAGTCTTTAGTCCCGTCACTCAAAAGGGTCTTAACGTCTTCACACACTTTTGTTGTACAAGCACAGAATTCCTTTGCATGCTGAATAATGCATGTGTGCTAACTCTTCCAGTGGGTGCAGGGGAAGCAGCCAACTTTGCAGCGTATGCTTTTGCTCCAGCCACTCTGGTGACGCCTCTGGGGGCCCTCAGCGTTCTTGTCAGGTAGTGAAATATTCCTATCTTGGGGACACAAAACAATTCAGATTTTTGTTGACATGTGGACACACGTGACCTGATTTGTGTGGAGGGGTGGCTGCTCGTTCTGCCGGGCTGCCTTTGTTCTGAATGTCTTCTGTTCAAAGCGGAAACTGCATTAGGTTTGTCAACATTTTTGTGTCAAAATCTTTCCTGGTGCAGTGCGGTGCTGTCGTCCTACTTCCTGACAGAGCGGTTGAACCTGCACGGGAAGCTCGGCTGCATGCTCAGTATCCTGGGCTCCACCACCATGGTGATTCACGCCCCAAAGGAGGAAGAGATTAGCAGTCTGGAACACATGTCTAAGAAGCTGGTGGATCCAGGTACACGAGGGTTCAGTCAGGGTGGATTACTCTGATGTTAGGGTTTTATTTATTTTGGAAAAACCACAATCTTCTCTGATCCCTTATTTTCTGTTCCATCCACAGGGTTTGTCGTCTTTGCCACCCTGGTTGTCATCGTGGCCCTTATCTTCATATTTGTAGTGGCGCCCCGCCACGGCCAGACCAACATCCTGGTGTACATCACCATCTGCTCGGTCATCGGGGCGCTGTCGGTGTCGTGTGTCAAAGGACTGGGCATTGCCATCAAGGAAGCCATCGCGGGGACAAACGTGGTGAAAAACCCGCTGGCGTGGGTCCTGCTGTTCAGCTTGGTCGGCTGTGTGAGCACACAGATCAACTACCTGAACAAGGCCCTGGACATCTTCAACACGTCCCTGGTGACGCCCATCTACTACGTGTTCTTCACCACGTCGGTGCTCACCTGCTCCGCCATCCTCTTCAAGGAGTGGGAGCACATGGGCGCCGACGACGTGATCGGGACCCTCAGCGGCTTCATCACCATCATTGTGGGGATCTTCCTGCTTCACGCCTTCAAAGACCTGAACGTTAGCCTGGCCACTCTGGCCGTGTCCATGCGGAAAGATGACCGGGCCTTTCCTGTCGGCAACGGCGTCACCTCCCACAGTACGTACGAACTGGTGCACGAAGAGAGCACCGAGGACATGGAGGAGAGAGAAATGGGTCCGCCTTTTGATACCATTTCTAGAAGGAACGGCTCAATGGCCTCTTAGTTGGATCTTCGAGGAACTTTTCTGATCTGACCTTGCTTCTAGACGTGGAACTCCTGTATGAGACAATCAACTGTGAGCGGAGGGGGACCCCTGACGGACCGGTGGATTGTATTTGCTTTCATTTGCCTTACTTTTCTCAGAATATGACATGTTCAGTTGCAGAACTTAATTTTTTTCCTCTGTAAAAAGTTCCAAGAAATGATTTGTCTATAAGTTTTCATACTCCGCCTTCCTTACTGTGAGTCAAAGTTTTAATATATTCTGTATGAAGTCCTGCTGACATACTTTAAGTGTGAAACATTGATTTGACTTTAATGCCTTAGAGGAAGGGGATCGTTTTTTCAATTAAAAGCTCCTCAGACAAACCAACAGATTCTTAACATATTTATTGAATGAAAACAGCAACACAAGTGTGAGCTTTACCCTTCTCAGTTTAAAATGTTCTGCATGCATGTCTAACATTTGGAATGACAACTTCCACCCAAACTCTTAAAACAAGTTAAAGATGCACCACCGCAAACCCTTAAATACCCCTCTGATAAAACCCCTTTCCCTCCCCGACCTGTAGCGTTCTGAGTAGAAAACGAAACAGTTCATCCCAAAGTGGCAGGATATATTCTTTTCAGGTAAGGCACGTGTGAATACAAAAAAATATATATATATTCTGACGGGAAAAAAATTGGGCCATCTTAGAATGGGTCCTGATGGAAAACCAGGAGAGATTTCCGTGTTTGGCGTGCTCAGCTGCTGGCCAGCGACTGGTGTATGGGCGGCTGGAAGCATCGAACGTGTTCCACTGGCATGTTCTCACCGTCTCCAGACTTCATGTACTTGCTCAGGATCCCAAAGATCTCATTGTTGATGACTTGGAACTTGCGGATTCGGTCAACCATTTTCTTCAGAGGCTGGAAAATAAAAAAAAGTTCAGATATCTTTATATTGGCAAAACATCTTAGGAGGAACCATTGACTGTATATGGGAACTGGACTGAGTGTGACGTCACCCATAGAAAGCAGCTCACTTCCGGCTCCAACCAAATTGAGTCAATTCAGTTGCCATTTTTTCACAATACAGACGCCGCCATGTTGGACCCAGACAACGTCAGTAGGCAGAGATTGATCCAAGTCTTCGTTTCTATGGCAACCACTCTTCCCCAATCAGGAGTGACCTTGTTGGAAGTCCATAACTGTGCTAATCCTAATTTTTTTTTCACAATACTTTTTCCTGTACAAGTTATTTAAGCAATAACCCCCCCCCCCCCCCATGTTAGACAGATTCTCCCGACCTCGCTGTTAAGTAGTAGAGGTGTGGCCTTCCAACAAGCGCACCCCTGATTGAGGAGAGTGGTTGCCATGGAAATGTTGACTCAGACTAATCACCGCTTACCAATGACGGCCAACATTGCAGCATCCGCAGACTGAATCGACTTTGTTGAAACAGGGAGAGAGTCATTTTCTATGGGTGACATCACACTCACTCAGTCCAGTTTTCATATATTGTTGTTTCTTTCCAACACCGCTAGCTCTGCAGAGAAAGTGTGTGTGTTAGTGTGTGGCGGTGCTGGCAGCGCAGAAGAGGCTGTTCTATCTTTCATAAATATATGAATGTGAGAATCCGCTGGTTTTGGTTGATTGGGAGGGGCTTCAGGTTTGTAGAGGAGTACTCAGAAATGCGTGAATGGATCCAAAAAACGTTTTGGGGTTGTTAAGAGTGAATTAACATAATACATTTTAAAGCTCAAAGTTGATTTTGCCTGATATAGGCCCTCTAACAAAAATATGATATGGATGCAGGAAGATGTGGTGCTGTGAGGAAAACCCTGTGGATTACAGTTTTTCTTTGCATAGCACGTTATGATACTGAAGACAGTTTGAGCGTTTGGTTGACAGTAGTTGCTCATGCAGACAAAGCTGTGCTTCAAAGGGCTGGTAATGAACATTTACTGGAAAAGTCAAAGCTTTTCCTAAATTAAAATTCTAAGTCAAATTACGTGACGGACAGACACAGTGGTGACGTTGCTCTCCCAAACTCACCACACTCTTGATGATCTCGTCTTTGCCGTCGTGCTTCTGCACCTTGAGAAGGTGGTAGCTGAAGTCCAGGATGTCAAAGCGCCTCTGCTGGCTCAGGAGCGCGATGATCATGCAGCCGGCCCAGTGGAGGCCGTCGCCAAAGCACCGCCTGCAGGACAGAAATGTGTTGAGCGGGTAAAGAGCTGCAGGACGTTGTATTGGAGGCTGCTGCACTCACTCCACGGTGAACTCGTTGGCTCCCACAGGGATGCAGTACACAAACTGCATGGCGCTCCAGAGGCGGTGGAACTCTACGCAGTCGTCCACATGCATCACGCCATTGGTGGGCAAAGGCCCGCGCCAGATGGGGTCGTCCAGGAAGCCTCGTACGCGAGTGAGGATGACTTCAAACATGGACAAGCCGCAGCAAAGCCTCTCCTTGGTCAGCAGGTCACCCTCACGAGCGATGGCTATTTGCTACAAGAGAAGCACACAGCGTCGTGTAAAAGACATTTGTGGCTTGTATTTAACCCAGTGACTGTATATGGGAACTGGACTGACAGACTCCGCCCCTCTGGTGTTCCACACAGGAAGTACCTGCTGGTTTCAAGAAACCAAAATCCCACAGACTTCTATAGACAAATAAACAGCGTTTACTCAGTCAATTTATTGGTCAGAAGAACCAATTTTGTTCTGTTTTTTTTAAACAGGATAATCCTCCATTTTTTCATATTTTTTCTGTATTGCAAGTTATTTAAGTTATAAACTGGCCAATGAGATGCGTCAATAATAATATGTGGTCTCACTTCAGACGTTTGAAGTTCTCCCTAGCCTGCTTTCAAGTGGTAGAGGGGTGTGCCCTTCAGACAGACAAGAGTGGTTTCCATGGAAACATTGACTAAAGCTATGTAGACAGCCCCCTCAACAACGCGCGTTCAAGCAACCACTTCCAATGGAAAGTCTATGTAAACGCACATTTTCGGGCTTTTGCATTCTAAATTCTAGCATTCACGCATAGCTACGCAAGCGTCTACACCCGTTTTTGGGCCTTAACGAACAAAACGTGCAGCCATTGAACATGTGTCAAAAGTTTAACCAATCAGGGACTTGGATTTGGTAGTGACGGATGGATGACGTCCACCTTTAAATCACAGTTTAAAAATTGATAAATTAATAATTAATTAATAAGTGTAGATAGCGGACAGGCGGGAGCCGTTTTAGCTCGTGCTGGTTTGCGGCGCCTTCTGTCCGTGAAACCAGGGTTCAAATCCGGGCTCCCTGTTCCCTTCTCTACTTCTGCGCCGGTCCCAAGCCCTATTGCTTTGAGAAGGTTGCGTCAGGAAGGGCATCCGGCGTAAAACATTGCCAAGTTTACCATGCGACTTGTTCGCCGTGGCGACCCCTGATGGGAAAAGCCGAAAGAGAGAGGAAAGGAGATAGCGGACAGGCGCTAGTAAACAGTAGAAACAGAAGAAGAAGCCCCTTCCTAACTGTCCAGTGTTTACTGATGACGTCTGGTTCCAACATGTCGACTTGACTTCATTGATTTGGAGCTGGAAGTAAGTCATTTTCTATGGGTGATGTCACGCTCACTGGGTCCAGTTCTCAGACACAGTCAGTGATTTCACCTCTTGTCAGTGTACCTGGGGGGTCCCGAGCCGCTCGATAAGCGGAACCATGTGTAGAGCCGTGTATTTGGTTTCCAGGCGTTTCATCTTGGCCTCCAGCCGTTCCCCTTCTACGCAGCAAGGAAACAAAATTACAAGATAAACGGCTCATCCCGTCATGTTCCATCTTTATCCATCAGTTCTGGACTGAACACAGAGATTTAAGTCCAGCATTTGAGTCCACTGATGACATATCTGCATTAACAGCTGTGCTTTTTTTTTTTTTTTTTTTTTTTAAATCAAGAACAGACAACACTTCACTTGGAACAAAGTGGGTTACATGTATTCACCTTTGACGTGGACTCTTGGGAGAATGTTCTGGAAAGGTGCAGCATGCAGCAAATCACAGACTTCTTCCTGGGACTTGAAGGATTAAAGAACAAACACATGAAGCATGGGAACGCTACGAGCAGAGGCGCGCTGCAGCCGCGTTTCCCCCCCAATCCTCACCAGGCTCTGCTCACACAGCAGGCAGAACAGGATGGCATTTCCCACCTCCCTCAGATTCTGGAAGCACACGGTCTTCAGCTCGGCGTACTCAATGATGTCCTTCAGCTGATGGTGAAAGAACTCCAGGATGCCTGGAAAAAAAACACCGTCACTGATTGGCTGAATGGATGTTCAAACCCCTAAAACATCACAGAGGCGCAGCGAATAGGATTGGGCGATCTCCCCTAAATTGGCAGTTGACGATGTTTGCGGTCAACCATCGGGATGGACGATGATATCGTCAGGGGTGTGTGTGTGTGTGTGTGTGTTATGTTTTGTTATTATATAAATATTATTCATTATTTTACTTTTTTCCTTTATTTTATTTCCCAAATAATGACTATCCGCGATGATCCAGTCTAAACTGAGGGAAGTGACTTAATAAAATAAAATAAACAAAATAAAAAAGAAGTGGTCCGGTCCTGCGTTTGATTAGACCGGCGGAGCGAGCGACCGTGTCTCTAGCAGAGCAGACGGACTTAAAGTTTTGTGTTCTAGGGGAAGTAAGGATGCTTTGTTAGGTGTGGGAGACTTAGGACTGTGATCCGTCCCGCTGCTCTACGTGAACGAGCAACCGGAATTTAGGAGAACCGTGTCTCCCGGTAAAAGTGTGTGTCGGGGCAGAGCTCGGGGCGCTAGCTAACGCAGTGTAAGCTTCGAAGCAGAAAGGCCGCTCAGTCCTTAGAAACCATTCAAACAATCACGTGGATTTGTGTTTCCAGTCGTGTCCCGACAAAATAAAGGCTGATGTTATTCCCACATATTTACATGCAGCCAAGATGCAGAAAGCAGCATTTCACGCATGGTTTTTATGTCCATGCTAATGTTGTTAGCCCGTGTTAGCATACTGCTAATCCTGGCTTCCGGCTTCAACAGAAAAAGCAGTGACCACACGGATTATAATTAAAATGATGAGCGAACAGGCGCTTCATAATAACCGTAACATTAATAAAAGCACGTTTAGGAGATCATCTTGTATAATACCGAGCTGACGTATCTATGTATGTAGCCGCTCGGCGGAACTAAGTTTCTCTTCCGGTTTTTAAAAACACTACTGCGCATGTGCGCATTTATTCAGACCGAAAGTGTGACCCACGTGAATGTTTTTATAATCTGAAAAAGGTTTTCTGGGACCATCTACACAAGATATTTTGCACATGTAACTGCGTCTTATTAGGCCTGCACAATATACCGCAAATTTATCGTTATCGCAACATTAAGCTGTGCAATATGCATACAGCAAAAGATGGCGAAAATCGCAGTAAATGATTACCTTAAATGTGCTAAAACAACAATTGAAATAAATCCCTTTATGCATTTAACCAATCGGAAGGACCCGTTTACGTTGTTGATCAATCAGATGAGCCCTTTTATGTTTCATGTTTGCCTCCTACGTCGACAAGGGTCATTTGGAGTATAATTTTTAAACTGTTGTAGTGAAATGGAAATTATTTTTTTGGTTGTTTTGCTATTTGTTTATATATCGCAAATTATATCGTTATCGCAATATTAATCACCAATATCACATATCGCGAGTTTTCCTCATATTGTGCAGCCCTACGTCTTATGGTGTCCACTCACAGCGTGGCGGGGGTGTGGCATCACGATGGTGTCGTCCATCGTGATGTCAGTCACCCATCACGTATCGTCCATCGGCACAACCCTAGCAGCGAAGATTTAATCTTCACAAACTTCAAGCACAAAATAGCTTTTTTGATTTTTTTTAATGTTATCTTATTATGATGCACACCATGGTAGTTGGTGTAGAATTTTAATATAAATACAAATTATGTTCTGCACTGTTAAAATTAATGCAACCAATCTAAAAGATGATGGCAGCATCACAATCATAGCCAGGCTCTTCATTGTGAGCATTTTTCTTTCCATCTACATCGAAGTTCTGCAGATGCACAATGTAAGAAGCCAGTTGTTTTTTCCTATTTTTACCCACCATACACCAGGAAGGTGTCCCAGATCAAATTTGTGACCCAAAAAAAAAAAAAAGATAGAAAATAAGCCCCTCCCACCTTATCACAGATGTTGGTTAAAGGGTTTCAGATTCAAGTGCTTGTTTGAGTTCTTCTAGATCAGGAGCACTCCCTTTTTTGGCACGCGAGCTACTTTTGAGTAACCACCCCCAGGCTAACACACACCCACTTTTCAACAGTTAGTGGTGATCCATCGATCTGATCTTAAAAACCACCAGTGTGCCAAAAAAGTGTGGGTGCTTTAGGAAGTGGAATTAACCAACAGAGCAGATACTGTTCACCCACCAGGGGAGCCGTACTCATGCCGCGGAAGCCTGCAGATCTTTGGCATCACTTCCATCAAGGTCTTCACATACTGAAGGATGGTGCCTTGAAGCTGCAAAAATGAAAGCAAAGAATAAAATAAGAACATTTTCAATTCATGTCAATCTCATTAAAAAATGATTTAAAAAAAAAGCAGCTTTGAGATTCTGATACGAAAACTGAAATTCTTTTTCCAGACAAATTACAACCTAAAGTTACTTTATTTAATCAGCACGTTTCTTTTGTTTGGAAATTGGAGGCATCATGGTGAAAAAAAATGCACATCCTTCATTTCCATTTGAGCAGGAGGTGACATGTCCAGAGTCTGCAAGGATGCGGCTGACGCCCGATCATCCTACTCACCAGGCTTTTGACCACCTTGAGCAGTTCCTCCATCACCACAGCGATGCCCTGGTAGCCCAGCAGTCTGCACATGACCTTAATGTGCGGGGGTCCCAGGAAGTTTCTGTAGGAGCTGAATATGCTGCTGTACGCCATGTTTAGTGTCTGCATGCAGAGACAGTTGTGGGAAAAACATCAGAAGATGAACTTTACTCTGCAGGTAGCAACAAAAACAAAAACGAAAGCTTCAAGATGGCCTAACATTTACACCAACGTTTTACAATTTGGAGTTAAAAAACGCATTTCTGAGAGAGAAACAAAAGTTACTTCAGCCTCTGGGTCACTTCCAGCAGGTTTCAAATAATAGATTTGCTGCACACTGAAGGCCAAGGTTGAAAAAAGAAAAAAATTTTGTAGCTATAATATATCAGGGCTGAACGTGGTGTAGTGGTTGGCACTCTCACCTAACAGCTAGAAGGCCCTAGTTCAAATCCAGACAGGAACCTGTCTGTGTGGACTTTGCATGGGTTTTCACACATGCACGTCATCCTTCATAGGTTAACTAGTGTCCCTTAACTGTCCCTAGGTTTGGTTGTGTGACCCTTCTGTCAGACTAGTGGCATGTTCAGCTGTATCTAACCTTCACCCAACAATAGCTGGGTCTGCTCCTGCAACCTCGTGTCCCAAAAGGGATTCAGTGGGTTCAGAGGGTTTAATATATCGGCACAGGAGAGGATAGAAAAAGAAACTAAAACCAGAAGTAAGTTGTAACTACAGCTTGGACGCATTGTTTTCCTTAACATGCACAGAACTGCAGCTCCCTCCTGCAGGCAGCCAGTAGGAGCTGCTGCTCTAATCCATCGACGCTCTCTCTACAGCAGCAGCTGAGATAAAGACACGTTTTGATCTCTGCCCCAGTCGGGTGGATGAAAGCTCCACGCAGCATCCCGGCTCCATCAGGGATGACGGACAACACGACCGACTGGCAGCAGCACCGGATGATCTGAACAGGCGGCTGCGGCATCGACGGCGTCTGTCTGTAAGTCCTTTTTTTTAATTTCCTAATGTTTTCTTTGCTTTTTGTTGCAAAACAGTTTTGTAACGGCATCCAATCAACGACTGCATGTAGCACAAGCGAAAGGACTTTCAAATGCAAATGCAGAAAGCTGGAATAAACAATTTAAGCCAAATGCAAATGTGCATTTCAAACCTTTTTTACATTTAAAAAGTGCTTGTGAGTAAACAGAGCCGAGATGAACTTTAGAGCTTTTGATGGGACCATTTGCAGATGAAAACACAAGTTTACACTTTGCTCTGTAGGGTAAGAAAATATGAATAAATTGTATAAAAACAGGTAAAATACAAGAGAAATGGATGAACACAGATTTTAACTTTAAATCTCTTTCACTATTAAATGTGACACCATTCGGAAACTGTCATTTTTCTCTGTAATTCTTACAAACACGCGCTGCACAGAAACACGTCTGGAGGTTGGAATCAGCAGCTGCTTGGTATCAGAGGACTCAGCAGCAGCACAGCAGAATCCGTCCTGCATTATGTCATCTCCAAAATCAGATAATCCTTTGTCCTGTTCTGATAATTCCTGGACAGATATAGATATACTTCTCTTCTTTGTGAGGTCATCGTGAAAGGCTGGATGCCTGTGACCAAATGGTTGTTGAAAATCGGCCAAATAGAGTTCCCGGTTTGGGTTGGAAGGAACATTTTGAGCCATTTTGATAGAGATGACCGAGCTCGGATCAAATCCCAACAGAAGTGGGCGGGTTCGCATTTTAATCTGCACACAAACAGCACAAGATAGCGGTTCCCAGTATCTGCTCTCTAACAGCAGAGGGGGGGGGGGCACGTCAGACTGTTGTTGTGAATCGGGAGCAGACGAAAAAGAGCTCATCTGTGACATGGAAAATGCGCTGGGTGGGCCCCATGTTCTCTGCAACGGGGAGGGGAAGGGGAGGCGGGGTTGCTACACGCCAACGGTCCCACCCACAACTCAGAGGTGAATTTCTAATGAACTGCTGCTGCTCTGCAGAAACTATGTCCTAAAAAATGACACTTTTTTTTAAATTTGCCCAAAACTGGCACAATCATAATTAAAAGTCCACTGGAGATGCTTACATAATGGATGCTGCTTATACAATGGATCAAAAGATGATCGGTGTGGGACTTTTATCTTTAGATTTGTACTAAAACCATTAAACGTGTGATTCTCGCAGGTCAAAGTAACGTCTCGACTCTGCTCATCTTTTCCCGGTGTTGGCTAACGAAGAACGTCACTCGGGCATCCAGCTCCTCACCATGGGGGTAACAGTCTACAACATCTCCGCCACCTCAGTCAGGGTGAGCTGGCCGCCGTCCCCCACCTGCCGGGACACGTTCTACAGCGTCATGTACGACCCCAACTGGAACAGCCTGATCATGGGCTACAAGCGCAAGAGCTTCAAACACGAGGAGCGCATCCCCGTCAGTCAGACCGGCACACACCTGGCCAACCTGCTCCCCCTGACCGCGTACTTCCTGTGCGTGACGTGTCAGGCCGCCGATCCGGTGCGGGAGCAGTGCAAAGTGTTCAGCACCCTGAGTGAGAGCAGCGAGACCCACGACAGGGGTGGCTGGGAGCACATGGCGGGGGTCTGGCTGACCTGCTGCCTGCTGCTCCTGGTCGTCGCGGGCCTCCTGGTGTGGGGGTTCCTCCACAGCGTGTGCCCCTTCCCCGGGCGGGCCGCCGACAGCTGCCCGGTGGTGACGAACGTGAGCCGGCAAAACAGGTCTGCGTCGGCTCACCTCTTCAACCCCCGGAGCAGCAGCGAGGACAGCATCAAGCGCGCCGCAGCCATCCAGCCCTCGCTTATGCAAGCTCACCCACCGTCTGGTAATTACCCAGAACACGAGAGCTGAGGGTACCGGCTAAGCTGGCTGACAGCGAGCCAGCATTAATCACTGGATTAAGGTCGTTGTAGCATTGTTCATCAGAGCAGGAAAAAAAAATCATGATTCCGACGAACCAGAAGATCATGAACCCGGAACCATTTCAAGTTTTCAGACGTGAAAACGACTCATTTTTTTCTTTGAAAACGTTGTAACCTCTGTGTGCTCCTGTGACGGCGCTCCCAAGCTTTTCCACTTCCGTTTTTTTTTTTTTTTTATAGAAACAAAAGCATCTTCAGAGCTTTGACGTTTGCCTATGTACAGCTGGCGGTGTTACGGCACCAGTAAATACTAACGAAAATCCCTTACAAGCCAAGAGAATAAAGCGCAAATCTGTGAGAGTGATTTGCAGAGGAGACGGTCTCACCTTTGACCCGTACAGATACTGAGGCTGGGCATTAGAAGGCTTCTCCCGCTGGATTTCCTGCGAGAACGTCAGCTCGGTGCGCACAAACCTGAGCGCACACGGGGAGATTATTCAAACACATGTCGCTGCAACATCAGCCAAATAATAGACACAAAAATCTTTCCTAAGCTGCATCAGAAGTATTAACTAACGTGAGGAAAAATTCAACATCTTTGTATTTAACAGATACAAAGAACAAAGCAGCAGATGTCTGTTGGAGGCCGGGTTCACGAAAAAGCAAACAATAGCAAATACACCTGAAGGAAATTACAAAGATTTCTAAGAGGCCGACAAAAAAAAAAAACAGCTTTAATATTTTAGCTTAAGGCTTTTAAAAAGCTTTATAGTGACTGACCTGTAAACAAAATTAAACTGATCCTTGAATACCTAAAACTAATTTGCCTTTTAAAAAACTTTTGGAATGTTTTGTTAAACTGAAAACTATATTAACTTTTAATTGCGCGATTCCTAAAATCCATAAAGTACATACGAGTCTCTGCTCTGCTGGACACCAGCCTTCGCTTCTGCAGAATATTTGCCTTGATTTGAATGAAGCCCAGCGATTTTACATGCCCCTCATCTGGCTTTGGTTTTGAAACGACACTAAGCAGGAGCTTCACGTCCAGCTCTGCCTTCAAGATTCTTGTCATTCGTACCGAATATGACCTGATTCCCCTAAACCTGGTCTGGGTCTGTCAGTTTTCCAAAGCCCGTCTCTAAACCGCGCACCTGTTGGTGGAACCGTTGTAGCAGTAGTTGGGCAGGAAGTCGTAGTTCAGCTCCCAGAAGACGTGCAGCGTTATCCTGCCGTAAGGGGCCGACACGTTGTGGTTGGCCTCACGGAACATGGCGTCGTAGCTGTCCAGAGTCAGGAACTTACTGAGGAGCTTGTGTGTCATGCGGTTGACCTCCAGAAGACCTTCCAGTTCCTTCAGAAAAATCCTTAAGGTCACTTCACGGCTGCAGAACTGCAGCTACATCCCAGCTGAATCCAACTAGCACTAGCATACCACGATGGAGGAGAGGTCCTCGCTCTCGAAGCGATTGATGGCCAGCTCCAGGGATTTGTAGAGCGCAGATGAAACCCTCTGAGTGATGAGACGGTTCAGATCGATGGAACGTCCCAAGAGCTGAGGTCAGGAAGGGAAACACTCAGCCACGGCAAAGGCAATGCCAGTGAGAACGCTTTAGCGGCGAAGGACCAACCTGAACGTGCCGCTGCTTCAGCAGAGTCTCGTAGCGGTTGGAGGGGGGCCAGGGAATGTTGGTGCCCTGGTTCTTACAGTCGGTCCTCAGACGTTTGTCTAGCAGGAGACTGAGGGTTCAAACAAACAAACAAACAAACAAACCCTGAATTAAACTTTTAAAAAACTAAACAGAAGACAAGCAAACAAACTGTGAAATCTATAACAGTGTTTTTCAACCAGTGTGCCGCGGCACACTAGTGTGCCGTGGGGAATTGCCCTCATTAACTGATTTAACAACATTTTCCATCTCCAGGATTTCAGTTCTTTGTTCATCCCTACAGGCCCTGATAAAACACTGAGTAGTTAGGAATATGAAAGATCGTAAAATACTTTTTTCTTTGTGTTTATTTGATTCTATTAAATACATTTTGATAAGAATGACGATACCACGATTTAGCCGCAGCTTCAGCTGTCAGGAAAAGTTCCGCCCCTTTAACTGTCTCCACCAATCATTCTTGGGATCTTAATCACATGTCATCAGTCTGACCAATCAGAAGTGGCTAAAGTTTTCACTTCCTTGTTCTGAATTCTACTGAAAAAGTCGCTCAGTTCTAAGAAAAATACCAGCTAAAGCTCGTCTTTAGCGGTGTAGTTTTCCACAGAATCCGGTGTCGGACCGTGGAACAAGTGAACAAAACAATGAAGCTCAAAGACGCTTGTCTTTCTGCGTTCGGCGGATTGTTGAACTACATCTCCCATGATGCATTGGGTTAAAAGTGACAGCGGGAGCGTGTCGGCGCACGAGTCTGTCCTCTTAACGTCTTGAAAAAACAGCGAACACAAATCAAAAAGTTTTTAAATCTTCTAACTTAGCTTTTATTACATCTGTTAGAAAAAAAACAGCTGCAACTTCCAGCTTTGTCTGCCACAATTATAAAAAAAAAATGCATGTGAGATCATCGAGGGACTGTGGATCAATACAGACTGTTTTTTTTTAATCCTTTTTTTTTAATGCTGGTGTGCCGCGGGAGTTTTGTCAAGGTTAAAGTGTGCCGTGGCTCAAAAAAGGTTGAAAAACACTGATCTATAAGACCTCATGAAGGAGAAAGACAGACACACTCCAAAAACACAAAATGTATTTTTGTCTAGTTTGTCTTGATATCAGACAAAGCTAATTTACTAGTAATTTTTTAGTAAGATGCAACAAGGTTGACAATAAATCTTAAGTATATTGAAGTTATTTAATCTTGAAAACATTATTTTGGGTAAAATCACTAATGAAAAAAGTATTTTGACTCATACTTTACATATAATTTTGACAACTTTAATTGGTCTAGAAATAAGAACAGTTGGACTGTTGTGGTGCTTAAAATAGGATTTCTTTTAGTGGAAAATAAAGTATAAGGATGTACGTTTGTATATGTACCCACTTTAAAGATACCAAACTATCCCCTAACAGAACACGCTTATTTTAAGAAAATGTCTCTAATTACCAGAATAATATATTTAAATATGAGTCTTTAGCAATAATCTCAAAATGAATGAATGTTTTTGCAGCATTTTTCTCATAGTGGAAGACATATATAAAGAAGATTAAGCTTTAGACTACATTTTTATGTATTCCTTTATTGAAATCATTGTGACTCAGGAGCAGATAAAAAAAAAATTTAGTTTGAGAAAATTTGTAGTTGCGGGTTAGAAGCTACAGTCGGCGGGCTACAAGCTCCCTGCTCCCCTCTATTCCGATTCATCCACTAGTAGACAAATAGATCCAAGAACCTCTTTGTTTTCCTGGTCTGAGCTGGAATCTGGATCTGAACTGGACGGCTGGATAGATCTGATATTGCTCGCTGTAGGTTAGGTCGGGGTTGAGAGGGGCTGTAAGCTAGCGGGAGAGCACATAAACAGAGAGCTCTCCAAAAACGGCAAAGGGAAGGGGGGCAGGGTTACTCAGTGCCAAGATGACCCGTCCACAACTCAGAGGTGAATTTCTAATGCACTGCAGCCGCTCTGCAGAAACTACATCCTGGTAAATGACAGTTTTTTTTTATTATGCAATCACTTTACAATAGACTCAAAGATGATTTTGAGAAGCACTTTTGTTTTTTAGGTGCATATCATGTTTTTAATTTGAAATAGATAAAATCCTCTTTTGTGTTTGTGTAATTGTTAGCCAGACCTCAGCAGCAAAGCCCGAACAAAAGTAATTTAGAGAACGGTTTCTCTTAGAGGAGTTTAGAGCATGCTCAGAAGAAACCCATCTAAAACCAAATATATCCACTCTTTTCCGCAGAATCCTCCTAAAATACAAAATTAACTAGGGTAAGGATGGTGTCCCCCACGAGCAGCTTCAGGTTTGACACTTTTAGAAAAGCTATTTACTTATTTTCATATTATATTAAGCCATTTGTTTGCCCTGAACTGGTTATCAAGCGTGTGTGCAGGAAGATACAAGGCTGTTCCACAGAGCTATTTCTAAAGTGAATATGCTGTGAATATGAAAATTAGGCTCCCACCTTCCTGCCAGTATCTTGTAGTAGGCAAATATCTGATCAGCCAGCTTGTAGACAAACTGATCGAAGCACAAGTTGACCTGAAATGTTGAGCAAAGAGCACAATGAAGGTTTTTCAGAGGACAGGAGAGATCGTCTTCCCCGATTTCTGTTCGGTCTCTGTTGCACTCCAGAGTAGCAAAGACAACATCAGACGCTTGTCTATGACATCATGTAATCACAGGAAATGCGCCGACCTAATGATGATGGGCGCGCAGCGGGGATTAATGCGGATTAATGTTAAGGATGGCCACAATGCAAACACACTTATAAAAGGGCGCAAGCAGATTAAGATGGGATTAGATGATCCAGTATGGACACCAAATTAGAGTCTTTTACCTCCGCCTCGATCTCATCATACAGGAACTGCTTCTTGAATTTGGTCAGGGCGTAGTGGGCGCTGTCATTGTACAGATCCAGAGGATACAGCACATACCTGCAAAGGATTGAACAACAAAAAAAGTAAAAAAAATTCTGTTTTTCACTGGTCTGATAAAAGAAAAAGTATGGCGGTTCACGCCAACGGTCCAAAGGAATGTTTAGGTGCTGGTTGTGTGACAAAACAAAGAAAAGGATGAGATTATTTCAATCCAATTAATGTTTTTAAGACGTTTTGATCACATTTCAGCAAACAGGAATCAAAACCTCCAATAAGAAGCAAATGAATGTTTTTGTTTTTCTCTGAAATAGGAAAGGGGGTGGATTAGAAAAAAAAAAAAAAGTCCTCTGAAGCCGGTTATCTTTCCAAGCTGTCGTCACATAAATGTTACATCCAAGAGGGAACTTTACCAAGTTAAACTCAGCATCTTTTAAGTGACACGATCATTTGAATTGAACTCTAAATGTTTATTGAATTATTTAAAGAACTGTCCTAAATGAATTCTGTGTGACAGAAACAAATGGAAAAACTGAACTTTTTGTATATAAAAAATGTTAATGTAGAAATAAATCCCAACTGTAATTGTAAGTTATAATAAAGAAAATGTTTATCTGTGTGAAGACAGTTTTACTTTCTTCTAAAGCAGCTAGCTCCTCTTCACTGAGTGATCATTTGTTTGAATAGATATACTAGTTTCCATTGGGCTCTATAAGAAATGCAGTCCGATGAAGGAGATGCATTTTCTATGCAAACATGTGTGCTAGTGGATGTGCTTAATAGCTTATGTAAATCTGTCGGCTATTGGAATAATCCTGCAGCAAACATTTTAAACCAGCATGAAGATGCCACTGAAGCTGCACAGCAGCTCTGGTTTAGGTCATCTAACCAGTCGTGTCAAACAGCTGCTCCCATGTCTCCACATGGATCACTATATTGCAAAAAAAAAACATTTCCGAGCAGCAATTCTTCCCATGGTGAGGGTTAGGCATGGAAGACCGCAGTCTTGTGGACATTGTGGCAGCTGCAGGGGAGTTTGAGAAACCCTCCTTATCACAGAAATGGCACTTACTCCATCATGGAGGCCTCTTTGGTGTCCAGGATGTGGTCGGTGAGGATCCACGGCATGGACATTTCGATGGGGAACTGAATCCTGCGGCCCATCGTGAGTTCCAGGAAGAACTCTCTGAACCAAAGCTGGGAGAGGTCGCAGCACTGCTGCAAGGTCTCTGCAGGAGGGACGGAGAGAAGGGGCCATTTGGATCAGAGGCTTCTTCATGCAACAGCATCAAGCAGATCATGTCCGCTCTGCTCCTACCACTGAAGTTCAGCAGATGCGTGTAGAAGAAAGACTCGCGGTGGAACCTCTCGATGTCCAGGATGGTGGGGCCTTCCAGGCTGCTGCGCATAGTCTTCTTGGAGCCGCTCTTGTCCGCGACGAGAGACTCCAGCATGGTCCTCACCATGTACAGCTGCAAGACAAGCCCCCCCCCTTTTAATGACAGTGTCTGTAGGCAGGTGGGGAACCTGTCTATAATCGTAACCAACAGAAACTTTTAATTCAGAGCAGATTAATTCGGAGCGTTCAGCCGAGCTCCTGCTTACCGAAATAAACTGATTAGATTTGGGAGCTGACCTCTGAGTTGATAAATCGTGTGGTTTATGCAACAGAATGGGCGAAACAATATGTCTGGCAAATGCTAATCTGCATCAAAGCGGACAGGCCTTCCACACGTATCCTATAAGCACTGATGTTTGTTCTGCCAGGTGACAAGCAACGGCGAAACCCGGCCGCAAAACCCTTCAGATGTTATCCTGCAGAATTACACAACGGACGCTCTAAAACCCAGAAGAGCGTGCAATCTGAGGTGAAAGTGTCCTCATTCAGAAAGAGAATGACGGGGCAGAGATTAAATCACCTGGATTAAATGGACCTGCCTTTTTTCTGGGGATTCAACTTTGACATGCCGTGCTGCAAACATGACCTCTAAAGGGACGGGCAACACTGACTCGGACCTTCATCAGGATTTGGCGCAGAAGCACCTGAAGATGATGAAGGGTTGAGTTCACTGCTTCTATGGTGCATGATATCCAGGAGGTTAAGAACATTTTTGCTCATCGTCTATAGATGTTAGACAGTACTAGAAGACAAGTGTTACCGTTAATGTGTTTCTTGGTATTTAAGTGAGTCTGACAGAATTGTGCAGAAAAACATTTTTAAAGACCCATTCTGACTGAAATGGAATTTTCTGGTGTTATATAAAGAAAATCGAGCTTAAAATTGCATTCCTGAGTATTTCTTCAGTCAAATTGTTGTGAATCAGGAGCAGATGGCCGTGTGAAGAAGACCTTATTTGTGACAAAGAAAATACACTGGGCGGGCCACAAGCTCCCTCCTCCGCGCCGCAACAGGGAGGGGAAGAGGGGGTGGGGTTAGAGGCAAGTTATGAACTAACTACAGCCGCTCTGCAGAAACTATGTCCAAGAAAACGACACAGCTTTGTCGATTTTGGCTAAAAACGGCATAATCATAGTTAGAAGACCACAAGATGATTGGAGCGGCACTTTCCATCGTTGCATTAAAGATCTGTCAAAGGTCAACGGGAAGATGGTTAAACGATTTAAGTATTTGTAATGTTTCAACCAAATTATCTTGTTTCTGCAATGTTGAGGAAATATAGTTTGATACCTGAAAATGCACAAGAAGATTTCTGTTCCTGTACGTCACATGTGTCAAACTCAAGGCCCGGGGGCCAAATGTGGCCCCCCCCATGTCATTTTATGTGGCCCGCGATAGCATAAAGGTTTTTAATTTCTTAAAATAAAAAAAATTCTTTAGTTGATTACATATTATCTATGTGTAGTTGCTGTAATTATTCAATATTTGCAGGTCTTTATGTCTTTATACAGACAAAATGTTACACTATAATACATGCTCCTTCTAGCCTCAGTTTTATGCATTTTTCTTTATTCACTTGGACCATTTGATCCTTCTTTAATGGAGTTATGTGGGTTTTAATAAGCAGAAAAAATGTAAAAAGATTTATGCTAAAGAAAGAAGCAAACATGTTTTCTATGCAACTGTAATTGTCACTTTAAAAAGTTATAATAAATAAATAAATAAATAAATCAGTAATTCACTGATTTATTTACTTTATTCACTAAGGAGTAGTTACATTTATTTTTCATTACATTTAGTTACATGTATGAGTTATATCTGGCCCTTTGAGGACAGACACTATGCTGATGTGGCCCTCGGTGAAAATGAGTTTGACACCCCTGCTGTACGTCTTTATTCAAATTTTAAATTGATGTTTTTTTTATTCCACGTGTGCTGACTTTATTTCTAGATGTTGTATGGCAAAAAACAAAACAAAAAAACCCCGCCTCCACTCATTAAAATGCTGCTCAGTTGGCTCCGGCCGTGTTATCCTCGTTTTCTACCCGTTTCTGAGAGCCCCGCATGCAAAAATGTCTACGCAGTGATGAAGGACCTGGGTACTGGAGGGGCCCACAGCCCGGCGAGGGACCTTGATGTCGAAGCCTCCCTTTGGGTCCTTTTCTCCCCGCAAGGCCGGGTCGTTGTGAGGCTCGCGACCAGTTTCCCAGTCGCAGACGGTCTTCCGGATGGCCTGGAGGACGCTGCAATACGGGACAATTCAAAAAGATTTTATTTATTGATGACGTTATCGAAGCATCAACAGAATGATTTAAAGTGAATCATTTGAAGGAATACAAACAACTCCTGCTGCTGTAAACTGCTTTTTTTTTTAATCAATGGTTTTCCCTAACTTTTCCCTTGCATTTCCAAAACTAAAAATAAACACATTTCTGTCAGACGATTTTAGTCGGTGCCGCTAAATCAAACCAAGACACATACTGATACATCCAAGTTTGTCTGCCTTGCCGTTAAAATTGCTGCCAGAGTATCAACGGCCGTTTCTGTTGGTGTGGAGGAAACTGCATTAAGTGAAAAACTGATGTTTTGGTTTTAATTTTTTTAAGAACTACCCAAGAGCGGACCTATTCTGCTCATGAAAACTATAAGATGAGGCTGCAAATGTTTTTTTTTTTTTAATGCACGAAAACATTAGTCCAAAGAACATCCATTTTATTATTTTCTTAATATATATAACGCTATCATTATTACCCGTGTTCAAAATTGGCTTCTGCAGCGTTGAGCAGCCATTGCTGTGTCTTCCCTTTCATGGGCTCACCAGTCCCGCTTCTCTCATGCTGCTTACGTCAAAGGACAGTTCTTAAAAAGCCACTTGTTGTTAAAGCTACATCTACCGGCATTTCATGGCATTTCCCAAGTCGATAGCGCCGTGCTGCTGAAAAGTCAATCTGCTTTACGGCAACGTAAAGTCCCATCATCGAGGTCGTCCTTCTCCCACAAACCCGCATCTCATGGTAAACTATTTTATTTTTTCATGTTTTTTTTCCATCCAAAATTTAAATTATTATTAACATTTCACGACTTTTGCAAAACTTTCATTTTTCACAAACTTCTCAAGGACCTAGACATTGCATTTTTTTTATTTCACAAACGTTTCCAGGTTTTTCAAATACCCTCTTTAAAAGCACAAAGAGCTACAACTAAGCATTAAAATGGTACGATGCATTCAAAATGACCACATTTCAAAGGGACCTGTACCTCTGGATGACGTTCTTCTTCTTCTTTATGGCCTGCCTCAGCGGATCCCGCAGGGTAATTTGAGCAAAGTCCTGCAGCGCGGTATAGATGGTGTGACGGATGGCGTGGTTGAACACGCTCTCCATGCGTCCCATCAGCACCTGCAGGCCTTTGATCATGGCCATCACCTGTTGAAAGCAGAGCACCTCATAAAGGACAGTCCATCCCTTTACAGGGGTGGATCCTTTGTCGTGGGACGGACCTCCACCAGGGCAAACTTCTCCTCGCTCGTGTAGTTGTAGCGGGTGGCTCTCTCATACTCCTCTGCGCTGTCGGGGAACTCCTTGTTGGAGTATCTGTCTGTTGGATGAACCAGCTTCCAGGAGTACTGTGGGCGGAGTTACAGAAGTGCTAAAACACCTTTACCTGAACTGATGTGAGCAGCAGAGGCACACGGACTGTCCACAAATTGTATTCAACTTTATTTTTTATTTACTTTTTAAAACTAAAAAGATTTTAAAAAGTACAATGTTGATCAACAGCATATAAAGTTCAAAAAAAGCTTTGGATGAAGTGGAAGTACTTATCCAGTCAAAACCCTTTTCATTCAGTTTTCTTAACTCAAAATGTAACCGAACAGCACGATGACCAAAACCACAAGAACACACACTGTACACAATGATCCATGATCAAAAGCTCCCAAAGAGAAAGAAAAAAACATTCAGCCCCTTGGCCCAATGTGTTAATCAAATCCTCCTTATTGTAGCTTTAAATCTTTTTAATGTGTGACAATTTTTCATATCCTCACTACATCCGTTCCATAACTGAACCCCTCTTGTGGTAATGGAGTGTACCGCTGCATTAAAAAAAAAAAATTATTTGAACCTCTAAAACTCTATTAACTTTCTCCTAGGATGAAAAAATTAGGAGTAGCTTGAATTTAGAATATTATTAAGTAAAAAGCAGTCATCTTAATTATTACCAAAGGGAAAAAATAACTGGTAAAAAGACGACCAAATGCTGAATATGTTTGAACATGTTTGATTTGTTTTTAAAACCCATAGAATCTGGTACATTATATATATATTTAATGTGTACATTTTATTATTATTTTCAGATACCAACTACCAACTTAGGAACATCCCACAGTTTGTGGTCTATTTCCACTAATGAGTAAAAAAAATGTGTTTTTGTGAGAGTCTAATAAGCTGATGATTTCAGGTGAGTTGGGTGGAGACCAACATTTAAAGCCTTTGTTTTCCTTCAAATACATTACATCCAGTACTTCCTTAATTCCAGCTGTAAAACACCGTTTCAGGGTTAGAAATGTTCATACTGTCTAATGTTGACAGTCCCCCTTTCATACAGTTATTGTGGGTCCTAAGAATAAATGCTCTGAGTGCTTTGAAGAAAACTGGACGATACAGTGACTTTCACTGAGTAAAAATATTGGTTTATCACCATTGAGCTACTAAAGTGAAAAGTACGGTGCAGTAAGCTCCTCTAAGGAGTAGGGTTTGTTCAAAAAGTTACCTAAAATGTAACTGAGTAACTGTAACTTGTTCCTATCCTCCTCTGGAGGGCAGAAAGCCTTTTTCTTACCACTTCCATGACGTGAGCGCTCCACTGGGAGAGCAGCTGCATGCCCTGCAGGGCCAGGTCAAACAGCTTCCTGTACTCCGTATCCGTCTTTTGGGCCTCCTGCCGGCCTGATCCGGTCACCACCTACAGGGAGAACCACAACAAGCACAACTCTTAAACTGTCAGCAGGGCTACAAATGGACTTCTGCGCTCGCTCCAGTTCTGACGCACACGTTACATTTCCACCCAACCGTGGGGAATGTTGACCTCTAGAAATCCTCCAGAGGCAACGCATCTGCAGGAAAGTCCCTTACATCACAGCTGGACGCTTCACCTTCTCAGACGAGAGTATGGCAGGCCATTTTAACATCAAAAGGCTAAGTTTGACTATCCGGAATGAACATTGTAGATATCAGCAACGTATTTCTGACTAGTCGTAATTACATTTTGGATAGTTGGAATTGTAATTCAAGATATCTGTAACGTAATTGTGACTAGTCGAAACGACAAATACAGATATCTGTAATTCAGTTTTGACTAGCCAAAACTGAATTACAGATATCTGCAATGACGTCATTGAAAACGACATTCAACTCGTCACACATCTTAAATGACAATTGTAGATATCTGTAATTCAGTTTTGCCTAGGCAGAATGACAGTTAAAGATATCTCAAACATCATCATCACTAGCTCCTCCTGTCTTGCACGGGCTGCAGCATTAAAAAGACGATTAAAAATCGCTTCGCCCGCTGGCTGCTCTACGACGGAGATTTAGGGCCACCAAAAACAGTAAAATTAAAAGATTTTAAGTCCTAAATTAAATTTACGATATTAAGTGGAAGTGAGCATGATGAGCAGCAGGTGAACGCCACACAGCAGCAGCAGACCGACTAAACTTTGTTGAAGAGGAGAGCTGAATGTTTATTGATAACGTTCTAAATGTTTGGAAATTCGTTAGTTTGATTTATGATTTATTCATGTTTTATTTATTGATGGTTGGTTTGCAGGATCTCTGCAGCCCGAAGCCGTCAGTGTCCCTGCCGATGTCCACCTGAATCATTTCTTTCTCCATTAAAGACAAGATCTCTACATTTGTGTGTCGCTTCCGTCTGTGGAGGAGCCCCTTTTGGCATTTTCAACTTTGTAATGCTAATATAACAGACTACTTTCATTTCTCTTTATTGTTTTATGTTGGATCGGGACGTTTCATGTGGAGGAGAGGTGTATGTAACACTGTTTACTTCCGCATTGGTGTTCGGATGACAGGTTCATGACATTAGGTGACAGATGAACTTCAGGATATGTGAATGTAAAGGAGAATAAAGGCTGCAGCGGTTCTCTGCACCCAAATGTGTCTCTGAGCTCCTTATTAAACAGATAAAACTCCGCTTTACAGACACCGAACCCCGGAAAGCCCGCTCCACTGACAATAATCTGATTTTGAGTCGCCAAAAGGTTCAGAATCACTTCGGTTAAAGCTATCCGGAAATAAAGCTAGGCTCCGATAAACAGAAGACTTGGTGTTTTTCTCTTTTCTTTTCTCTCTTTCCGACCCCGTTCAGAAGCGCAGGGGAGATTTCCTCCGCCGAAGGCGATTCTTCTTCGGGGTTCACTTTCCTGATCGGAACCCTAAACCTCCAGTGCGGATTAAGAACGACTCCAAAACAGTTATTCTGGGGGGGGGGGGACACCTTCTCTTTATCACGGTGCTCCGTCCTCCGAACACACAGTATCAACGCACACACCTCTGCTCCGTGCTCACCCCCATCTCAGCACACACACACGCACGCATGCGCGCGCGCACACGCACACATGCGCGCGCGCACACACACAGACACACACTCCACAACACTTTTATCTCCTAAATTTACGAGATAAAAGTTGTAATTAAAGAAAACAAAACGTTTTTTGTAAACTGGTCCTAAAACCCCGTCGTACTGCTGCAACATGGTGCTAATCAGTGCTAATTACAAGTTAGCAGGTGCGATTTGAATGATTACAACAACACGCTTTGCTCCTCCCCTAAAGTGCGATGCGGACCTAATTTGCATACAGATATCTGTGACGTCATTTCGCCTAGTCGAAACTCTAATTCAAGATATCTGTAATTACATTTTGACTATCCTGAATGAACATTACAGATATCTCAAGTTTCAGATATCTCTATTCAAATTTCATTTCAAGATATCTGTAACTTGATTATAGATATCTACAATTAAATTATGACTATCCCTAACTCCAGTTTGAGATATCTACAACGTCATTTTGACTAGTCATAATTCCAGTTACAGATATCTACAATGTCATTTCGCCTAGTCAAAACTTAATTTAAGATATCTGAAAAGGAACATGTAGATATCTTAAATTGACTTGAATTAAAGATATCTTTAACTTGAGTTTTGACTAGTAAGAATGAAATTGTAGATATCTGAAACTTGAATTACAGATATCTACAATTCAGTTACAGATATCCGTAATTCATGAAGTGGATATCTGCAACTGAATTGTAGATATCTGTAATTGTAAACCCCATACAAATGAATGGTGAAAGTGATGTCATTTGTCCTAGGAATAATATCTTTGAGGATATCTAAAATTACGATTACGGATAGGAAGAATGTAGTTGCGGATATCTGAAATGTTCTTTTTGACTAGGCAAAACTCAAATAAAGATATCTGCAACACACATCCAGTCTAGCCTTTTAATGTTAAAATGGCCTGCCATACGAGAGGCCTTAAAGCCTCCTCATATGATCAGCTGCATGGGCGGTGTTTAAGTGCTTTTTTTTTTTTGCATATTCTCTTTTAAGGATGCAATCTTGAAACGTTACCACACTGACCTCACTGTTGCTGTAGCGTGCAAGCTCAGAGATGAAGCGCATGTGATCATCCCTGATCTGAATCATCTGCTCACAGATGTTGTACTGAGGGCTGCTGGACACGGAGGTGCAGGTCCACCTGAGATGAGGGAGGATGACACAACGTGTGTTACTGTGAAGATCTACTGCAGGCAAAAACGGACAAGAAAACCAGCAGCACCAGAATAATCTAAATGAGTAGACTATCAAATATGACTAGAAGGAGCTTCATTTCCAGAAGAAAATGCAAGAAGCCTCTCCATTGAAACCCATTATAAAGTTAAAATTACCACAAAGTTTAAAGGTTTATATTTCATAAACTAAAACCTATTTTAAAAATCTAAAAGAATTGGAATCAGTTTAAAGTCTTGTGAATAATATGTAGCTTGTATGGTGTCTCTAGCTAAACGTATGTTGAAGTTACAATGATTAAAAGAAGGAAAGGTATTCAAGGATTCCCCATGTATTTCAATGGAGGCAAAAATCCTGGATTATCTTGAAAAGTTCAAGGATTTGAAGGACCATAAGTCATAGCTGGAAAAAAACTGAAAGAGCTGAACATTTTAATAGTTGAATGGTTAAAATAGCTGAAAAATTGTAGGAGTTAAGCGGCAAAAAATGGCAGAAGATACTAGAATAAAAAAATAGAAACAGGGAAACAATGGGTTTATTGATTTATAGCATTCAACCAAATGTGACGGATTAACAGCCCTAAGGCTCATCTAAAGTAAAGGAGACTCCCCCCTCACAGGAGAGGGCTGACCTCGCCTCACCTGGATTTGTTCTCCTCAAAGTGAGCACTGGTCTTGATGTATCGGGACAGCTCAATCTGCATGTCACCAAACAGCGGGACCACCTGGAGTTGCTGTGAACCGCAGAGAGGCACCAAAAAATACTATTATTAAAATAAGAATACAAAAATAAACGAGACAAATGAGGCACGTCTGAGTTTTTTTAATGGAAAATTCAAAACAATGTTTTTTTTCCATGTTTGCCCTTGAGATTTCAGAAATTATTTGTATTTGTCCGACACCTTTTTAATATTGAACAGCCAACAGATTAAATATTTGCTTCTTTTTTTTTCAATAAACACAGTAGGATCCTCATCCCAAATGGGTAAGTACTAAATTAAATTGAACACGTTCAGCTTTGAATGAACCTAAAGCCTCTTTCCTTTTATGCTGCCTTTTGTTTCATGTCACAACAGCAACCAAAAAATAAAATAAAAAGATTTTAAATCAATAAAGCATTTTAAATCAACTCTTTCATGAAGGCTACTGCACCTTAAAAAACTTATCAATCTTTGTGAGGTTAATTCTCTTCTTGGCATCCAGCTTGTAGATGTTGCTGCTGTTTCCATCCATGAGGTACAATCCAAACCCCATCACCTGGAGAAGAGACGATGTGTGAGAGGCATCCACAACCACCTGCGATGCTGCGGCTGTGTGCTTTTAGGGGGCAGGCGCACTTACTTTGAGCAGCATGTGCTTCTCGCTGGGCGTCAGGTAAAGCTTGTTCTCGTAGTAATCAGCACAAAGGTTCACGATGTCCGCCAGCAGCTCTTCATAGCCGTGAATCACTTCCAGCTGCTGCTGCAACGACTGCCAAACAGCACAGAGTCTCAAAGGGACTGAACTGCAGTGGGAACTGATCCACAAGTGCAGCCAAGAAATGTGATTGAGCCGCAGCTCAGACTAACCTGAGTGATTTTGTTGTGGTTCGCCAGGAACATGGACAGGTTCTGAGACTCCTGAATGGATGCTGGCTCAGCCATCTTTCTGAGGAACTGAGCGGCTCTTTAAAAGACAAAATCGACAGAATCTCCACATGAATTTATTGAAACACTTCATCTTAGATGATCTGGGCTGTCAATCTGCAGAGGGGGGGACTTTTCCACAGCAAACCATCTTAGAAAAAAGGCAAAGAAATACATTTTTTCACTGAGGAATGCAGTTTACATGCTCAAGCATGCACAAGCAGCAGGACCACATGCCGCAGCACAAGACTCAAAGGCAGAACTAAAAACACAAATTCAGATGTGAAGAGTGGAACAAAAAAAGAGCGGTTTGCTCATGTTTTCATTTTCTAAGTTTTTGTGTAGAACCATCCAGAGCTGCACTGAAGTTCAAACAGAGGTGATGAATGACGCTGCCCTCTACTGTCCATAGATATACCGTATTTTCCGGAGTATAAGTCGCTGCAGAGTATAAGTCGCACCAGCCCAAAAATGCATTATAGAGTAGAAAAAAAACACAGATAAGTCGCACTGGACTATAAGTCGCATTTTGACTGGAAATTTATTTGACAAAATCTGAGACCAAGAACTAATAAGTTCCACAACCTCATATGACACAATCATAGCAGACTGTTTATCACATAATTTCACAGTAATTCTCTCTCATACTTATTTATTTATTCCTTTCATGAAGCATCATTGGCCAACTAATACTCTGTTTTCATCCTGTATTTGTAGAAACAGTTGTCATTTTTATTGCATTTCTGAATCTATGAAATCATTGGAAAATAGAATATTATGTTGTTAGCCTTCAAGATCTTACTGTAAAAAAAGTTTGCTGATTCTCTGAGTCACTTAACATACTCTTAACACTTAACATACCTCATACATCAAATTGACCCAGGAACATCAACTCTGTTCCTCACAAATGAACATAACAGGAGGGTTAACAATGGATTTATTTCAATTTATTTCTAATATAAGTCGCTGCGGAGTATAAGTCACACCCCTCGCCAAACTATGAAAAAAAGGGCGACTTATAGTCCGGAAAATACGGTATATGCATTTGCAGACCCAATCCAAAAAATTTTTGTATTTTTAAAATGTTCTTGTAGCGATTTTCTCATTATGGAGGACATTTATCATTGATCGCAATGTTTGTGACACCGGTGATGTTAGGTTTAATTTAGGTGAAAGCAGATGGATGATGGGAAATGGAGGCTGGCTTACTCCACACCAACAGTCTTGCACACAATTTAGAGTTGAATGTCTAATAAACTTCTGTCCTAAAAAACAACAGTTTTTTTAGTTTGCCTAAAGACGACATCATCATAATTAAAAGACCACTGGGAAAGCTTTAAACACGAATAGAAACGCTCATCGGAGTGGGACTTAGAGGCCCTGCGTACCTTTTGTAGGCAGAGTGATCGTTCTTGACGCTGCACTTCATGTTCTTCAGCTCGTCCAGCACAGCGAACATGTTGATGAATCGTCCCAGGGTCAGCAGGTAGGCCTCAGAAACAAAGTCCTTCCTGCGCTCGGCGTGACACAGGCGGCGGACCTCCCCGCAGAAACGATCGATCGCCGTGCGCTGAATCATACCAGACGGTGCAGGCATTGAACGTCTGCAGCACAAGATCGGCTCTCCTCTGTGCCGTTAAAACTCAAACAGTACCTGGAAGTACATGAAGTTCATCAGCTTGGTGACCTCGGGCTCCAGGACCTCCACAGTCTTCTCATAGATCTCCACTCTGTTTGGCTGCTCATTGCACTTCACCTGCGAAGAAAATGTAGAAGTTGATTAGAATTTTCTGCATTAGGGTAAAAAATTATTTCGATTTTTTTCCTCAAATATTGGGAGCATTTGAAGAAATAAGGGTTTAAAAACAGAAGTCCTCACCTGTGGGATTGCACGAGAGCAGCTCCTCCAGGTGTAGAGCATGACGGCGTACTCCTGCCCCTCCTCCAGCATGTCGTTCTGATGCAAACAAAACCATTCCCATGACTCGGCAAAACAAACTCACTTCCTCTGAGAGTACTGAGACAAATCTCTGAAGTGTGCTTTTACACTTAGGGAAATGAGTGACAACACCGGTTTTATCTGCACCTGATTCACAGCAATTTAAACACAGAAATACTCTGAAATTCCATTTTAATTTTCTTTATTTCTGTCCTCCACCATGAGGAAAAAAATACCACAAGGAAATCCTAAAAACACAACTTTTATTGGAGTGGGTCACAGCCAACGTACAAGGAAATCAAAACCGGTCCTGTTGTGAACTGAAAGACCCATTCCAAGAAAAACTGTGATTTTTGGGTTTTTAACATTGTTGGTAGCATTTTCCAATGATGGAGGACATAGATAAAGAAAATCAAGCTTAAATTTGCATTTCGGAGTATTTTTTTATTCAAATTGTCCTAAAAAAAAAAAAAAAAAAAAAAAAAAACGACAGATTTTTTTAAAAGCAGTAATCATAATATAAAGACCCCTGGGAACAATTTTAACATGGATCAAAAGATGAGCGAAGTGGGACTTTCAGGTTTGATGATCAAGCCTCAATTATCTGAAAACTAAACTGCTGAGAGAAAATTGTAATCAGTCCTACAAATAAAAAAAGACACTTGTTTAGAGAAATGCTGAATTCCCTGGAGTTCAGGTTTACATCATTGTAAAAAAATAAATTCATAAATACAAATAAAAAAAATAATAAAAAAATTAGCAATTAAAATGCATAAAACAAGTTCCAAAACTAAAAAAGGACTCAAATTAAATGTTGCACAGATTAAAAGGTCCAATTTTTATTCATTTACATAAATTAAATATTACTTAAAATGACAACTAACTTGGTAAAAGACATGGAAACCAAGATCTGCTCGACTGTGTTTTACTGATCTTTCTGGATAAGTTTGATTAATTGATTAAAAGCTTGATGGAGCTCTTTGGTCTGAAGGAGTTTTTATGGAGCATAAACAGATCAATATTTCAAAACAGGAATCTCTTGGAGGAGCTAAAAGTTCAGAGACCAGAGCAGTTAAACCAGCTGAAGATTTCTCAGGTATAAACATTTAGAAAGGAACCAGAAGAGCTTTGCAGCATGAACATACTGATAACCAAGTGCAAAACCGTTGAAACTGGAAAACATTTATGCTCCACAGCCTCTTCTGAAAGCCCCTTTTCTTTAGCAAGTGAAAACGAAAGACAGCTCTGCTCTCCAAACCAATTATCGCTCACTAATTAAAAGGCACAAATTCGTGCTTTTCCTAGCCAGAGATGCTCTGAAATATCTCTTTGTGCTTGAGCCAAGTTCTACCTCCATTGACCTAAATGTTTTGTTTTCCTAACAGGTTCTAAAAGGAGCAAAGGAATAGAAGTTCTGGTAAATACCATGCTGGAGTGGACCGTAGCCTGCTCGATGTATCTGGCGATGCCGGTGACGAATGCATTTCGGTCCTCAAAGTTGGTGTTGAAGTTGGGCTGCAGAAAAACAAAAGTATTTCACTTTTGCAAATGTGCACATAAAGCCCAATCTGAATTCATTCCTTAGCTCCTCCCTATTGCCCCAATTGTAGGGGCATTTGGAGCTGTAGTGGGGTGTTGTTTTAAGGGGTAGCTGTAGTGACTTAAGGGTGGGTATCCCTTTGCTGGTAGGGTGATCCGCCTCTAGCTTCTGACATGGAAGAGAAATGGATTATTTTACCTGGGTGTGCTCTGAAGCACAGAAGTTTACTGGTGTGTTTAGACTGGACACAGCTGGAGTTCTTTCCCCCAATAATCCGGATGGAATTTTTGGTCTGCATACACCTAAGCAAACCCTGGTCCGGTCATACCCACAGTATTTCTATTTTATTTTAATTTTATTTATCTTCCTCACTCCAAGGCTGCTGCAATTTCATTGTATCACCATGTACAATGACAATAAAGAATTCTGATTCTGATCTTTCGAGGTGGTCTCGATTCATTTCCAATCGGACTGAGCTTCAGTTTGCTCGGAGTTTTCTCAGTCTGAATACAATCTGTCCTCGGAGCAGCAGAGCCACCGTAGCCGGACGTTGTGATGCAAACAGAGAGCCGCTGAGAAACGTGAGGAAACAACGAGACACAGCAACTCGTTAAAATGTGGTCGGATGAGTCCAGGCTAATTAAAGCCACTTTTAACGTGATACACATTGCTTCTCACACTGCTTTCCCGACAATCTATATGTCATAGACGCTGATCAGCGTACATTCATAGCTGACGCCTCCAAAGTGTTGAGCAAAATTTGCCAGCAAAGTATAAAGTTTGAATAAGGGAACCATCCCAACAAGGATTGCAACGTGAAGGACTTCCATTATCCTTTCTTTAGTTACTTTACCCTGCCCTCGTAATTTCTGACCAATGACTGAAGAGATCTTTAGTCACATGTTTTTCTCTACAAGCTTTGGTTTGAAAAGAAACCTCTGGTAGACGCCGGTCGGAATACAAACGCAAGATTCAGGACTTGATCCAGCCAAAATTAAGCAGATTTGGTCCAGACCAAATAATATTTCCAGTCTGAATATACCCTAAGCAATGACTTTTTGTTTTTGAATGCCTTTTTAAAGTTATAAAACCAATGTTATGTATTTTCCGAGCGCTGGCTAATTTAGGGGTAGGGGGTAGGGAGCAACCATAGGGGAAGGGATGAATTTGGATTCACCAAACTCCTCGTACTCTTCAGAACAACTCATGGTACGGTGTCGAGGAAAACCTTCTGCAGAAGCAGAGGCTCTTTTTGCCCTGATGCCCACAGACATGGAGAAACAGCATCCACTCTGACCTGATAGACCACCGAGGAGGGCAGGGGCTCGATGCACGGCTGCTGGTCCGGGAGAGGCAGCTCCTCCAGGAGGTCCACATTGGAGAGAGCATCTTCTAAAGTCACAGTAGACGCCATGCTGCTGAAAAAGTGAAGTAGAAAACGTTGTGATCAAACTTCCAAGCTGCAGATGCTGTTTGCTTAGTAAAAATATTACTGCTTTCTGCACACACACAAAGAAAAAATCAACAGAATTCATTTGAATGGAATTTGGAATTGTTTTATTGCAGTAAAAAGTGAAGGGCAAAGGTGTACAAATAAAGAGTTTTTTCATGTTTTTTGACAGAAAATAATAACTATACAAACTTCGTTCAGTACAGTTCAGTAAGTAGAATAGCATTTGGATTGTATTCTGACTGTCATCACATTTGACCCTGCATTGTGTCATTAAAAATAAAAAAGAAGGTATTTTGTTGTGCACTGAGGTTTTTTCAGACACCAGTGCCCCTCCTGCAATAATAAAACCTCCTTATCTTGGCTGCAGCCATACCAGATTTTCCAGAAATTCAGGCAGATGCTGGTTAAAAATCCCCAGCAACCCTACTGCCCACTGCCATTTTTACCTGCTGGTTTGTGCAGAATGCAACACTTTCGCATGAATCAGCAGGTAAAATGTCCCTGCGTCATTATTCTGCACACATCTGGCAGTTTATGGTCTATAACTTGTTTTTATGCCCACTTCAGAATATCAACGAGAATCCAATTCAATTTATTTGAATCCATTAATCCATCCGTTTGATTAAATTTTTTCTAAAGTGTTGTAACTTTAAGTCCTGCATAACCCTGGTTTTAGCCTCAATTTAGGCAAACAAGATTTTGAAGTTGTCACCCTAACTCAGAACTACCATCGTCCACCTCATGTCTGCTTTGAGCTTCCAGTCAGTCACAGCTAAAACTCATTCACTGTTTACTTACAGCAGTGGTTCCCAAACTGGGGGGCGCGGCAGAGTTTAGAAACAAAGAATTTGTATGTTTGTGTCAGTGTGGGGGGGCTCGAAAATATTCTAATCTTCAGAAAGGGGGGCCCTGCAGAAAAGGTTTGGGAACCACTGACTTACAGGAAGCTAGTGAAGCTGCTAAAGATGTCTTTTTATCGTAACTGTTCCTCCTAAGGATTTTTCTTTTTGTGCTTCTAAGTTCCCCTTTTGTGCAGAAAGGCGTCAGACGGTCTGGAGTTTCCTGTCCAAAGAGCCTCCGTCTGTGCTCCAACATGACCTGAGAGCAGCTGTAGAAAACCTCAGCTGCCCAGCATTTGCTCACCATTATTCAAAGCGTCTTGATCCATTTAAAGCTGTGAGTGACGCCTCTGTGGCCGCCGTGTGTTTTTGTCCTCAGATAACCATCTACCTGATGAAATCAGTTCATAACTCCCAAGAATCACAGTCTCTTTCAAAAACAAAAAGCACCACAAACCACATTCTATTAGAAGAAGGGACTGCCCGTGTCAAAGCCATTTTAACAGCTGCTAATTACCTCACAATTTCACACTCAAAAAAACAAAAAAACTGTGTGGTTTGCTAAGCTTTGCTTTAGCCTTTAACAGGTGTGACCGTCAACACGAAACAACCTCCTGTAGCCAGAGAGTCCAACCATCCACAGCCACCAACTTGCCAAAACGGAACCTCTGCGGTCTGTGTGAGCACAGGGTAGGGGTCATGGGGGGGGTGATCAACAATGGCATGGCACAGCGCTCAATGCAAAAGGGAGAAAAACACACTCCCTATTGCTTTGAGCACCACAGCAGTTCTTTGGGCTTTTCATAGCTGGGATTTTTTAACCTAAAAATCTTTTTTTTTTTTTTTAAAGCAAACATCTCAAGCAGTCTGCCATGACACCACCACCGAAGGTAATGACAAACTAGCAATGCTTCTTTGGGAAAAATATTTTGCCTTCCTGTTTAACCCTTGTGCTATCCTAGGCACTTTAACGTTGGGAGTTGGGTCATCTAGACCCACTTGACAGTGCTCTGAACCTTTTTTCTTCAATGATTTGTGAACCTCACTGGTGTCCATGGATTACATGAAAGCTTTCCACCTTTATCCACCTTTGTCATGGTAGGGAGAACACGTCAATGTAAGGGTGGGGTCATCTAAGATAGTACAAGGGTTAAAACTGCAACTATAATCAGTATGGTTAACCAGGTAACCACCGAAAGGCTCGTTACCACCGACTGTAGAACTGCACTGAGCGATCCCTCCCCCATTGCATTCCAAACAGGAAGTACCTACTGGTTCCAGGAAGTCAAAATCCAATGAACTTCTACAGCTAAATAAGCAGCTATTACTTTTTGTCAGAATAACCTTTTTTTTAACATTATCTTGATAATCCTCTTTTTTTCCCCATGCTATTTTTCTGAAATGCAAGTTATTCAAGTTATAAACTGACTAATCAGATGTCTAAATAAAAGTATGTGATGCCTTCTGGCCCACACGACCAACGTTCAAAATATTTGACAGATTTCGGACCAACCACTACTTACTGATGTCTTCTGGCTCCAACAAGGCGACTCGCTGTGTTACAAAGAAAATTGAGACTGACCTGACTTCATTTCGCTTGAGCCGGAAATAAATAATGGGTGACGTCACACTCACTCGGTCCAGTTCCCTTATTCAATCAATGGTTGTTACCAAAGCAAGGCTGATCCTTTTTAAGCAGTGTAACCTTTACCACAGTTTAGTTCCAAAAACATTTTTAGTTTTTGGAGTCCAACTGCATAACGTGTTTCAATTCTCTTTTGGATTTTATTCCACTTAATTGTGTCCATAGTGGAGTTTGATAAATTCAAGAAACCAGGACATGAAAAACCAACAGATTGTGAAAGCTGCAGTCAGAGAGGATGTGACACTACGCAGCCAAATGTTACCCGTTTTTGGACGGTAGTTCTTTTGATCAACCAAACAAAAGGGCGACGCACCTGAAATACAAAAGGAAATGAAAGACCAAATTCAGAGCCATGCTGAAGCAGCACCAGACATTTTCTAAGAAAGAAAGATTATATAGAATTAGCTAAACCTAGGTTACACTCAAGTATATTTGTCACTAAACTACAGAGCATCTTCTTTAAAATATTTTGGATTGAGAAATAAACTCAAATTGTACTGAACGATCAAGCTAATGATAGTACAGTGATCCCTTGCTATATCACGGTTTACTTTTCACGGTTTCGCTACTTCACGGATTTGGATTGTGCATTGTGTTCTGCATTCTGATTGGCTAAAAAGTCACTCAGCGAGTAGCTCAAGAATGGGACCCTTTGATGAGCCGTTCATTACAGTTCTCCAACATAATCGATGGGGGCATGTCGGTGTATAAGGATCTTTAGCAAAGAAGAAAAGAGAGTGACAACAACTGCCCATCACTATGTTCCTCTCCCGAACAAACACACCTGCAGCTGCACCGCGGGCTTCAGAAGGAAAGAACGCTGCAGAGGATGCAGCGGCTCAGTATGAAGTGCAGTGAAAAAGAAGACCGGAGTCACTATCTGTCCCACTGTACTTTTTTATTTTTTTCATAATCATTTTAAATTTTCCTCCGTTTAATCCACTCGGGTCGCGGTGGGCGGGGCTAATCTCCGCAATTTAAAGCCTTCTGTTTTTATCGATGATTGAAATTATTATTTGACAGCACACTACAGAAGTTATTTGTTGAAAAAAACGTTTCTAAAGTACTTTTATTTGTTAAAAAAACAATTGATTTAGCCTGTTAAATGGTTTGTTCTTTCTTTTCAATGTATAATAGTGTATTTCATTGTAGTATAATTGTAAAAAAAATAAAGGTTTCTACTTCACGGGTTTTGCTTATCACGGTTTCTATTTGGAACGTAACCCCCGCGATAATCAAGGGATCACTGTATCCAGAATGATCAAATGTTTCACAGTAGATGTTTAGCATCCTGATTTCATAACCTTTTTCATAACGTTGTCCTTTTTGGGAGTCTGTTTGAAAATCACAGTCCCTGTGCCAAACATAACACAATCATATAAACGTCACAGATAGAGGTCCAGACTTTGGACTCAACCAAAGGTCATCGTCTCATAAGTCCAGAGTGGTAAAAAAAATTGTATTGACATCTATCATTAAGCAGTTTTTTCCCTCCAATTTGTCTTTCTACCTTCTGATCATTTTCTTTTACTAAAACTGAGATATGCAAAATGAAGTGAACATTTATACACTTGTCTCTCTTGTTTAAAATCTCAAAGTTCAAACCTCTGCATAGAAATAAGTCCAGTATTTTAGAATGAGATTTTTTTTAAACGAGCCAAACAGAATGCATTCTGAACAGGTGACATGGCATGGGGGAGATTGACAGGGTCAACAGCCAATCAGGAAGTAGAATACATAATGCACTGTAAAAAACAACATGCAAAAATGCAATACTGCAATGAAAAAAATGTGCGAAACAGCAAAGGTGACCCACGTTACAGCAAGGGAACACTGTGCAGGTGACTTAATGACATGCTGCTCAAAATAACTCCTGTCAAAATCTGAAAAGTGTTTGTTTTTCTTTAAAGTAGTACCTTTTGTTCATCATTTCTTTGTCATTTCCAGTCAAAAAGAAACTTGCTGGTTGAACAAAAGGGTCAAATTAAAATTTGCCTGAGGTGCGAGTTATTTCTAGCAGCCCTGTAAAAGGGCACAGTGATGTTTCTGCAGCTGAAGGACTTCTGATTCATTAAACTGTTAAAACAAAGAAAAAAATGTGAATCTGCCAATATTCCAAATAAATGTGACTGCTGCAAACTTTAGTTTTCCCAAAGAACTTAGATAAGACGAGGGGTTTTTGTCTGTAAAGGCAGTGATTGGGTTCGGTTGCATTTCTCTTGAGCGCAGGAGATGGTGAAGCAGGCAGCACCCGTGCTTACAGCTCAGTCAGCAAAGTAGAGAAGTAAAAATCCAGCTGAACAAAAGCCCACTAAAGAGAAACTGAACTCGTGCGGATGTCAGTGAATGACAGAAAAGAACATTTTAGGAAACACATGCTTATGCTTCCCTATATGGAGAAACAGCACGAAACAGAAGTGTCTGGTGTCTTTTTAAGCCGTGGAGGGAAGTCGTACTTATTACATGAGGCAAAAAGAGGAACCGTGGTGGCTTTTTCTTTGCTGATCAGTTCCCGTTCGAGGTCTCCACAAGTAAGGCACAGGCGAGGAACAAATGAAGGAAGCCGTGGCTCCTGCAGAGTTCATTTAGACTGCTACACCCACTGGAGAAGAAATACTCCACTAGTCTGCAGGGCTGCGCCTAATTACACACTAAGAAGCTTAGTCCAGCCTAAAGTACGTAACCAAGGTGCTCCAAACACAGCAGACTGACGGTGATGAGGCGGGTCACTTGATGAGTTTGGGCTTGTTTTACTCCATGAAGTGGCACAAAACACATTAGGGGAACTGATGTGAAATTCTTTCAATGGTTTCAGCTAAACCGCATCTACTAACCACCATGATGCAGATCATTTATTTCTGCAATGTTTTGCCCGTTTTAAAGGTGAACTTGCACGACAGATTCTGTTCAACAACCCTTCAAGGTAAAGCCCGTCTCACCACCTGAGTCTGGGAAATGTATTCTCCACACTTGCCCATCCCGCGAGGAGGCGGAGAGCTGACGTCCCGGCCCCGCTGTGGTTTAACCCTCCCCCCACACCCACCCTTTGATGCCGAGCGTCAAGCAGGAAGAGACCGGATCCCATTTTTAGAGACGAGAATCTCCAAGCCTCAGGCCAAACATGAACAAGCAGAACTTTCTGTCCATTTTAAAGAACGTCTGCAGCAGCAGGATAAGAGACTCAAAAAAGCATGACAAGCTAAGTTTCTTATTAAAATAAAAAAATGCAGTCATGTGTAAACGACAAAGTTTATGACTTAATCAAACTGAATAAAGCTCCTAAAGATTTTTTTTGTGTTAGTGGAGAAATTAACACAAAAATGATTTCCCTTCAGTTTGGTCTGCACAAAAAATCGCAGATGTATCGTTATCGCAAGATTAAGCAGTGCAATATGCATATGGCAAAAGACGGCGAAAATAGCCATAAATGGTTCAATGAAATGCACTAAAACAAATCTAATAAATCCCTTTCTGCATTTAAACAATCAGATGGACCCCTTGACGTTGTTGACTAATCGGATAGAGCTCTTCTATGTTAGATGTTCGCCTCCTAGACTAGGGTCATTTGGAGTATAATTTTAAACTGTTACAGGGAAATGGAAATTATGTTTTTGGTTGTGTTGCCATTTGTTGTTATACTGCAAGTTATACCATCATCACAATATTGATCACTGATATCGCGGGTTTTCCCTCTTATCGTGCAGCCCTAATTTCAGTTATTCTTCACTGAGCACATACATACAACGTAAAAATCGACTGCAGCTGCTCCTTTAGGGTCAGTTCGACCCTAGGAAAAGACTGACAATATAGAACTATGCCATTCCTGCTGTGGCTAAACTGCACTCGGTTCAGCTGAAAGCCAAGCAAGGCCTTTGGTTTTAGGTGGACCTGATTCGGTCTGAATAGGAATTCTGTTGTAAAAGACCAGCCACTATTAGCAGAAAATAATGTTCATTTGAACCCATTGTGTTTTTTAGACGATAAGACGCACACGCATTTAAACAAAAGAATTAGATAATCAGTTGTGACTACACTACCCAGGATGCATTGACAGGTAAAAAGGCAGGCGATTGGTCAGAGGAGTGGATTTGAATTATTTTCTGGTAAACTGTTGTTCTACATGTTTGCCTTTTATCCACAATTATATGCTTTTGTTTTTTTTCCCAACTGGTGCCACAGTAGGCTACCAGTTACCACAGCTCCGTGTTAGCTTGCTTGTTTAGGTATTTATGTTTTTCTCTTAATATTAACCTGTTTTTTGAAAGGCGCGGCCTTATTTTTTAACACAGTGAGTGCAGTGGCGTGCCTGCTGCTCCCTTTTGAACCATTTTCCACCACTTCTGGGTCAGAAGTGGTCTGCGGGGGAATCGTTTACATGATCAGCTGTAGTTGCTTGGCAACAACAAAACGCCACCGGTGATCGCAGGAGGGGCTGGGGTCCTTTAGACTTTGCAGAACTCTTCAAGACTTTTTTTTAATTAAGGGCTTGTTGCATCTGCCCTCTTCTACGGCGGGAGCTGGTGGTGGGGGGCGCAAATGCACAGACAGGAACAGGAAGAGAATCCACGAACCGGTGCAGAGATCCGGTCCCATTCTGGGATGTCCCTTGCAGTCAGTGAATGTGGTGGGTTAGAAGAGGAATTCATCATGGACCATGCTCTGCGTGAGACTGTGAGTGCACTGAGGAACTCCTTCAGTCAAACGTTAACACCTTGCTGCAGGAAGCAGCGCCTTCGCAAAGCTTTCTTCCTGTCAGCTATTGTCTACAACTCCTAAGGTACCAGACAATAATGATCTTAGTTATACATTTTTAAGAGCATCTTTAGTGTGTTTATCCATCTCCTGTTTACTTGATTTATGGTAACTGGTTAATGTCCCATTTGTGAGATCAATAAAGTTTTATCCTATTAAGTTGTAACATAAAATACAAAACAGCTCACCCACTTATATTGACATGGTACATGTCTCTCCTGATTGCAGTACCTATATGTTGAGTTTACCAAAGTTAAACTAAAACATGATGAGAGATTAAGCACTGTTTACTGCCGAAAAATTAGGTCAGTGAACACAATTAGGATTTACACTACACTCGTATTGTGGATTGTTGAGAAAATGAACATATTTTAAGTGCAGCTTAAGGTGTAAAAAGTACTGTAATCCGTTTCAGTGGAAGCTGCATCTCTTTACTTTTTAGATATTAAATCTGATAAAAGTTGGTAAATCTTTTTTATTGGAAGTGACAAAAATTGATAACCTTCACACAAAAGTAAAACGTTTAAAAAGCACAAAATCAAATAAGGGGACAAGAAATCTAGAGCTTAAACATTTTGAAACACAAGTTGCTTGTTCTGTTTGATGGAATGAGATGTTCTAAACATCTGCAGTCAGCGGACTTGGTCTTATTTTAAAAAAAGGGGAACACTGAATTATGGGTACCATTGACATCCAGCTTTAACAAAAACAATGTCAGCAAATGAAACAGAAAAAGTGATGGCAAAGCAGCTTCTATTTCCAACACAACACATTTTTGGCACACTGTGTTAACTTTGTTAACCAGACAAATTCAAATGCACTTGGAAAAACAGTTTTCCTTTAAAAACAAAGATGCATTTAAAATGTGTCACTAATTCTGCAAGTTGTCCCACTTAAAAAGATAAGTTTGATTTGTAATGGATTTTTTAATATTTTATATTTATTCATGTATTGGAGCAGTAAATACGTATTTGGCCAATAACAAAATTTCACTTAACATTGCAATGTAATGACAAAGATCAAAGGTTTCTTGTAGGTCTGCAAGCAGGTTCCCAAACAATGTAACTGCTATTTTGGTCCATTATTCCATGCAGATCTTCTCAAGAGCTGTGATGCTTTAAGAATGTTGCTGGGCTACAGGAACTCTCTCTACAGTTTCTCTAATGGATTGAGATTCTTTGGAGCACTGCAGGATTTGAATCCATGGGGATTTTGTGTTACTATAGTAACCTTAGTTACTGTGGTCCCAGGTCTCGTTAGGTCACTCAAAAGCCCCCCTGTATAGTTCAGGGCTGTCCATTTGTTCCCATCAGGAGAGATCGTTCACGGAGCTCCAGGCGGATGTTGACCGTCAGTGATCTTATATTTCTTCCATTTTCTAACAATTGCTCCGACAGTTGATCTATTTTCAGCAAGCCGTTTGCTTATTTTAAATTGGTTCATCCCAGTCTTGTTCGGGTCTACCATCTTGCCCCCAGTGTCCTTTGACAGCTCTTTGGTCTTGGTGGAGAGGTTGCAGTCCAATTGTTTAAGGGTATGGACAGGTGCCTTTGATCCATTTAACCAGACCAAACAGGTACCATTCATACAAGTAACAAGTGGAGGATTGAATAGCTTCTTAATGAAGTAGTAACAGGTTTGTGGGGAACAGAATTCTTGTTTGCTTGCTGGAGATAAATATTTTTGGCACCATTATATGCTATAAAATGTTTTTATTTTATTATACAAAGTGATTTGCGAGATTCTATTCTAACATTCTGTCTGTCAACGTTTATGTGTATTTCTAATGAACATCATGGACACACTTTTAAGTCGCAGAATTGGCGACTAGAACACTGTTTAGCCCCAAATGTCTGCGTTGACTTCAAGACGATTAAACAAACATAATTTGAAATTTCAGGCATATTGGGAGACGTGTCTAGAAAAACCAGACGCTGTTTAACTTTCCTACGGGGTTTGGGAAAACAAAAAAGTTTAACATTGAGCCAAGAAGAACCAAAGCAGTCTAATCAAACCTATGGATCAACTTACGTGGCTGTACTTTATACACTATATAGATGTTCACTGCATGATACAATGAATAGTTGACATGTGCTGCCCAGGACTTTGAAGTGCGACCTTTTAACAAAAACGGAACCAGGTTTAGATGAGAAAGACAGACACCTTTTATTAAAATAACTACCGCTTCATTGTGCATATTTCTGTTTTTGACAGCTCAAAGAAAGGACACTGTAAACAAAGGGAGAAGAGAATGAAGCTGTTAAGAATGCAGTTTGAACATCTGGAAAATGTAGTTTATGATATAATAAATGCTGAATTTGTCTTAATTCGCTGAGATCAAAGAATGAATTGCTGTTTGTCTTCATGAGATTTTCAGTGCAAAGAACATGGGAGGAAGATAGACAAAGGGAACTTTAAGAAAGAAAATCAACAAAAAAGGAAACTTTTTGCTAATAATTTAGTATGAAACATTTGGGGTGGCCACTTTTCAAACATATTGAGATAAAACATTAAAAAAAAAAGCTAGAAAAACACATTTTTTATGCTATGATAAATGCACAGACCAAATGTCCATTATCCAGTGTTTTAAACATAAAGGTGACCCAGGAACATTAACTGTTAAATGTAATGCGGTTGAAAAAGTCTCACCTAAGAAACCCAATGAGGCGTACCAGTGCAACCAGTGCAAAAAGTTAGTCTAAAGCCCTTTTGTCTGATTTTAGCTTTATGGGATCTTAAAAAGAAGAAGCTGAAACATAAAAGGGAAAAATGTTATCTGTCTTCCTCTATTGTCATTCCATCCTGAATTCCTTCAATTGTAAGAAATTCCAAGGAGCTAAAGACTTGTAGCACCGCGTTACTGATCTTAGTTAGAATAAATAAATAAATAAAATACCTCAATATGCTGAAATTATGATACTTGGATTTCCAACAGTTGTTTACATTACAAAATGGGCAGTGAAGGCAACACGAAGTCAAATTCCTGACCACAAACATTTTGGCTGTTACAAGCATGGATTGTTATTAAAGTACATTTAAATCGACTCTGCTGTTGCCGGCATGACAGGCGAATTACAACTATTTTTTCTTTTTTTTAAATAACGTAACATAAAAAGTTAAGAGCGTAAAAACTAAACACCGGGAAAAGCTTTGATGTGTTCACGTCCTGCCTCCAACATGTTGGCCCGAACCCCGCTCCGTGGCCTGAGATTAGTCCCAGCTCAGGCCTGTGGGCCAGGAAAACGGCTTTACTTTGAAACAAGCTGTAAGCTAATTATCCCCTCGATGGTTTAATTAGGTGGCCGAGTGAGAAAGGGCATTACATACGAGCAGAGAAAAAAATAAACACAGAAAATCGAGTGGCAGAACTTTTCTGTTACTCTCTTGGGCGAGGTAGTCGGAGATCCACACAACTTCGAAGTGAGTCATTTCTACTCACCCGCAGTTTGTAGCTTCGCCGGGAAAACCTGTGCTCGCGCTCGGAGCCCACTACACCGCCATACAGTCCCAAAGCCCGATCCTTCCGCCGAGCCCAACCGCCCTGCTTTCTGAACACCGTCGCCGCGGGTGAGGCGGGAGAGGGGGTTACACGGTCGTCGGCCGGAGAAATCTTTCCCTGCTCGGAGTTCTTACCATGGGCGGAGGAGCAAAGCAGAGCAGGGAGTTCCTGTCCCTGAAACAGGGAAACTCAACAGGAAACTGCGCTCACAGCTGCGGTTCAGGCCTCCTCCGCTAGGGCAGGAGCGCGCGCGCCCAGGATGGAAGGTGCAGCCAAAGGAATGTACGGTAACCTGGCTGGGTATGGAAAGCAAATGGAGCCAAAAATAATTATGAAACGATACCAAATTTCAAATAAAACTAACTTTTGAAATGAATTTCCTGTGAATATTATTCGATGGGAAAACAACAATGAAATGCATCTACATGTGTATTTAATTGTATAAAAATATGTTTCATACACCATCCTTTGATACTTGTGTATCTAAGTGTGAACGTAATGAACTGAAATGAGCTGGAGCCTACAGATCACGGTAAAGCTTGTTGTTTTGTTGTTTACACTTGTGTTGAGCAAGATTTCCACCATACAGCAACAAAATATCAGGGTAGGATTGTAAAAGTTTGCCTCCGTTTGCCCATTCCACTTCAAGCAAGAAATCAAGCTTGACTTGACTCTAGTTAATATTCACCATATTTAATGAATCAAATGTGAGTTAAGTGTTTTTTCTTTTTTTTGTTTGCTAACTCAGTGCATTTCGTAGTGAGTTTGATAAATCTCTGTGAATTTGTTTCTTGTATTGTCTAAAATTAGTGCTTGAAATAAACCAAATCAATCAATAAAAATATTACCTGGTGGGGATGTTTTTACAAAGCTCCATTTATTTACATTGGTGTCTTTGTGCATTTACTTGGCACCTCTTCCCTTTTGCACTTAATAACACATTTGCTAAGGTGCAAAAAAAAAAAGTTTTCAAGTGTTCTGAAAAGAGCTTCTGGTAACCACTGAGCCTCACACCCTAACAGGAAACAGTTAATAGATCAAGTTTACAAGATAAAACATAATAATTATATTTTTCTGATTCATTCTGGACTCAGAAAGGAAGAGAATCACAAGTTTGATTAAAAAGTTTGTATACCCTCAAACAAGGCAGTTTCTCATAGCAAAAAGAAGAAAATCTGTAATTAGTTTTATTCCACTGCAGGAAAATCAGTTTGGTCACTGTGATCGTCTGTGTTCAAATTTCTCAAAGTGGTGCAAGTTCCTTTATGGTTGACTTATCTCAGAACCACATGGTTATTCTGGTCTTTTTAAAAATGTGCTGGTGTTTCGGTACAGCAGTTTTCAACAGAGCATGACAAGAAAATAGGCTTGAAACCCCAAACTACAGCAGATTGACATGTGTTACTTGCACAAAAAGCACACTCAAATACTCACACACATATTTACAGTCTTAGCTTGTACAAATATTTTTTAATACCTTTCTCTGAGTTTTCTCCATCTTCCTCCCACAGTTAAAAAAAACAAAAACACATGATTCATGGTTGATTGGTGACTGAATTGTCCCTTGAGCGTGTGTGGCCCTGCAACAGACTGGTGACGTGGTTAGGGTGTTTCCCAACAGTAGCCAGGATAGGCTCCAGCAAATGTAAAAGATGAGAGGATATTTTTTAAACGCTCATGTTTCACTAATTGTTTTAAACCAATCATTTTTAACAAAGATTTTTTTATTTTCAGTTCTTCCTCACTCAGTCTGATCCTCTCCCTCTGGATGAGGTGCTGTTCCAGCTGCTGATAGCTGGGGTCCTGGCCCGCTGTCTTGCTGTGGTGAGACTGGTTTTCCCTGTGGATTGCCGCTCTCAGCTGATTGTGCATCGACTCCAGAGGAAGAGGAGTCAACTGCTGGTGTTTCCACCCACAGATATAAATATTTATGCTTTTCTGTGTTCATTTTAATGCTCAACCTTATGAGTTTAGAGGACGGGACATGTAACGGTGTTAGTCGAAGCTTTTATTTTTTTTTTATCAAACAGTTTTTGTATAAAATTATGTATAAAACGTTCTCTATAAATAAAGATTAATTTGATTTCAATTTCAACTTCATACAAAATCAGCAATGAATTTTATCAGGAATCGGGAATCTTAAGTCATTTTATTACAGTGATAAAACAAAATTAGGGTCTCTAGTCCCGGGCCAGCCGTTCATAGTGAGAAGACACAAACGAGTAAATATCACTATGATATAGTATTTATGTTGTGGAACAGAAAATCCATAGCAGAAAACAGCATGTCAGGGTTTATCATTTGGTGTAAGTCAAGAGTTAATGTCACGTCCGCTGATAATCAACTTGTGCTGAGCCATCTCTTGCTTCGCTGTCATTCCAAATCTGCCTACTTGTCTCAAAGACGCATTGATTTATTAGTTTTTATGCATTAAAGTAAGCAAAAGACATTCCCACATCTATATGGTACCAAACTTCTGAGATCAAAGGCAGTCAGCTGAAGAACTTCAGGGGGGAAAGGGGATTTAGCATAAATGCAAATCAATATTTAAGTATTTTTCCAGTCAATAATGCTGAGTTGTCACTGAACTATGGAAGCATATGTGTCTCATAATTCAAAATAAAAGTCAATACCGGAAAATGCTTTTTCATTTTCAAAATGAAGCTGCTTTCGTTACCTCAAAAAAAAAAAAAAAAAACTCAATCCGCCAAACAGCTTTTTTTCTTCTGCTTCACCACTTCTCATTCTGTCATTTTAATTAAAATAATATAGAAAATGGTATTTGACACTTCATTTTCAGAAAGTTCTCTAGCAAATGTGTAGCAACATTCAATTATAAATATCTAATTTGACAATTAAAATGCATCCACAGAAATGTAACTGCAAATCAAATGCTTTTTCATTTTCTACTTCAACACCGCTCATTCTGTGACCTAATTAAAGCGATAATGCAAAGAGGGGATTACATTTTCATTTTCACACACCCCCTTGCAAAAAGTGTCACATAATTCAATTCTAGTCAGCAGTTCCTGGGGGGAGTCATTTTATTTTTTCAGTCAAAATGGTGTGATTGAGTAAAAATGAAAAAGCATTTCCAGTATTGACTTTTATTTTGAATTATGAGACACATGGGCTTCCATACTGAACCACTTTCATTTTAACCTTGTCAATTGTTTTAATAAAAAAAAACAGCACCTACATTTTTGAATTGATTTGATTTATTTGACTACACATTGAACTTTGTAAAGCCTTTGTAAAAAAAATGTGACAAAAACGAAGCAAATATTTCCTTTTAGAATTTCTTTAGATTCAAAAAATCCTTTATACACTTTAATATTTTAGAGCCAAACGCTCGACTTTAGAACCAGACTGGATCGCTTATGAACACACAAAAATGTTTACAGAGGTAACCTTAATGTTCTGAGGAAGCTTGATGAGCAGCCTGAAAAAAGGCCTCAAAGAAGCACAGCTGAAGTGTTGGACGCTGAGGCTCAGCACTGTTCAAATCCTGCCATGAGGGAGAGCGCCAGAGACTCCACTGGGGGAAAAGAGAAAAGCTGGATTTTTGTAAACAAATGAGAGTCAAAGTAAACTTTAAAAGGAGGATGTCAGACTCCAGGCCTCCTGCTGGTTTTCCAAAAATCAGTGAACGAAATTTTATTTTTGAGTCGCCAGCCGAGTAGATTAAAAAAATGTATAGCTTTTACTGGCCAAATTATTATTATTATATGTTGAGAGAAAGTGACAGCATCGGCTAATTAAAACATCAGATAAAAACAACTTTATTGTTTGTTTTGTCCAAAAGAGACTTTTTTTAAGTTACTCTGTTGTTGACTTCTAATCAAAGTCTTTGCTTCCTACTTTTGGCGTTTCACACTGTCAATGAAGAATGACCAGCGCTCTCGTTTCGCATGGCGTGCAGGTGGTAGAGGAGGAGCATTAAACAAGAAAGGCCTGGAGTTTGAGAGCTGCGCTTTCAAAAGCTTTAGCAAACGTATTTAACATGGAGATTTCACTTACAGTGCGGAAAAGAACCCCGACACACCGCCTTATTGAGGATGGTCACCAGAAACATGTGGCAGTTTTTGAAATCCGACTCCATTTTATCGATCGACTCAATTCTGCAAAAACAAATACAGTTAGATTCAAATTCTGTTTTACACATTAAAATGTTTCAAATCGATCATTTCTGATGTTGTCAAATAACGTCTTAGTGTGAATTGTTTCTGAGGCTTGAGTGCTACTTACTTCCAAGCTCCGGCCTGCCATCGATCAGAGAAAATAAGGACCAGATTGAGAACCTTCATGATTGCCTCCTTCACAAAACTGACCTGAGGGAACAAGAGAGAGTCATTCTGGGAAACCAAAACAAGCGGGGAGAAAATTTGCAGGTCGTTTACCTTCTCCCTCAGCAGGCAGCGATCGTGGATCGTTGCCAGGTACCTGTAGTGGATCTTGATCAGCTGGTCCAAGTCCTTTGCCTCCTGAACTTGGTGCTGAAACTCCAGTCCGGTGCTGTGCAGAATCTGTTGCAGAAACCATGCCAAAGGTTTGCCTTCAAGTATCAGTTTCACTCACATTTCCACCAGTTGACTGCTTTAAAAGTATAAATTACATTTAAGAATTTATTTTTCTGACTAATGGCACTGATTTTTACCAAGATTGATTGATTGATTAATTAATAGATCAGGCCAAACCCATTAATATGTGAAATCATCTACTAAAATTGCAGAATTTCCGTATAAAATATACCAAATAATTATTAAAAAAACAGTAAATATAATAAAATTAATTAAAGGAGAGACATTATTTTTTGGTCTTCACAAACCTTTGATATATGTTAAAAGACAAGCTTTAAAAGTGCAGGCGTCAGCAGTAAAGAAAAAAAAATTTCAAGGTGAGGACAGTAAATTACCTAAACAAATAAAACTCAGGAATTTTAGGCGAAAAAAAAAATGGAATTAATTCAGTTAGTCAATTTGATTTCCCTCTGCTTGCAGACAAACCTTCAGGGAAATTGCGAGGTTTTAGTTCGAGGCAGATATAAGTCGCACATCTGCTAAAGTCCCTGGACAGATTTTGAGGATTTGAGAAGTACAACCTTTTTAAACCGTTTTAAATATTTACTGCATGTTTCCAAACACTTGGTATTTCTTTGAACCAGTAGTGTACCACTGGAAAACCTAAACTACAATTTAGCTTTTTTTTTTTTTTTGTAAATCGTAGGTTGTTTTGTTTGTTTTTTATAAATAAAAAACAACCTATACAATTCTTTTAAAATGTATTTATATGTCATGTGTTTTAGAATCAACAGTGTCCGTGTGGCGACAGGAGCGGCCCTCTCACCCTGGTCATGATGTAGTTGTGGAGGCTGTTGACAAAGTGCATCAGTTTAACCCGCAGCAGGCACATCCTGTGAATTTGCTGGTTTAGTGGTTCCTTCGCCTTCAGCTCCTCAGCTCCGGCTTCTTCCAGTTTTTTCGTGACATCTTGAAAATCTGTAAAAGTAAACAGATTTACGTTCCGTCACACGCCAATCCGTTTTCCTCGGAGACAAATGATTATTGACCTCAACTAGACAAAGGTTTAGAAATGCAGTGTTTATCACAGTTCACCTTTCGTGGTCTTGCGGATTAATTTTTTTAAACTGCATTGTTTTGCGGATTTTTTTCAATGTATATTTAACAGCACACTGTGTTCTGCATCCTGATTGGCTGTAGACCTTGTCAATCAATGTCCTCCATGCCGTGTCTCCTGTACAGACACACAGCACGCTTAGCGTCCCAGAGTTACATCAATCTTTGATCCTGATCAGCTCATTGTTTTCATTCTATCATCCTGGAATTATATTTCTATAAAAGTTTGAACTTGGAGAGTTTAAACAAGAGAAAAAGGTTAAAGTTAGTGTAAAAATGTTCATGTCTGTCAAAGAAAAGTCTCTAAATTGTGTAGTGATGGGTTTTACATCCTTAAAACACCTGTAATCCTACTTTGTGGATTTCCCCTTTGGCAGGTTATTTTTAGAAAGTAATTTGCGCGCTAAACGAGGGAACAGGGTTAAAGAGAAACAGGCTAGCAAGAGAAAATGCTAATATAATAACAACAAGATACTTTATTTATCCCACGACGGGGAAATTCTTTCTCCGCATTTGCCCCATCCCCCTGGGGGGAGCGGTGAGCTGCAGGCTGGCCGCACTCAGGCGGCGACAGCTGGCTGGGGAAGTGCCGGGGTCGATCCTCCAACCCTTCGGTTGATGGGCGACCTGCTTTACCGCCTGAGCTAAACTGCCGCCGCCTCATGAGATGTTCAGTAAACGAATCAGCTGTGATCTCGACTCTTACCACTGAAGCGAAGTGTGTCCAAACTGTATTTGGCCCATTTGATCTGCAGCAGGAGCAGAAACACCTGATTGTAGATCTTCTGACACTCGGAGCTGATCACGATGTCAACGGGCCAGGGAACCTGTAAGGATGGAAGCGTGCAAATGTCAACATGGCTGCCGCAGAAGCATGGGGGACTTCAGTCCGTAAATTCATGTGCTTACCTTGTAACTCAGCGTAAGGACCTCTAAATTATTGACAGGATGCTTTTTCTTAGTATGGTCAAGGGTCTCTAAAAAGACAGATAACCTACAGAAATACAGAAACATCGTTCTTAGTGTTCACTTTTCACAAGTCCTGATCCCATCGTCTTTTGATCTATTTTAAAGCGCTCCCAGTGGTTCTTTAAGTTATGAATATGCCGTTTTCCGCCAAAATAGGGAATGTTGCCTCAAAGCAACCCTGTCCCCCCCCTTCCCATCACCCATAACTGAGGGCTCTCTGCTTACGTACTCTCCTGCTAGCTCAGCCCCTCACACCCCCAATCTAACATTACTGGCACAATAAAAATAGTGACCAATATTGGAGCTTTCCAGCTGCACACGTTTGATCCAGATTCCAGCTGAGATGAGGAAATCAATGACATTCATGGATCTATTTGTCTGCAGGTGGATGCATCAGAATGGAGCAGAGCAGGGAGCTTGTGGCTCGCCCTGTGTATTTTTTACGTCACAAACAAGCTCTATTTCCAACAATTTGAATATAACAATTTTAAGTTACATTTTTTAAATCCATATATTTAATCATCAGAAAAATGCTACAAGATCAGGTTAAAAACACCAAAAACAAAACTATTATCATCAGATTGGGTCTTGAATTGCACATCTATAGCGTTGCAGTACCTGCTGCTGTCCTCCAGGTTGCGCTGTCCAACCGCCTCCTGCAGCTGCACGTTGAGGAAAGAGGGCTGCTGCCAGCTTTCCTTCTCCTGCACTTTGTCAAAGATGGCCGTGTAAAAGTCGTACATTGTGTCTCCGGCTTCCAGCAAGAAGTAGTTTCTCATTGCTTGAAGGTATTCCAGCAGCCTGCAGATGGGAGGAAAAGGTGATCAGACGCTCCGCCCAGGCACTCTTTGACTTGAAAAGGTGGCTTACTTGTAGTCTTTCTTCAGTGTTTTCATCAGGTTCCCACAGCACTCGATGTAGCGCCTCTCGATGTGGGGGTAGAGGCAGGAGCGCAGGGTGAGCTCAAACGACTGGCAGGTGACGGACTGAGAGGAGCGGTCCACGATGAAATCCTCGCCGGAGAAACGCTCCAGGAAGTCGCTCTGCTCCAAGTACAGCCTGACGAGATGAAAAGCACAGAGTCATTCAGAACTTCACACACAAAAAAAGAAATGTACAAGTAAAAATCATGTTTAGATGGTTATGCAAATAAAACACCTTCAACCGTCTAAACACTGAGATCTACAGAATCGTTTTTAGTTTAGACTTAAACAAAGTGAGTAAAACGTCAGAATATATGTATGCTGTTTTGAAAGGGTTTGAAATAACACCTGGTCACATAATAGCTATGCTCAAAGTCCCTCACTACTCCCAAACCCCCACAGGACTATATGGTGCGGGACTATATGGTATCCTGGATTATAGACACTCCAGCATAATGGCAAACGCCCTATTTAGTGTACTAATTGGGGAACAGTGAGTGAATTCAGATGCTAGGCTAAGAACGCTGATTCTCCTCATTTTAATTATATACTGTATTTTTCAGGGGATACGTCATGTTTTTGTTTCTGCATATTTTGGCCGAGGGTGTGACTTATGCTCACAACATATATGCAACTTAAAAAAAAGGCTCATGTGTTTATTTTTCCACTAACAACCACTAGGGGACAATGTACGTGCATTACTCATTGTGTGCATTTGCTACAGTGTCCCCTAGTGGCCGTTAGAGATACTGTAGGTGTGCGTTTTGGTGTTTGCTGCCGACAGCAACACAGAAGAAACGACAGCCTCAGCTGAGTTTTTCAAAAGCGACAGATGAGGAAGAATTCAATGGATTTAGTTATTTCAAGAAATATAAAGAGTTTAGCCGATTTGTTAGCCTATTCTTGATGATATGTTATCTGAATAATAGTTTATATGTTGCGCTAATATACCCGTCACTCATTCAATACCTCGCAAGTTTCATGAACATAAATATGGTTCTGGTAGTGAAGCATACATATATTCAGTCAATTATTGTAATCTATTCTGTTATTGTGATTTGTCCTTCAAGAGGAAATTGACCTTCTCTAATTCTATCAAATACATTTTTTCCGAAATTGCGACTACGACTTGCACTCCTGAGCGATTTAGTCTGAAAAATGCGACACACTGGTAAATGTTGGTCAACTCAAATAAAGTACAGTTAGGCAGCAAGTGTTGTTGATGGGCCACCTGTAGCCCCCTGCTGCAAGGGGGGGCCATGTTCCCTACATTGTTTTTTGCTTCGATGAATGTTGGTGCATGCACACTTGATGCTCAGGCCACACTTAGTTTGCATACCTAGCGAAATTAATGGCCAACAATGGGTCGTGCATGTCGTCCATCTCCAGGTGCTGAGAAATGATGGACTGCATCCTAATCAGGCTCCGCTTGGTGGCCTGCTGTGCAGCCGTGCAGTCCATCGGCGGTTCGTCGTGACTGCACAGGCGCGACTGCACCGACTCCAGAAAGAGCGTGTACAGGCTTTTCCTGTCCGCATCTGCAAACCAGCATCTCATCGTTTGGTCAAGAAGTCAAAAATACAGGATGGAAGGTTGGCGGTCACAGTGGGTGGAGTCGCCGCTGACCTCTGCAGGACTTCTTTGGCTGCTCGGCTTCCTTGCTGTGTAGATTTTTCAACAGCTGCATGGATTTCCCGGCCATGATGATCTGCTTCAGGACGGGCTTGAGGAAGGACACCATGGTGAGCTGCCTGTTGCTGCATCCCTGCTCGCCTCCGGAGCTGCCGCTGGCCGCGTCGCTGAGCTTCTCCTCGTTCTCCACCGTCTCTGACACGCTGTACAGAGTGTAGGTGGCGTGCCAGAAGTCTCTGTGGTTTACTGGGACGTCCTTGTTTCTAGAAAAAAAGTATGGAGGTCAAAGAGAAAATCAAGAGGAGGGAAAAGAAAAGTGGAATTTGAGACTTTTACCACAAACCTTTGGATGATGAACTCTTTGGCAGGGTCAAACAAATGACCATGAACAATCCACTCATCCACAATCTCCAAATATGGTCTGACGGTTTCTGTCCACAAAGAGAACAGCAGAGCCACCTGAAAGGGGAGGAGTCAAAAAGCCTTTGAGCATCTTGTACATAGGCTCCACACCACGTAGAGTGAAGTGGGTGAATTTCTCACCGTTTGCTCTGATGCTTCCCCGACGCTGTCGTACTCAATGATGGCCTTGTACAGGGTGTTCAACAAGTGCGAGGCCCGCACCACGTTTGTGGTGGCTGGGGGAACCTCAGCCACCCCTGTGCAGAAGACCTTATGCAGCACTTTGATCTGAGCCAAATGAGGGCTGAGCCGCTCCAGGACTCCGAACAGGGTCACCGTCTCGTCTGTGAGGGGACACGAGCTGTCAAACACGGACTCGAACAGCAAAGGCACTGCAAAAGCCGTCAATCAGCTCTCCCGGTCACAGAGGGAAGCAAATGTTTATGTTTGACAGATCAGTTTAAAGGAGCAGACTCTCCTCTGAAGTGAATGAAACAAAAACAGTTCATGAAAAAACAAGTGTCCAAGTGGAAATTGATGGAACTCATTAGAGACCAAAAAAAAACTGTAGACAGTTTTTTTTTCTAACATTCTGTCCTCAAAACTGTGAAAGTTGATGCCATTTTTGGATTTCAAAGAATGTCATAAAAAGTAACAAAAGTTGCAGCAATAAGAGCACGCCTTCATTGACTGTAAATGAGAACTGGAGCGAGCGAGTGAGCCGTCACTCTGAGAGAACGGTTTACAGCTCCAACAAATGTCAGTTCAGTCCCATTTTTTGGGGCGATACGGGGGCCGCCATGTTAGAGCTAAATGTGAGCAGTGACTCATTCAAGTCGGTCTGGGTCGACGTCTCCATGGCAACCATTCTCACCTATCAGGAGAGAGCTTGTTGGAAGGCCATACCCCGAACAACTTCAAATCAAGCTAGGGAGAATCTGTCAATGAACTTTTATTGAAGTATCTGATTGGTCGATTTATGACTTAAATAGGTTAATTAAGAAAAAATATTGGGATTTTGGCTTCTTGGATTCCCGTTTGGAACGTTATGGGGGAGGGGTCCTCAGTCCAGTTCTCTTATACAGTCTGAGATACCCCCCTGTGTACTTGCCATTACAGACGAGTTCTTTTTCAATGGTGGTCAGTTCTTGTTTGAAGCTTGTAAAGTACTTGTTGAGCGCCCACACGAAGGCCTGGTACGTCCTAAACGGGGGATCCGAGCCTTTCCTGGAGCTGGAGCCCGGGGGACCGGGGTCCGAACTGTACCCGGTCACCTCATCGATGAAGCTCTGCAGCCGGCACACGGCCTGTCCGTACGCCGCGATGTTCTCCAGCACGGAGCGCAGGCAGTCCTGCGGGGGGCGACGAGAAGCAGCGCTTCGTACAAACGGCGCTCGACCACAAAGCCTGTTCGGGCGCTGCACTTACGCTGGTCAGGTGAGTCACCACCACGTCATTCCTGACAGACACTTTCCCCTCGTGGTGCTGGAATATGAAGTGTCTCTTGACACCGGAGAAAAGCCTGCAACATTCCACATAGAGTTGAGATTTTTCTCCTCGTTGCACACAGGGTTTAAAAGGAAGGGTCGGTGCGGAGACTTATCTCACCACAGCGTCTCCCGTATGACTTGGGTCTCCGTGACGAAAGCTTTTTCTTCAGGCAGGTACAGAGGATCAGTGTTATAGAGGTGCTGATCCCTGGAAATATAGACGGCAATCATGAAGGCTCCATTGTTAGGGCTGCTTGAGTTCACATGCTCCTGATAAGGCAGGTTCCTTCAAATTCTTCGCAGAGTCTTGAGACTTTTTATGTTTTTAAAAAGTGACGTTTTTTTCTTTAAGGAGAAAGTTTTGCAGCTTTTAAGCTGATAAGTTTGTCTTTCCGTTTTTCACGTTAACCGGGATTCTGTGGAAGGTGTCTCACCAAACGTTGAGTAAGTTGGAGTGCAGGTGCAGGCTGTGAGGGAAGCGAGGAGCATGAGCCACCCAGTACGGCGTCACCACGTGTCGCTCCAGCCAGGCCCGGGCGTCCGGCTCGCCCACTGGAACGCCGCAAAAAAAAAAAAAAAAAAAAGGCTTCATGCAAACTCAGACAACTCAGGATGCTCTTGCTAAACTATTTTGCAGAACATCATTTATCTCAGCTGCTCCACACCCGTCCATGTGACTGGAACGGCTTTGCCATTGTCCTGGTCCTCTTGAGGTGTTCTGTCCAGCTGGATGCCAGAGTCCTCCCTGCTGATTGGCTGCTGGCTGTCATCCTCCTCGCTCTCGTCCTCAGACCACTCCTAAAAAAAATGAATAAAGAAAAACATCCCATATCAGACTTTACCATGAACTAGAAGCCTCACGGCTTTTAGGTTTGGAGGCGACTTACTCACAGGAGTCTCTGGAAAAGGTCCGATGTCTACGTCCTCACCCTCCATCAGATATTTGCCCCAATCAAAGCTGTCCTCTGGCTCTACACAGACACAAGCAATAACAACAATTTATGTCCACATATGATAGATTAAAACAAACAAAAAAAACAATTTCAGAATGTAAGCCCACCTGCTTCTTTCAGTCGAGGTCTCTCCGTAAACTCTGTGTTTGAGGGGCATCCAGACAGGAGGAGCAGCAGAGACAGAATGCCATAATGTGCATCTGTCTAAGAGGGGAAACTACCGTCAAAATAAAAGTCCTGCAGACTTTAATTTGTCAGTTATTCTAACCTTTTTTTGCCAAAAATAGTTAACTCTAGCAACAAAAGGCAGAGAGGATGACAAAACCTGCTGCCACATAAATCCAGTGAGCTTGTTCACGTGCACACCAAAGATCCCATCAACATCCGATTTCTTCCACATTACCCCATATGTTATGTTGTTTCACATCTGTTCATGTGTTTACGCAAGTGGCAAAGACAGAGGAGGCTGCGTAACCAAGGCAACCGCAGCTTCTTTTTGACAACAAGTGTTTCTTTTGTTAGTTCCCATAAAAGCAAAGCAAACGCTGCAGCTCTGTGACGCTGATAGGAACAGATGCCAGAGGATTTTAAAGGTAGCAGGTTCATTATGAACATACGTAGTTCACCTAAATATACCAGATAATTGACTCCCAGGTAGACCAACATCTTCTGATGGTTGCATTTGTTTTTTTATTGATTACGGCATTTTCTTTTGGACACGTAAACAAGCTCAGACCCGGACCTTTCTATCCTCTGGCCTCGTTTTATTTCCGTAGGCTCTTTCCTACCTTTGTTCCTTCTGTATTTGGCAGAGGAGAGTTCAGGAACTCTGCTGTCAGTCTCCTCCAGCTTCCTGCTTTACTCACATCAGAGTGAACCATCAGCTTTTCATAGATTCTGAAAAACCAGATTCTCCGTGTGAAATGTGCACGTTTAATCACGAAAGAGATGCTGTTTTTATGAACAGAACATGCAGCAACATCCATGTATTGAATATCATTTCAAAAATAGAATTGGTGCCAAATAACATCCAGAAATTATTTATAGCTGTAGAAAATGTCCAAAGGAACAATGACGTTTAAATTCCTCGTTTTGTGCGTCTGTGTGTGAAACTGAAATGTGGAAAAGTCAAAGGTTTGAACAAAAACAATGCAAAAGTATTTCACATATCGTAAAATTACATACATCTATTTACAGTTATACCATTATGTGTTGATGAAGATGAAGATGTTTATGATTGTTTACTATAATCATAATTACTTTATTATTATTATTATCTTGAGAGTAAAATTATGGCATTTTTAAAAGGGGGAGGTTTCAACACGCTTAGCTTTTTTTCTCCAAACATGTTGTACATTGTTGTTGTTAATATTATTATCTTTAAGTTTGTTAGCCTAATGCAGAGATATGGGGATGCTGGAGCCTATCCCAGCAACCCCCCAGACACGCTCACACCTAGAGGACAGTTAAGAGTCGTCAATCAACAAATCAATGATGTGCTTAGACTGAAGGAGGAATCTGGAGTGCCTGGAACCAGGAACTTGTTCCTGCGAGGTGACAGTTGTGCGGCTCCCATGAAGAACTCATGTATATCAATGAAGCCAGCGTTGCTTCAAAGACAGACTAAGACCACAAAGCAGCGCTACAAAGCCTGAGAATATGCGTGAGGAGGTGTTACCTCCCATGCAAACGTCTCAAATCTCAGGTGCTGTAAATGACAAGATGGGAATTTTCCTGGATGAAACTGGAACATCAAAATAACATATATAAAAAAAGATTTATGTAACTGGTGTGATGGATCAGGGTCCGAATTTAAAACGAGATGTTGGTTTTTGCTGTTTTCTTTTCAGGTCACTTGGAAATTTAAGGCACTTTTAGGGCAACAAACAGATTCAGAGAAACGATAAAGTTTGCAGATCAGTGAGTTTTGTTTCATGTTCACGAGAGGAACATTCCTCAATTGGAAATTAATTTACGTCAAAAGAGACCATTGTTTTTTCTAATTTGCAACAATGAGATATGAATACCCTGCATGAAAATCTGTGGTGCGTTAAACAGTCTGTCATCAGCAAACATTCATTTCTGCACATCACAGTATTGTATTGCATGGATTGTGCTGTAGCTGACTGTTGGGGTGCAAAAAAAACAAACAGCTTTAAAACCGATGGCCCTCATACACATATTTACCGAAAAACACGCAGATTTTGCGTGATATTTGACCTCCATAACGCAAGAATGCAGGTGAGAACCTATGGTCTGTTTATGTAGAACTTTCCATGGGTTTTGTGATGATGGCAAAACAAAAACACGTTATTTCTTTCTAAAACACAAAACCGGACACAAAAGACAACATTATTCACTCACCCGTTTATGCTGCGTTCAACTTTATGACTGTCAACGTCCAGAAAACTATGGAACCTTAAAAAAAAGATGTTTTTGGTCAATAGCTAGCATCAGCTTCTGATATTGTTTGCTAATAGTTAGCAATGACTGAGCTAGCTCCACCTAAGCCATCAATGGTCGACTCACTTAAAATTTGACCACGTAAATTTCAGCGCACGCTGGAAATTCTGGTCCTCCTCATCCTCGATGCCGCTGATGAGCCCGATCAACCTTTTCGTTTCTTTCTCTGTTTCTTTCTCGAAGGTGCTCCAATGCGCCATGATGATGTTAGCGCCAGACGTTCCGCTGCAGCAGGCAGCTGCTAGCCTGCCGGACAGCCCGCTTAAGACGCAAGGGTGACCGATGGCTAGATTAAATGTTTCATAGTGTAACAGGCTAACGCGTTACATCTGTCCCGCTTAATTGTTGCCACTGGACATGAATCGCGTGTAGTGCGCATGCGCAAGATTAACCCAAATTATTATTTTATTTTCTTTAACATATTTGTATCTCTGTGTTTTGATTCCAAACTATTTTTTAAAAAAAATGTTAAATGTTAAATTCTTCTTCTCTTTTAAAAATAAATAAAAATAATAATAACAATTGTTCACCTTGGTCACCATGGTTACGAGTAAAAACTTCCGGTTCAGACAATCAAATAAACAGCATTTATTTTTTACAGTATGGCATTGACACAGACAAACAAAAATAAATTTTTTTAACTTCAAACTTAAGTTTTATCATTTGAAATTAAATTCATTGATGATGTAATGCCTTTGTTTTCCGTGTGTGTGTGTGTGTGTGTGTGTGTGTGTGTGTGTGTGTGTGTGTGTGTGTGTGTGTGGGTGTGTGTGTGTGTGTGTGGTAAAATCGGATCTAATTTTTCAGTGACTCTAATAGCACGCACTTTAACCTGTAATGTTTTAGTTTCTATTAATAAATTATAATTTATTTAAAAATTAGCTTTCACTTTATTATTTGCTACTAAACATTTTTTATATTGCACAGAGGGAAAATTTAGCCTAAAACTTGTTTTTCGCTGTTCGATGTGCTGAAAACCAGTTTGATCAAAAATCTGGCAACCTTACTAGCCCCGCCTCCAGTTTACGTAGTTGAAGAAATTCATCGACAAAATAAAATTTAAATTCAAATATATTTTTCCGTACAAAAAACTTCAATGCCTGTCTCATGAAGCACACACCCGTTTGTATATGTATACGTAAAAAAACAGGAAACGAAAAATCCCTGGTTGAGGGGGCGTGGCTAGTTTTCCACACATTTCCAAACACACACACACACACACGAACAGTCTCGCCTCGCATAACTTCACAGGAGCGAGTCTTCCTCGCCGGAGTCCCTTCCCAAAGACAGGATTCCAGTCGTGTTTGGGGCAAAAGGAAATGAAGAGGAGGTTAAATAAGAAATTCTTGATTGTGATCGTCGCATATTCGGGTTTACTTCTGCTAATCGCGTACGTGTTGGATTACCGGGATAAATCCGGCGAGCACGCCAAGCTTCCGCAGCAACAGCCCAGATGCTCAGATTTGGAGAACACGGTGGCGCTTCTGTGGGATAACAATGGCTACAAAGTCAACGGCAGCGACGCGGCGGCGGAGGCCAGATTCAACAGGAGTCAGCCGCGGATCCACATCTACCTGCACGCCACCTGGAGGACCGGCTCGTCGTTCTTGGGGGAGTTGTTCAACCAGCACCCCGACGTGTTCTACCTGTACGAGCCGATGTGGCACATATGGCAGGCGCTGTACCCCGGGGACGCGGGCAGCCTCCAGGGCGCGGTGCGGGACATGCTGAGCTCTCTGTACCGCTGCGACTTCTCTGTGCTGAAACTTTACGCCGGAACGCAGAACATCTCCACGTCCTTCATCTTCGGCTGGAAAACCAACAAGGTGATCTGCTCGGAGCCGCTGTGCGATGCGCACAAGCGCCACGAAATCGGGTTGGTGAAGGAAGACCAGTGCGCAAAATGCAGAAGAAGGGACATCAGGGATCTGGAGGTGGAGTGCAAGAAGTACCCCGTGATGGTGATCAAAGGGGTCCGCGTTTTGGACCTGAGCACCCTGGTCCCCTTGATGAGGGACTCTGCGATCAACCTGCAGATCATCCAGCTCTTCAGAGACCCCAGAGCCGTGCACAACTCCCGTTTGAAGTCCAAGCAAGCTCTGGTGAAGGAGAGCATCCAGGTGCTGAGGAGCAAGAAGCAGACGGACAAGTACAAGCGGCTGCTGGTGCCCAGCAACAGGATGAACCGGGCGGAGAGCTATGTCGCCAGCGCCATGGAGCTCATCTGCGACAACTGGCTGGGTGACATGATGCTGGTGACCAACGCGCCCCCGTGGGTGAGCAGAAACTATGTCCGCATCCGCTATGAGGACCTGGTGCTGCGCCCCATGGAGGAGCTCCAGAGGATGATGCGCTTCGCCAACCTCTCCATCTTTCCCGCCTTGGAGAGGTTTGCGCTGAACATGACGCGCGGCCAGGGCTACTCCTCAGAGAAACCCTTCCTGATCTCATCCAGGGACGCAAAAGAGGCCATCTACGCGTGGAGGGAGCGCCTGAACGTGGAGCAGATAAACCAGGTGGAAGCCTACTGCAGTGAAGTGATGAGGCAGCTGGGATACGAGAGAAACAACGTGGACAAAGCAGCATGAGGTGGATTGAGGTATGCTTCTGTTTTTTTAAGGCAGGTGCTTGATGGTGAACCACTGCTGGTGCATTCAAAGACACTCTTTCAGCACAGGAAGTGTGCTGCTTCATAACCTCTGACCTGCCTCTGAATGAGACAGAAAACAAACCACAGCGGGGCCTCATTTCAGCTAGTTTCTCCCCAAAAGTGATCTTTATGCAGAGGCAGAATAAATATGAGCATTGGACTGTTTTACTTCATAGATAAGTAGGTCAGTATAGATGGATTGTTAAAGATAGCATTTATTATGGCCTCCTAGTCCAATCAATCATAAAAACACACAAGTGCAATACAATAAAAGATGCAGTGCAAGGAGTGCACCAGATAAAGTCGTAAAAACCATAACTAAGAAGACAGAACTAGAAATCTAAACGAATTACAATTACATTTTTTTTTGACAGAATCATAAAAAGCACAGGATATGAGTTAGCTAAAAGGACAGATTTGACATCTTTAGATATATTCATATATTGCAGGGGAATAGTTTTAGTCAGCCCTATTTTTGAGTCAATAATAGTATCAATACTGAAAAAGATTAAGAACTCATCAATACAAGCTTCTGTAAGCACTGCAAACATAATATCAATATTTTAAAATAAAACGAAAACAGTATTAATAAAGAAACTAGGGCTGCACAATATGAGGAAAACTCGCGATGTGCAATATTAGTGATCCGTGTTGCCATGACGATATAACTTGCGAAACCTGAACAAATAGCAAAACAACTAAAAACATAATTTTCCAATTTCACTGCAACAGTTTAATTTAAATAAGAGTCAACATAACTTAAATTATACTCCAAATGACCCTCGTCTACATAGGAGCTGAGCGTCTAATACAAAGCGCTCCATCCGATTGGTCAAAAATGTGAAGGAGTCCATCCAATTGGTCAAATTGATTCGTTAAATACTTCAAGCTGCCATAAGATTGTTTTGGCACAGTTAAGGTAACCATTTATCACAAATTTCGCCGTCTTTTGCGATTTGCACATTGCACTGCTTAAAATCCCGATAACGATAATTTTGTGATTTATCGTACAGGCCTAAAAGACAGTTAGAAATACATATATTGCCCCCCCCCTCCCCCATATTAAAAAAGTTGTAGCTCCGCCCCTGATTTTAGTTGTTTCTTCTTTTTACACCTGCTCATCTCTTTCTGGCCTTTTTTTTTAAAACTTCAGACATTTACCTGCTTGTGAAAAAAAATAAAAAGAAATCAGAAAATATCTTTAGTTAATACGTTACTTTGAGGTCAACTTAAAATCAGTCCTGTATGAGATATGGTGCGTAAATAAACAGGGTAGTAAGTACAGCAAACTGAAACCAAAATGTATAAAAATACCAATTGTTTTATAGTGTCTGAGAATAAACGGCAGCTTTGTAACAGCTTTTATAGGAGCCTGAGTGAGACCATCAAACATCTCCGCCTGCTTCAATTCTTCAGTGACCGGCAGCCCAACTGTCCCATAGAGGCCTCTTTGTTTTGTCCCTGGCATAGCGCCCCCCCCCCCCACATGGATAGCTGGGGGTTGGCAGCGAGTAACTGGGCCTCAGACTGCACCATCAAGAAGGGAGTCATTGTACAAGGCAGGCCGTGACGGGATAAAGCTCCCGGAGGTTACAGCCAGGCTGTCACCACCATCCACCCACAAGCAAGAAGAACCCTCACAGCTGTGATACAGACCGTGTGTGCCCCCCCCCACCCCCCGCAGCTCCAGAACCCCGATAGTCACACCAAGGCCAATCCTGCCATCCTACAAACATCTGTGTCGTCGTAGCTGCAGGACCTTCCTTTAACGCTCAACTGTTTCCTTTCTTCTCACTCTTCCAGAGTCCTGGTATTCAACAGCTGAGAGCAAAAAGGTGGAAAAACAAAACAAGCTGCAGGAATGCAGTCCTCCGAGAGGTTCTCGAGCGTTCCTCCGGGGTTGTTTTGCCTTCACCCGAGCCCACCCGATGACCTGGAGAGAATCCCAGCGAAGGGGCAGCCTATCACAGACGGGTACATCTGAAACCAGGAGAAGGCAGCTTGTTATTCTAGTCCTGCTTTTCCGCTAGTCTGCTAGGGATGGGGAGAAAGAAGGTGGAGCGGAGGGAATACTATATACAAGGCTGATTTGTGTTACGGTTCACTGCTCGGCCTTTGTCTTTCAGTTTTCCTGTAACACTAATCCCTCCTGGAATCCCCCCCTCTGAGCAGGGGCCATAGAAAAAAAACCAGACGGGGGTCCTCTGGGACGCAGCATCTCACCCATGACTAAGCTTTCTTGAGCAATACTGATACTAGAGCGGTAGTAACAAAGCTAATGTAGATCTCTAAAAGAAGAAACGGGGCCCTGCATGCACCGAGCAACTGCTGCCGGTCTCGTGGCCCCTGCAGGATCTCCACAGCTGCAGCACCCCGCTGATAGATTATCCACGCGGGTGTGAGTTTGCCTAACTTCCTGCACGGAGAACAGCCTTCACAAACAGGACGAGCTTTCTCATGGTACTGACTGATCCATATTCTGTTCGCGTGTTTCAGTTTCTGCGTGACGCATGTTTAAAACTGTGAAATGGCAACGAGGGAGGAGCCTCCCCGCCGGCCACATGGTTTGTTTTAGGATGAAACGTTTTTTTGTGTTTAGAGCTCAGGTCAAAGAGAGAAAACGTGCAGGTGGCCACGTTTAGCACTGCTGTTTCTATTTATGGTTCAATTTTTAAGTAAAATTCATTGATGACTGAGGTTAACGTGCTCTTAAAGTCGTTCTTTTGTTACGTGGGAAAGGTTAAAGAAAACAAAAAACTTTTAGGTCCGACGGAGCCTTGATGCGCTCAAACAGGAGCCGGTGCATCATCGTGATGAACGTGTTCGGAGTTTGTCAGTGAGCAGCAGCAGTAAGCACTTTGAAAATGGAAGACTTTGTACTGAACACATGTCTGAAGTTAATAAAATTAGTTTCAGTGTGCCTCACACCGACTCCTGTGGTGCTGGAGCCACAACTTTCTGATTCTTTCCCAGTCACAGCTGATCAGCGTTCGACGTCATCGGGAGACATTTGATTGACCCCCATCGCTTTATAATCATCATCTTCAGCAGGTTTTAGAAAACTTTATTAAAAATACTGAATGCATATGTCTTCATGTTTTTACATTCATCAGCAAAAGTAAACTGAAACACAGTATGTGCTACACCTGCAAGTTGATCTAACAAATCAAACTATACATTAAATTATAAAATTGTCAGAGTACTGTTTTCTAATGCTTCAGTACACACCTGTCACACTCCTGTTCAGAAAAAGAAAGCATGAAGAAAATTTGGAAAAGAATCCATTATTTAAAAGAAAAATCTATATGTGCAGTTCTATTCTTTGCCTCTGAACTAGACACTGTTGTGCAGCAGAAGATAAGAAAATGTGCTTTCAGATCATTCTAATAATAATCCACTCTGACAACAGATGAAAACTTTTTGCCATTATTTTGCTAAGCTATTTGGCATGTTAAAAATCTGAACACTAAACTTAATTAACTAAAATAAATGACAAAAACTACAAACCCATTATTTAAGTTATTAGGATTTTTCTTCAAAGCTAAAAAGCCACAATGGAAAGATGAAGGAGCCACATGTGGCTCCAGTATGCAAGCATTTGTGTTCATATTTCAAAATAAAAGTCTATGAGTCACATATGCTTCCATACACCAGAGCTTCAGTTTGCAGACCACGAATTCATGTAGATGTGAGTTCTGGCAGGTGAATGGATGACTATTTGAATAATTTTAATTAACATATGTTGTATTTGTCTTATTTTGCAATTTTACCCAATCTTTTTACCCAAATCTTTACTCCTTGATGCATTTATAGGGCGAATTTTTCAGCTTCATGATTTAGAAAACAAAATGGTAATGAATCATTCTAAAAATGAGATTTTCTTTAAACTCAAATGCAAACTATAAAATAACTTGCTTTATTTTTATTTTGTAATCCAAAGAAAAACAACTCCAACATTTATTTTTTGTTAATTAAGCTTTTATTTTTTTGGTAGTCTAAAAAAATTAAAGGAGCCACTTTGTATATGAAAAATTCCAAATACATTTTTAAAATCACCTGAATAAATATGACTGGAAAATGGATTAATTTAAATTGTAAAATGTCCATACATTTCAAAAATCATCCTTTGCGTGTAAAAACAGAGAAGCACTGATTGAAATTGGATGATTTTTTTATTAGCATGTTGACATGCAAACCACTGCTCGCCTGGCAGCCAGTTGCCACTGGAGACAACAGGTGGACCTACAGACATCTCGTATTTCTCAGGTACAGAGAGCATTTAAATATAACCGGCAAGACGACTGACAGCGCAGCGGTGGAGCGGTACAGAGTGCACATGAAGGTTATGCAAGTGTCCCATGAGTGTCCTCTATGGGAGGTAAAGTGCCAGTCTCAGCTCAATTATTTGTCTGCCGCCTTCAGTGAAGCGGTCCATAAAGTGCTCTCATCCACAGAGAAACCTCAGCAAACCAGCTGTTGGGGCAAATTTCTGTTCCGATTGTGTTAAGGGGAAGATTTTAAAGACCAAAAAAAAACCAGACAAATCACAGTTCTTTCTGCTTTTATAAAGACACAATTAATTCTTTTTAATGGCTCAAAGATGTTTTTATTTTTATTTTCACTGCAACATTATGAGGAAGTCTGTCATCTGGCTGTGAAAATGGATGTTAGAAAGTGCAACTTCCCTGCAGCAGAGTATAAATGACCTGTTCTGCATACAGCTTGGCAACAGCTTACACAACAAGATTGGTTTCCTCTTGGAGGTCCCCGGCGACCCAAAAAAAAAAAACCACGCAAGAAAAACCTCACATCTACCTCATACATAAATGCAGTAGCCGCTTTGTGCTGTCAAAATGAGAACACAAGAGCCTGGGAGGTGTTCAAAGTAAAACCGGAAACGGGTCATAAATCAGAATAGGTTGGATTAGATGTAAATATGAGCAGAAATATTCTGTAACCCTGCTCCCCTTCCTGTAACAATCTCTCAGAGAGCACCAGCCACTGCACCACCTTGCAGCCCGGGACATCCATTTTCTGAAATGGGATGTAGAAAACAATGACAAATGTGATCTATTCTTTTATCTCTGCTCATTATGTTAATACAACAACAAAAAAAGGTTCAGCTGATATTTATCTTCCTTGTACTTTTGTGGATTAAAGGTTAACCAACAATTTAATAATGACTCAGTTCCAGTCATGTCAGAGAAAAATTCTTGAAACTTCCAGGATTTTGTTTAGTTGAAGTCACCCGTTAGATCCGCTTTACCTTTAATGTCACGAGTTTGAAAATGTCCCTGCTGGAAAAAACAAAAAAAAATGAACATCAGATCCAAAATACTGAGAATAGGTTGACCGTGTAGTTCCTCAACTATAGCAGGGGTCTCATTTAAACATCAAACTAAATTACCCATTGCATCAAGGTGTACAAAAAAATAGTAGAACAGTCTCTTGAAAATAAAAATAAGGGCTCCAAAAAGATTCAAAGGCTCATCTTTCACAAATTGTTATCACATTTTTATCAGTTTGGACTGATGACAGTCAGAATACAGCAGATACTTGTGATGATTTTGTCACATAACAACTGAAGCAGCTGTACGTTTCAAATATACTTAATATCAGTAAACAATTCTTAGGTTTTTTCTTTTTTTTTCTTCTTCAAAATACTCAAAAATACTATGAAGGCTGGCTCTTTACTTCACATGCATATTTCTGTTTGTTTCTCAAATGTCAGAACTATTAGCATTACTTTAGGAGAAACCCTAAATGAGAAGTCGAACTCATTTTTTTTGTGTTCTGACAACCAGAAGAAAAAGAAGCAGTTTAGCCAAACATCAGCCTGAAAGCTATTTACATGCTGGAATTTTTCTCCTCTACTGATTTATGAACGTTCGATTCTGCTCCACAAAGCTGCTGGACGCCCAGCGGCTTCAGGTGAACGGATGGAATGAAGGTTTTTGGAGGACACCGATTGATGAGAGACGATGAGGTCTTCTCCTTTTGCACCGCAAAGTCTAATCTGTCCTGACATGCAGACAAAATCTTCCTCTGCAGTGCAAAACAATCTCTTAAGAGCTTGGAGGTCTCTCCTTTGGAGACTCCTTGAGAATCGACCCCCTCCCCGAGTGATGAGGATGAAATGCTCCTGGGGTCTGTGCTTCCTGCCCTTCAGGGCAGCTCAGTCCCGTCTGCTCCTGCCTCTCATCCATGAAGACCTGCGCGGCGGCAGCAGCTGTTGGCGAAGCGGTATGGGAGTCAGATTTGGGGAGGTTGGCAGCTCAAGCAGGTAAAGGGTGGTGAGGGGTGGGGGTGGGGTCGGCACGGTCAGATGTGATCCTCCACGGGGATAACCAGACGCGTGCCGCGGCTCAGCAGCTCCTGCTCGCGGGAGTCCAGCTCGCGCTCCAGCGCCTCCTCGGACGTGCTGCCGCTCCGTTTTCCGTTTGCGCTCCAGCCCAGCTCTCCGGCGGCATCCGCTCTGCCCGACGCGCCGTTGGCCGTGATGGAAGTATCGCCAAACATGAAGGTCAGGTCGGCGTCGCTGTGGATCAGGTCAGAGTCTGGGTCCCTCAGCTCGTCGTGATTCTGAAAACAAACGCAGACAGGAGCATGAGCGAGGGCTGTCGCCATGGAGATGATGCGAGGTTCAGTGTGCCGAGGCTCATAAGGGACACAAGAGGATTCACAGAGGCAAGGGTGGGGGACTTTCACGGTGTCATGAGCTGCAGCAAAGTGGACTGAGATGAAGATGAAAACAACAGGAAACCACAGCAGACTCATTTCATCCGCATTAACTGATGGGTGTGAAAGGAACTGCTCAAACATTGAACAGCGCAATTTGAATTTCAGTCAACGATCTGCTCTAAATTACCCAGCTCTGACTGACTGGCTGCCAATCGATGGCTGCCACTTCTCCCCGGGGGAACAGGATGACTTCATGTCAGGTCAATGAGTGGAATATTCAAATGATGTGACGGGGGAAAAAGAATGACATTGCATCTCTCCAACAATTTCAAGAAAAACTTAAATAACACCCACACTTAACTGTGTTTGAGCAACGGTTGCCAAAAGAAGTCAGACTTCTCAGAACAGGAAACTGAACACATGCAAATATTTTGACTAATGCAGTGAATTGTGATTGAGAGTCTTTATCACCTCAAAGTGTAAAACCAAATACAAATCATTTTTTAGTCGCAGGTCTTTCCCCATTTTCAATGGTAAATGCTCCCTGTACCTCAAAGAATAGACTTCAAAGCAGCTCTGCTTGTGTACAAGTCTCTCCATGGCCGTGCACCAAAGTACATCTCTGACATGTTAGTGCCATATGAACCATCTCGTACTCTGAGGACCTCAGGGGCCGGCCTCCTGTTGATTCCCAGAGTCAGAACTAAACAAGGGGAATCAGCGTTTCAATATTCTGCAGCTAAAATCTGGAACAGCCTCCCTGAAGGCGTAAGACAGGCCTCTTCTGTGTTCATGTTCAAATCTAGACTTAAAACATTTCTGTTTAGCCGTGTATATGACTGAAAGGTCCTATCTGCACTTTTCTTTCCTTTCCTTCCTTTAATTTTAAATCAATTTAAAAAAAATTTTCTTTTCTTTTAGAGTAAATTTTACGTTGATTATTTCTATGATGAATGGTGGTTTTAATGCATTTTTCTGTTTGTGAAGCACCTTGAATTACTTTGTGTACGAATTCTGCTATACAAATAAACTTGCCTTGCCTATGCTTTAATAGCCCTTTACTACCTTCTTAGAAGGCCCAAGGTGCTTAACAGTCACAGTCCCATTCACCCCCCCCCACACACACACATTCACACACTGATGGCAGCCCCACTGCCAAACTCTGGCACCAACCTGTCAACAACAGGAGCAATGTGGGGTTCAGCGCCTTGGAAAAGGCGGGAACGGAGACTGCGATCCTCTGTTCAGAGGTCGACAGCCGCCCCAACATTTCGGAACATTTTCTGGCTCAGAAAAATCCCAACGTTTTTTCCCACACAAGTTATGACTGAATAAGCAAAACATGTGTGCTGTACTGTACACCTTTGAGTTGAATAGATCTACCGTAAACCTGACCTTCATACGGTTTATTTTTCAAAAACATTTTTTCTTTTCAGATTTACTGATTTAAAAAGTGCTCAGCAGCCTGATGGGGAAAAAAATAAATCAGGCTTATCCAGAGCCTGAATTACTCAATGTCTTGTTGCTTCATAGCAGTTACAATCATAACACTTCCACCGCCGTGCCCAGTATCATCTTTGATCATCTTATTTATCCTAACAGTAAAACGTTTGGCTAAAGTTTTATTACAGTAATCAAAGCTGCTCACCAAAAAAATAACTAAACAAAAAAAGAATAAACTTGGACTTGTGGATGAGTGTCCGTCCTGTTACAGGAACTCTGCATGAAGGGGTTTGAGTGGAGGGGGGGGGGGGGGGTTGATGTTAAACAACCAAATGGTTCACTGTGTCTTCAGTTTGCCGCTCCCCCAGGGGATGGGTCAAAAGCGGAGAACAAATCCGATCACATGCAGTCCGCTCTACCTCTGCTCCACTAACATTCTGAACACTGTCGGGTTCGGATCAATCCCAACAATCTTTTCCTCAATAATTATGCCAAAAAAAACCAAACAGGTGCACTAGAGCTCCTGTAAACCAGACTTTCAACAAGTCAATATTTTATTATTTTTTTTAGATTTTTCTTATTCAAAACTGTTGAAAGAGGTTAGGCTGACCCAGAGACAATTACTCGACGTCTTGTTGCTTCGGAACATTCCAATCATCACACCTCCAACTCCATGCTTAATAGTCAGGAGTTTCTGCTGAAATGTTGCCTCCCCCCACCCCCACCCCCACCCAACAACTTCGCTTTGGCCTCATCTGTTAGTCTCTGAAGTTCTTTGTTGTTGTTTTTCAGAAGCACTTAGATAAAATCAGCTGTACTGTTCTGCTCAGACAGAGGAGGCTTTCTCTCAAACAAACCACACTTTTCCAGTCCTTTTTCTTTAAATTCTGCTGTCATGGACCTAAATGTCTTACAAGCACAGAGATTTCTTTAAGGACCACATGTACAGTATCTCTGTCGTTTTTCCACGTTCTGAGGAATTCACATTCTGACCTCGAAAATTTAAAATAATGGGCATCATCTCCAGGGAAGTGTGGTAACTGATCCTTGATCCTTTTCTTCATCAAATCCAAACATTTGCTAAAACTATTACTGGTGTTTTTTCACCCCCTCATAAAGCAGTAAAGACCCTCCACTTTATGGAAATATGATGATTTAGCAGCAATTCTATTCATTTTATTTTTAACATGTTGGTTTAATTTTGGCAAATGAGGTGAATTGATGAACATATTTATTATTTCCTCCCTTTGCTCCCTTTCCAACATGTAAAGCTGCTTTGTTTCAATGATTACACTTTATATTTTGTTGTTTTTAAGCTTTATTAGGAAGAATGTTTCTTCTGTCTTCACGTTTGTCATTCACAAGTTGGAAATGAATTAAAAAAGGTAATAAAATAAAACATTTTGTTCAAAAGAAGGGTTTATTTCTATGATTTTTATAACGTTGCAAAAAAAAGCATGACAGAAAAACAGAAATAATTACATTTATTTTTAATTGCTTTAATTCATCTTCATTCATTTTGAATAAAGATAGTGTTTGGCAATCTCCAGCTCAAAAAATCTTTGTTAAAGATAATCTGACATCTGTCATCAAAGACAAAAAAGGCAATGTAGCGGCTGCAGGCTTATGAGCCGCTAGAGAGGCTGCGGCAGGTCCTGTTTGTGACGCGCTCCACAAAAACTATGACCAAGAAATCCACTTTGTTTGTGTGTCGTGATTTATTCCAATTCATCGTTGCCACAGATGACACTTATGATACATCTGAAATCCAGATGTAAAGAGGAAGCAGGCCTGTCTCTGGTCTCTCTTTGTGAAGCGCAGCTCGCATTCATTCAGCAGCTTTTTACACTCAGGTTTGGCAGTAAGACCATCCATCCATCCATCCACCCACCCATCCATCCATCCATCCATCCATCCATCCATCCATCCACCCACCCTCGTACCCTGCTATATCACCATCAGGGTCTAGAGGTTTTCCACAGTCTGTCCTGGCTACTGTTGGGTTAAGGTGGAGTACATCCTGGATAGGTCGCACACTCCCACGTGCACACCTAGGGTGCAACAGACCAGTCAACCCATGAAGCATGATTTTGAACTGTAGGAGAAAGGTGCAGTGCCTGGAGAAAACCCACACATGCACAGGGACAACATGCAAACTACACAGAAAGGTCCCTAGGCAGGATTTGAACTATGGGGCCTTCTAGCTATGAGAGTGCTAACCACTGCACCACCGTGCAGCCCAGCAGTCAGACCATAGCTGGCAAAACAAATCGCTGCACGCCAGAAGGAAAAACATTTTTCTGCATAAAAAAATATGAATGGAGAACTCTCTGCAAAGTTTCCAGGGAGACTGCACCGATACTTTTTACATTTACTGTCCATAAAACCAAAAAACATCACGAAAAGCTGGTGTAAAGAAAGCAGATAATTTATTACAATAAAAATGCCTGTTTGCATTAGCAGAAACTGCATCATTGGGTTTCGGCTGAAGAGAACTTTTTAGGTTTTGTGAATGCGGAACAGCTTCCTAAGCTTTTCATCTGCACCTGAATACTTCTGCTCTGTGCCATTACTGGCAGACTCTGAAAAGACTTTTCTTTTTTTCAAGAGAAACATCATTGTCCAACTGACTCATTGAGAACCCTAAACACAGTGGAAAAACAGGACAATCCTAAAGTTGCTTTCACTTATAGGCAAGAAATGTCCAGCTTCGTCTCTGCATAAACCTCAGTAAATGAGGCAGAAAATGTAGAAATTCTCAACAAATCCTCTTTAAATGCAAAGGTCCCAAATTCCTGCAGTTCAGTGCTTTGTGTTATTTGTTCTAGAGGTAAAGTTTAGAAAACCCTGCAAGAATAAACCACCAAATCTTTTAGGATAGAAGTTTTCTCACAGTAATCAAAGCTACTAGCCAACAAAAAAGAATAAACATTTTTTTTTAAAATGATCAGTTAACCTAAAAAATGGAAGTAATTTGAAACTTAACTTAAAGATGTTGTTTATATACAAAAAAATTCAACTGTTTAAAATGGCAAAAAAAACTGTTATATAAACAAAAAAAGTTTAAAATTTTACTAGTTTGTAAACAGCATAAGTGTAAAAGAATTTTAAAAGATGCTGCAAAAAACTTTTATGATACTTTTATGATGATTTGTCAGAAACTACAGGAGAATAATAAGATTTTTACTTAAAAAAACATTATTCCCCTTCAAACTATTTGGTACTACTATGTTGTTGTATTGCCACATCCACTAATAAGCAACAGTTGCATGCAGAAATACTTCAGAATCATATTTCTATGTAGTATCCTTTAAAACCACATTGTAGACTTTAATAAAACATTAAATGTTTCAATTGTTTTTGAGAAGTTTCAGTTCCAGCTTTTCACCCAAAGCAGCCGACAAAACAAAAGAAAACTTTAGAAAGTGAGTTTGTTTCAAACGTCATCCATAAAACTACGTCCACCGAGTTTCAAACATACTGGCCTGAAACACAAAATACATCCAGAATAATTAGAGCATGACTCTGTTTTCTGTTTCTGCCTGCATGATACAAACTCTGAAAGAGAGGTTCTGTTTTATCTAAACATTATACTTGAAGCCACTATGGCCACAGATTAGTTTCAGACAGATCATGTAAATATTTGTAATGCTTCCCCTCTAAGCGTTTTTAAAACTTCCTTTTCTAAACATAGGAAAAAAACAGAGCTTCAGTTTAAGTTTTTTTTTTTTTAAATCAGAAAATGGAACATTTTCCTCTTTTTTTTCACCATCGTTTTGCTGATTTCACAACAGCTTCCACTCAAACTATTATTTTGAATTTGTTAATTGACAACAGATAATTTAAGGTTCTTAACATAAAGCAGTGCTGTTGGGTGGCGATCGCGCACAACAACCCTCACCTCGTAGGCCTGTGGAGTGGTCAGGCAGCTCGCCAGCGGGCCGCAGTAACCGGGCAGGGTGGAGGTGAGGGGGGGACCACTGTGTGTCAGAATGGGCTTAAGGTAGCTGAGAAGCTCGTAAGGAAAACAAACATTTGGGTTAAAAATGTTCCATGCACAGAACCTTTACAGAGAACTTGAAATGTGCCCTAACAGATTCATAAAATAAATCTAATATGCAATACAATGAGGATAAGATATTCTAAAAGTAGACTATTTTACACAGGTTTTTACTAAATTTACATTACGTTGTTCACCTTTTGGCACATCCAGTCAGGGGTCACCACATCAAATCATCTTTCAATGATGTGCACAGGTGGTTTGGTAAAGTTTTTTTACGCCAAATGCCCTTCCTGACACGACCCTGTATTTTACCTGGGCTGGGGACCGGCACATGGGAGACCCATAACAAGGCAGAAGTGAGAAAGTTTTTGCCTAAGGACCCACACAGGATGAAGCTCATTGTGACCTTAAAGCTAAATAATTTAAATAGTTGACGTTGGCAAAAAACATAATATGAATGCTGCAAAAACATGTTTAGATTCCTGCAGAAAATAAACTAAAGAACAAACATTAAGTTGTCTTTTTCTTTGAGTCAACAACAATGTATATTGAGATTCATGATTCTATGAGCAGCTGAAAGCCAACAGAAAGGATGAGAGTTTCTCTGCTTTTGGGCCGTAATTAGAATTTTCTGGCTGCGGAGACTCAGAGTTTATGTGCAGATGGAAACAGAGGGCTGCTTCAAGCTCCGCTGTCCCGAAATAAAGTCATGTGTCACGACTGTGTCAGCTGCGGCTAAACAGAAAACTATATTTTAACAGGGAGGGAAGTTTCCGAGTCCAACTGCAGCTGCTCCGATTTGAAGCTGCAGAGGTGCTGAGGTGGAGCAGCCGTAAAGTCTGCAGACATTTTCCAGATTAGCATTTGGGTTTAAACCTCAAACAAAAAAAAAATGCTACACATCTGTGACCACTCTGACTGGACACTAGATCTGATTCGAGCGGCAAATAGAATAGAGATCGACCTTGAGGTTTCAAACAGACACAGAAATGAGTCCATCCGTGCTGCAGAACAGACAAAAGGATACTTGTGGTCAAAGTTGTACCAAAACCTGAAGAGCCATGCGCTCTCCTGCTTGGTTTTACTCTGTCCATCCCCCTGAGAGCTGTCCTGGAGAAAAGCAGGAAAAGTAAAACATTTTTATTTTACAAAATCATAAACAGCAAATAAACCATCCTTTCAGACTCATGTTATTGATTAAAAAAGGTTGAGTATTTTCTCAAATGTTTAAAACAATCATCTTGATTTTAGAATTGGCTTATAATGGAGCCGGTTAGGTTGACCTACCAGACACATTTTGCTTTTTCTGGTAGGAAATTTTTCATAAATGTAACTTGAAAAATCGAGAAAAAGAAACCAGGGGAAAATCCGAAATGGCAGCCATCTTTAAAGATGGTGGCCATACGCTCAATTGTTAAAAATATATTGGATTTCTTTTTGTACCAATCTGAACAATACGGGCTGTTCAATCAAAATCATTGAGTTGTCTTACTCACGAGCAAGAACATGAGTTGGGAAAATAGCTAATATTCTATTACAAAAGTTCATTCTTTAGTGTGCCAAAGGTAATATATTATCATATATATTAATATTGTTTACTAGAAAAAGCCCAAGAATAGCATGGTATGAAAATCTTAGATTTTCTTGTGGCAAAATGTGGCGCTTGTACCACAAAATACACAATTATTTTAATAACCTGCTCCACTATAGGAGATAATGATGGAGAGCCACATTATTACAGGAAAAAGGTCAATACAATAAATCAGCAATTATAGCACTAAATGCATTTTAAATCACTCTCCACTGCTTTTCCGCTCAGCAGTGATGTACAACTACAGGGTAACTTATCAGTTCAAGCAATCTCTGTGCTTTAGAGCTGAAAAACAGAGCAATGCTCCATCAAACGTTTCCACATTTTGTGTGTGAACCGTGTCTAAAATGGGACCGTTTAATCACGTTTAATGCAAGAGAACACCAGAGGAGAAGACAATGGATGTTGCGTCCCAGAGTACTGACATCTCATTTAAACAAACGTCCAACAAGCATCCAGACAGACAGGATCTGAAGCTTGAGGCAATCTGTCACAGTCGCCTCACAGTGGAGGATGTGTCGCAGCTCCGCATGATGAAGACAAGTCCTCTTCACAGTTAGAACTCAGAAATGATGAAAACAACAACTCTGGAGCTGTATTTACATGTGTGTAGGCTTTAAAATGCACCAACACGAAACAGATGAACACGTTCAAACGTTGGAAACGTCTCGAGTAGGAAACTCACCCCCTGCAGGACCTGGAAACTGTCTGCAGAAGGCTGCAGGTCTTGGTCTGGATCCACTCCAACTCTGCAACAATATGGAGATTAGAAAAAATAAAAACCAATTGGAAAACTAAAAGGGTTCACATTTTGCAGGAAAAAAAAACATTTGGGAGGTTTGGGTGACTGTCAATCTATAAATATTTAAGAGTCTTGGAAAGAAATGAAACCCTCTAAAAAAAAAAAAACGCAACAGGAGAAAGGAAGCGTTTCTGAGAATTCCCAGAGCCTCCAAACCGGAGATGGGTGGTGGGGGGGTGGGGTGGGGGTTACTTCTGAGTGCTTAAGCAGAACCAGCTTTAACCCTTCAGTTTGAAACGTCACAAAAAAGGTGTCATGGCAAAAGAATGGCATTTAAGAAATAATCAATAGAAAGTATGAAGGGGAACCCCAGCTACAGGTTGGGGTTCAGCCATGGTCTTTCATCTGTTTAAAAAAAAAAAAGAAAAAAAAAAAAAAAAAAAGTAACAATAACTTAAAATCCCAGTCCGGTCATCTTCTGATTTTCAATGTGGACTTTTAATTATGATTATGCCGTTTTTGGTCAAAAATCAGAAAAACCTGTGTGGTTTTCTAGAAACATAATTTCTAGTTCTAGTTTCTAATTCTGGTTCATTAGAAATTCACTTCCGAGTTGCGGGTGGGACCGCTGGTGCTGAGCAGCTCCGCCCCCCTTCCCTTCCCCGTTGCAAGCAGAACAGGCAGCTTGTGGCCACCCTAGTTTTCAAAAGGCTTTTTTCCCCCCCCCCCATCTGCTCCTGATTTAGCATAATTTAAATAAAGAAATACTCAGAAATACGATTTGTCCTCCATGATGACAATGCTACAAGAACATGTAAAAAAAAAAAATACCAAGAACACAATTTTTATAGGGGTGAGTATTTTTAACAGGCTTCAAAGAGAAGGAAGCAGCATGAATGATTAGAAAATACTTGAAAATATTCAAGCTACCCCTCAAAAATGAGATGTTGCATCTCAAGCTCATTAAATGCTTCTCTTAAATAAATTACTTGAAGGTTTTGAAACTGAAAGAAACTATACAAAATCATCCACACTGGTCCCATCAGACATTACATTTCTGATGTAAGGAAACGTCCTCATGGTGGCTCAGAAATCAGATGACATAATTGCTTTAAAGGCAAGAACATCTGCACAGGTCTGCTGCAAAAAGCACATAAGATCATCCACCCTGCAGCAGCCACACTGCGAGGCCTTTATTTTGATAAAGCATTTCTTTATCTTCTTGTAATTCTGAGTTTCTCATGTTTTACATGTTGGATTTTAGAGCCCTGGACTTTAAAAAAATAATAAAATTGTTCCCTCAAATTATTATTTTGTGCACATAAGTTAGCATTTTGTGTGCACAAAATAATAATATCAGTTCAGAGTTGTATTATGCTTTTCCAGACGGTCAAAGTGCTTACAGTGTCCATAATTCATTCACTCTAAATTCATACAAGTGAGAGTCGAGCCACTGATCCTTTGATAACTGGATAACCCCTCTCTCAAAATAGATGAACTATGCACTGCATGGCTGCTGTCTTTTTTGTCACTTTGTAGTTTAATAACAGTTTTTAAACCCAGCTTTCAGTTAAAAACAACAGTCGAGTATTTAATTTACCAAATATATAAAAGCATATTTACAATATTAAAACATAGGGGTTCGTCTCTGGCTATACTATACAACTATAGAGTTGTAAAAAGTTAGTATGTAAATTGTTAAGCAAATGATAGAGATGCTAACCTGTGTGCACAAAAATATTACTTTGGGGGAACAATTTATTTATTTTTGAATGTCACGTTCAGGCCTTTGTAGCATTTTGTTGTTTCTTTTCAGCTGCTGAACAACTACACTTCCCGTCTTGACAGCTTCCTCTTTTGATGTTCAAAATAAAAGCATCAAGTTAAAAAACAAGGAGATCTCTTAAAAGTAGTTTTCACTTTACCTGAACAAAACATAACCTTTAAGAATGAGGGGCAAGGCAGAACCTGAGGCGCAAACCTTAGCTTACATCTGACATTTTGGAGCGTCTGCCGAGTGTGTGGTTATCTTTAGATGTTTCAACAAATGTCGTACACAGGAACAAGGTCACGGACAGACAAATTCACTTTGTGAGGCCTGCCAGAGCAGCTCAGACATCAGAGAAGCTCAGAGGATTGAAGCTGAAGGTCATCTTCAGGAGAAAAAAAAACCCCTCCAAAACGTTGTTGATTGTAATTTTACAGCAAATCTTTAACTCAAATTGTGAAAACATTGACTCCTCTCCAATAATCCATCACATATTCCTTCTCAACAGGGCTGTTGGGCCTTAGAAACCTAAACAAAAGAACCTATATGATTAAAATCGTGGAGCATCAACAGTTTCTCTAAACTAAACGCATTAAAGTAAAGCTTTAAAATCTCCTGTACTTAAAGTTGGAGGGGAAAAAAAACACAAGTCGTGAGGCTCACAGTGCATCACAAGTCTTTGAAACACATTTATTCCTACCAGAGAAGCTTTGTGGATTAAAAAAAAGACAAAATAGCATATTCATGTCATTCTGAAGAACGTGATCAGCAGTACACACACAAGGAATGGGAATCAAAGCAGATAAAGTGACCAAAAACAGTGAGTGGCAACAATCCGGGCCAAACATAATCCCCTGCTACTAATCCTCAGTCTGGGCTCTGCAGGTTTAGCAGATGTTCAGACACAGAAATGAAAAATGTTACTGGATGACATAACTAGAGCTCTGGAAAAGACAATTCAAATACATGTGGGGCTTCATTCTGAACACTTCCACTCATCACTTATTGATTGAATGAGTTTGTTTGCTTGCACTGATCACTAATAAAACTATTTTTCTTGTCAATACTTTGATTTCAGTACAGATTTTGAGTGTTTTCAGATAACAATCAGCTTCTATACAAAACCAGTTTCTTCGCCATCACTTCAACAGGAAGGAGGTTTTCCACTGGCAGCAAAATGAAAGCAGAAGGATGATAAAAACCGCACATGGACTCCATGTTTTAGCTGCTGGAATTTTGTCACAGTGGCCGTTTTCTGAAGAAACGTGTGTGAATTTGATTGTTGCTCGATTGTTTCGGTGTAAAACGTATCCAATATTAGTCAAAAAATTGTAATTTTTTAAAAATATTCATGAACCAATTTTTCTTACCTCTAATGTAAAGTTACTAAAGTATTCCCATTTCAATTTATTTTTTACTTTAACCCATTGACGCCTATTGATGCCAAAATGCATTAAATCCTTTTGGCTCCAAAATGACCATAATGTAGAATCTACTTGCAAAAACAGTATTTTCACATTAATGGAAATAAATTCAGGAGTCAAGGTGTTGAGACAAGAATTCTTAAAATTAGGTTGATTGCTCAAATCATTTTCATTTTTGCTGATTTTTTTGTTCTTCAATTTTGTCTTTTTAGGAACTACAACCAATTTAGTCAGCAGTTTTAACACAAGAAGTAATAGAAATCAGTTTCTGTTTTGTTAAAAGGTTCACATATAAAAAAAATTAGAAATATTTATAGGTATTTCTCTCAAACCTAAACGTATAAATACTAAAGTGTTTTTTTATAGTGAAAACAACATTAATATACAACCAGTCTTTTTTAAATGCAGGGATATTTGGGGTAATTGGAGAATTTGGAGACTTTAGGTCTGAGTCTTTATTTGACAACACTGCTACAGAAACGACAACAGTGCAGCACAGAAAGCTACTTCAAGAATTCAGAAACATCTGTATTCTTTTCATTTTGATAAAGCAATTTACAAACATAAAAAGCCAATATTGGATTATTAAAATTGTGAAAGTCAATGTTGGGAGATGTGAGAAAATCCAACTTCACAATAAATGCAATTAAACGCGAATGAATCGTTGAAGAGAAACTGAAATAAATGGAACGGCACAAAGGTGTGTTCGGCTGTGGCCTGCTGGAGTGTTTCTTCCTTCTTAGATGATGATTCACGGCTCATTCTGACAGTCAAAGCAACAGAAGAGAAGATCTGGGTTTCATGGGGGCGACCGTGGTGCAGCGGTAGGGCGGTCGACCCATGGTCGTAATATTGCAAGTTCGATTCCCACCTTGCACGCCCATGTGTCGAAGTGTCCTTGGGCAAGACACTGAACCCCACCTTGCCTCTGGTGGGACGTTGGCGCCAGTGATCGGCAGCGGAACCGCCACCAGTGTGGGAATGTGTGTGTGAATGTGTGTGTGCATGGGTGAATGGGATTGTGACTGTAAAGCGCTTTGGGACTTCGTAAGAAGGTAGAAAGCGCTTTATAAGTATACGCCATTTACCATTTACCATTTACCATGAATGCACACAAACAAGAAAAGCTCGGAATAACTAATGACTCACAGCAGCACGTAAAAAACAAAAAAAAAACGGATCAGACAGAACTGCAAATACCATCGCTTTTTAGATGATGCAGGTATTACAGCCCAGTCAACTGGAAAGACGGCATGTATTTTCTCATTGTGCGTTTTGCCTGGCTTGAGGAGGCATTCCTCCTGTTAAGCAGAGCTCAGTCACTCGGGCCGCTGCTGCTGTGAAGCAGATAATCGGCTTTATCGTGATAGATAGATGCTCTCGTCATAGTCGGACAGGAAATGAAGCAAAGGCCGAGTTTCATTTAGACACTAAATGAAATTACTGTAGCCATGCACTGCACGAAGAAGTGAGGGGCAGCAGTAGACATTTATGGCTCCATCTGCTGGTTGCCCAGCAACCAAAACAAGATTTCATCGTGAAGTTGACACACTGAAACTTGCTTCAAATCATTTCAGAAAACAACCTTTAGAACTTTTCCACAGTCACTGTTTGGATTCCATCTGGGTTTTTTTTTTTGTGCGTGCAGAGCATCAGATCACTCCCTGATTGCACAACAATCATGGTGTGGGTATAAAACACTTTGATTCCTCAATTTAAGAAAAACTAATGTTTTTGTTTTTATATCAGTGGATTTCCACCCGACATACAGGAAATCTGTTAAAAGGCATTAAGTAAACAAAAACACTTGATGATGGCCCCTGTTTATGGAACAGTCTGCCAGAAGACCTGAGAGCCGCAGAGAGCATTGAAGTTTTTAAGAAAAGGCTAAAGACCCATCTGTTTAACCTGGCTTACAGCTCATTTTTTTACTACCTTTATTTATTTATTTTGATCTATTTATTTATTTTTATCCATTTATTTATTTATTTGTTAATCCATTTTATCTTTTTCATGAACTTACACTAGATGTGTTATTTTAAATTTACCTTATTTCAATGTTCTATTGTTTATTGCTTTTATCAATATGTTCACTTTTTCATTCTCATTTTTATTTCCTGTGCTTCCTCAGTTGGATCCTCTCCCTCTGTGTCGGCTGCTCTTCAGCCACTGCGGCTCTGAATGGGAAACTGCATCACTGCTTAGCTGTGGTGGAGCGGCCCGCGCCTGGGATGCTGCATTTGGCTGGTTATGCAGCTGTTCACGGAGAGGGAGGTTCCAATTATTGGCATTTCCAACACCTTTTTTTTTTTAGCTCAGCCTATTTCACTGTCTTTCCCCATCAGTTAGGGGGGGTGGGAGGTGTGAAAGAAGTGTGGGGTTATGTAAATACAGGGAGGGGGGCCCTATTTTGACATTTTTTTTTATTTCTGCGCTTGTTTATTCTAATTTTCGTGCTTTTTTTTATATTATCTATTTTTGTTTTGTTTTAATGTAAAGCACTTTGTGTTATACCTTCATGTGAAAAGTGCTTTATAAATAAAGGTTGATTTGATTTAAATAGAGATGACAGAATTGCAGGATGTTTCACCCACAATGCTGATGAAAGTCGACAATATTTGCTGGACATCAGATTTAGAAATAAAAGTAGCGCTGAACATGGAATGAAAATGAGGCTGGTATTTTAGACAGCTGCAGATTATCTTTTATCTTCTAACATCAACTCTGTCTTCTTTGAGTATTCATCTAGTTTATCATTTGTGAGTTGAACACCCCATGAGACAGAGATGCTTAAAAGTCCATTTTTGGCTGGTTTTGTGTCAAAGTAAGCTTTTTATTGTAAAACAAAAAGTGTGGGAAAAAAAGTAATAAAAGCGTTGTTTTTTTCCTCCCCAACCACAGAGGGGAAAAAAAACATGAAAATAGTAGAGAATCATCTTTGACAGACCTGACATTGTGGAGGCTGGAGGCTAAATAAACATAATTGAAAAATTTTCACAAGCCTCAAGTCTTTCTTTCTGCGCAGGACCCTCAAGCTCCCAGGCCTCTGGTAGAGGACCCGAGCTTGGAGGAGAAACCACCCGCGGAGGGTGAGAGGGGCGTTTTTTTTTAATATATGTATATATGAAAAACGTATCCAACTTAAATAGATTATTTCAATAGGTAACAAGTAATTGGGTAAAATTTATTCAACCTAGTTTCTTATGTCTATCCAAGTCAATATTGTTTTTACAACTCAAATTTACATATTTATCTAACTAAATGTCATATTACTTCATTTCAATTAAATGTTTTTCCATCTTAATTTATTGTAATTCTTGAACTCTCATATGTCTAAGTTTGAGGCCGCAGATATTCACATCTTTATAACATTAAAATGTAAGTTTCAATGTGGATTTGAAATATAATTTAAGCATAGATTTATCATGAATTGACTTCAACTTCTGTTCTTGTTATGACAAGCAGCCAGTAGTGGTGCTAAATAACCTTATCATCCTCTTCCTCTCTCTCACTCATGGTGCAGAAAGAATTAATAATATAGAACTAAATAACTCAGTAAAACGGCTAAACAACTAAACACATTTGGTCAAAAACCCACACTTAAACCCAAATCCGTCCAGACAGGCAAAGGGAATGGTATCCCACAATTCCTTGCGCTGCCAATCTAACAGCAGCACCAAAGTCACACCTACTTAATTGAATTAATTTGAATGAAAGTACAATAACTGTCTGAAAACTACGTGTTATTTTTAAGTTGACTGAACTCAGAATAATGATTTATCTTTACTGAAGAAAATAATTAAGTTAGATCAAAGTAAAAGGTTTATCTTTCCAACATCCATATGTGGTCTTATCACCCTCTCCCAGAGGAAAAAGTATTATCTGAGCTTCTTCATCCACTAAATCATCTTCAAATGGACACGCCATGCTGCTTCACCTATCTGAAAACAAACTAATCTTCAACTAAACCTGCTCTGGACCAGGTTATGTTCAGAGCATGAGTTGCCATGGTAACTTGACATACCCTGAAACATACCTCCATTTTTGGAACTGAAAGCTGAGGTTATCAACTTCCTTAGCCTCAAATTTACCGTGGTAACTAGCATAACCTGCTTTCTGGAATACCCCCCGAAGTACTTGTAGCGGCTCATTACTACTGTTGTTTTATCGTTGATAATCTTGCTAAGGCATGGCTAACAATAGTTATTCGGATGAATGTGAAGTTTACTTTTTTATTTGGACCAGCGTTTCTTTTTGTTGTTTGCACTTTTTTATTTCCTGTATCTTCCCTCGTTTCATTTTTAACATTTCATTTCTGGAAATCACATTTGCATTTCAAAAAAATCCATTTTACTTTTGTTTCATTTTACTGTAATTGTCTTTTGGTGTGTAGATTTTTTATTTCTAAAATGTAATGTTTTTTATTTTTTGTCATTGCTATCTTTAATATGTTTTTGCTTTGAGTGATTTTTTTTTATGCAAAAAAAAAAATCCAGTGGAAACAAAAAGAGAAACTGCAAATAAAAAGAAACGCTGCTGCAAACAACAACTTTACATTCATCCAAATAACTGTTGTTACCCACGCCTTAGCATGTGTATTTATACTTTTTGGGTTGAGCAATTTGTTGGTGTGATTTGCACTTCAGGGCCACCGTAGATTTTGCATCTCTTCAGGCCTCTGTCAGCAAGAGGAACACGCAGACGGCATCTCGTGTATTTTCTCTACTCCATAGTTTGTCATAAAAATGTAATCGGCACCCGAGCAGAGTTTTAAAGCAGAATGATCACCTGATGTGCAGCCAGGACAGCATGGGCGTGGTTCCACCGCCAAACACCCAAACAGTGAAGAAGACGATGAGCAGCGTGGTGGTGAACATCATCTGCCGGGCGTAGGTGGCGGTGTCTCGAATAGCCAAAGCAAACGCCATCGCCCCACGCAGACCTGCACAAGAAAAAAAAAAATATCCAGCGATCAGTGCAGATCTAGTGATGATCCAAATTTAAGATGCGGTTCATCTTGATACCTGCAAACATCATCATGTGCTGGAAGTTTCCTCTGATTTTGACCCTCCGCCCCAGGTTGAGAAAAAAGGAGAGTGGGTAGATGTTCAGAGCTCGTCCAATAAAGATGGCCACCTGAGAGTTGAGTCAAGAGTTTCTGACAAAAACAAAGTTTACGCACTCAACACTCCTTTGCAGCAATATTTAAAAACATAAAATAAAAACAGCTCCACAGTTCTCTCGAAGGATACGAAAGCGCCGATGATGAAGATGGGGCTGAAAATGTGATTCTGGAAGGTGAAGAGAGTCAAACCCATGTAGGAGAAGATGAAATTCTCAGCCAGAAAGTGAAGGACCTCAAAGAGCTGCAGGTACAAAATTACATTTGTGTCACGTTTTTATTCCACAAATATTGAGTTTAAAACAGACAGGAGTCCAGATCAGAGACAGAAGCCGCATCTCCACTGATAAAGACACATTGATCTACCTTTTTTAAGAAACTATATAAGAGTCAGTGTGTGGATACTAAATCAGTCATGTGCTCTTCCCTGCATCTCGTCCTTTTAGCTGATCCCCCCCCCCCGGCCACTCTGAACCGTCATGCAGGAGGGATGTCCTCAGACCGCCCCGATTAAGGTCACAGCAGGCTGATCGCGGCGCCATCTGGCTCCAGCGTTTGGATGGGAGGGGGACATTCAAGATAAAGGGGCAGGATGAGCGCAGGGCTCAGAGCATACCTGCTTGGTGCGCTTCGTAGACTCCGCTGAGAGGTTGTTGTAGGTGTAATGGGCCTGTGTGATGCCACAGAACAGCACTGCCACCACCCCTGCGTTACAACAGAACCATATAAAGATAACGCCATCCGTGTTTACACGGAAACATTCCAGCTTGAAAAATCCTCCACTCTGATGTTTTCAGAGTGGAGGATTTAGAGTTGCTGCAAGTATTTTTACTGCAACACATTATTGTTTTCTGTAAAAAGAAAAGAAAGAAAGAAAAGACATCAAATAAGTAGGAATAATACGCTTCATTTTTCACTTTTTTGCTATAACTAATACTATGGAAAATAAGTACTTAAAATAATCGACATTAAATACTACATCATGCCAAATTTACTTTTTGAGCTTGCAGTTTAGAGCCAGATGTCAAATCAGACGAGGAGAACAAAGATGTAAATGGATCCATTTGTCTGCAAGTGGATGCATCAGAATGGAGCAGAAGAGGAGAATGTTGCACGCCCGGCGTATTTTCTATGACTTAAACTCTTTTTCAAAACAGCCTTTTTTTGTCTGCTCCTGATTCACAACAATTTTGAATACAAATGTCCTTCCTCACCGGAAAATTCAACAAGAACATGTTAAGGAATACCAAAAATACAATATTCATCAGACTGGTTCTTCAAACTTAAAATAATATTAATAAGCAGTGAAAAAAAAAGGAAAGGGGATGAAATTTGAACAAAACGCACCATTCTGTGCCGCAACTTTGCAAAAGTCTTTTAAGCAGAAAAAATTCAATCATCCTGAAACCCAAGAGACCATAAAACATGTATGCTCTCACTTAAAATGTGAAATATTTGTCTCACCTGTGAAGCCGCAGGCCTCGGCCAGCAAGAAGGTGCTCCACGACATGAGGAAGAACAGGGCGGTCTCCAGCAGCGGAAAGCAGTGCAGCTTGGTGAATTTGGTGACGTGGAGGCCAGTAATGGTTAAAGAACAACACAAACTTTTCTTCTCTGCCTAACTGCAGTAATGACAGCAAACCAACTATTTTAAATAAAAAACAAAGAAATAGTCCATGCTGCAAGCTGAAAGATATGAGAGCAGTGACGACCCCTGTGGTGGCCCCCATCACAAAAGAGCCACTGAAAATACCCAAGAAGACACCCACGGACTTGAAGAAGGCGGCTGCGTCGAAGATGTGCGTGTTTGCACTGCTGGGTTGGTAGGCTACAATAGACCTGAAACACCAAAAAAAGGAGAAAAATCCTAAACGTTTCTGACAGCCAAATTTACAAATAACAAAAATAAATCCTTTAATGACAAGGATCAAACAAATAAATGTAACACTTAAGGTAAAATAAAAATAAACTTGCCGAATGTATTTTAGTTTTTGCCTTTTAAAAGCGAAATGTCTAATTTGGAAAGGTTTTTTTTTTCTCTTTTCTTACAAAGGACAGTAAAATAAAAATAAAATGCAAGGACACTTAGTATCCAGCAGAGGGCGCCAAAGCACCTTCTTTGTGTCAGCAAAAGAAGAGATGAGGAGCACTTGTGTTTACTCACAAACTGGTGCCAAATTCAGCAGGAACTCAAAATGCTGCTGGATTTTGGAGCTATTTACACTGGAAGCCACCAATATGAAAGAATGTGAAACAAACTGGGAAAATACTCCAACAAATGCAAGGTAACCATAAAATATTCTTGAAGAAATGTACTATGATCATCACTTAAATTAAAATTTGGGAATTTTGCACAACACTCAACCACAGTGTGTTATTTTTCTTTCAAATTTGACTTAAGGAAAACAAAAATAACCACCTCCAAAAGTAAAATCTTATCTGAAAAGATAAAAGGGTGGTATAGCTGGAATGTGAACAGGGCATCGTGAGGTTTTGAAGATTTGAGTTTAATTAGTGATGATTTCACAGTCTGCAGGGAACAGGTGAAACGGACCACACTGTTCTGTGTTCTGTATCGGCGTGCAGACCTGCTCCTTTTCGGGAAAATGAAATAGCCAGAATTTATTTCTCAATGAAATGTAAACAATTCCTGAATACCTCTGTCCAAACCAGGGTTTGTGACCATCCCGGTCACACTTTCTCCCCTTGATTTTGGAAGAGTTTTCAATTCCACTTTGACTTTGCTCCACTTTCTTAAAACATTGCTCGAGCTGCAGTAGGTCCACAAGTTAACTTCACTGTTGGCTGGACTCATTTCTCATTACACTCCTTAAGAAACTTAACAAAGGTACAGATTTTTCTGCTGCTTGTGGAATCCACAGAGCCACATTGTGAGCTCTAACGAACACATGGAGAACACTTGAAACAGAGGAGAGCCTTCCCAAGCAGCCCAAATGACCACAAGAACACAAAGAGTACTCATTCAGGAAACCATACATTGCAAAATATTTGATACTTGCAAAGAAAAAGGTTTCTGGCTGTTTTCACTGCTCTACACCTTTCTCTAAAACAGCAGTCGAGATTTTCTTTCTCACTAAGAACTGATATTTAGAAATAGGGAAGATATAATTCGAATTGCTATTCACAATAGAAAAACGTGACTCACTATTAAATTACGTAATATGTAGGTTTATGTTGATTTACGTTCTGTAAGGATTTATTAAAATGGGCCAACTTGTATAACGATAATATTTTAATTTTCTTCACATTTATTTCTAAAAGGAGTCATTTCTAATGATAAACTAATTCTGTGATCAAAATGAACTACAACTAGATACATTAAACCTCAAAAAATGCAAAATATTTGCTCAGAACTAGCAAAAAAATAGTATTATTTTGGCTGTATATTAGTTCTGACAGTTTGCTTTTTAAGCTTACATTTCCCTTTATTTATTCATCTATATTTTATTTATTTATACTTATTACTTTTATTTATTGTAACGCTACAGTGGATTTGTTATATGTTATATGATTTGTTTTTTTCTACTCATTTAACTAGTGATTTTCTACTTGAGATGAGGGTTATTTTCCTATTTTTAGGCTACCTCTATTTGCAGTGATACGACAAAACAGAGCAGGCTTCATTTGACTCATTTAAGGTCAAAGGCCATGACTTAACAGAGACTTTTGGGCAAAAAAAGATCCATGAAAAGTTCAAGAAGAAAGACGCTGCCGACTGCAAGAAATGCCTCACATTTGACACAAACATCTGGATTGTCCCCAAAATATTTAGAAAAAGATTTATTGAACGGATGAGACAGATGTGGAAGATCTGTTCGAGTGAAACTAAACCAGCACTTCCGAGGGAGCATGGCGGTGGCTGTGTGATGGTGTGGTCTTGCTTTGGTTAAAAACATATTGAAACACTAAATTTGTCACTATGGAAAATATGTTCCTTTAAAATAAATCTTTTTTTTTTTAATCTAAAGATGAATGCAATAAAATGTCAAATCGCAACTTCATTAATGGTGGTCAATAATAAAGCTGCAAAAGCTCCATGTGTGTCATAGAAGGAGGGTCTAAGGGCAGGCATTCCCAATTTGTAAGCAAGTGTGTAGGTGTGAAAATGACTAATCACATGAAGTGTTTACTTGTATTTAGTGGGAAAAGCAGAGGTGTGACTTACGAAGAGAGCACAATGGCCACTGCATCGTTCATCACACTTTCTCCAAACAGCAGAGCGTAGAGATCGCCGTCTGCATGGAGATCGTTGAAGATGGCCAGCACCGTCACTACCAACACACAAGACAAACAACCACAGTTTCAGAACCAGACAAAGTGTAAAATCATTCAGCCACTGATGCAAACCCAAAGAAAATTTTCATCATCTGAAATTCAACTAGTTCTGCCGTTTTCTTACTTTTGCCTGTGAGAGCAAAAGGTTTTGCATCAGTACATTATTTTTTGCAGTGCATAAAGTATTTTAAATCGATTTGATCACGGTTCCTAACCTCTGCACACAAAATGTAACAAAATGCAAAGTAAAAAAAATGTGAAATTCCTGTAACTTTTTTAGCTCATTTTTGTTTCATTTTCTATGTTTTCCAACTAGATTTTTTTTAATCAATATTTATTCCTAAACACATTTTTCTTTTTGTCTCTGTGCACACCAACTTTATGAATCACAATTATTCCAATTTTAAACTTTTCAATTAAAAACTGCCTTGATTTTGTTGAAGAATCATTTCTTTGCTGTTGAACAATGTTTTCTTTGGAGAATCCTTACAGTGAATCACAATCACATTTTCATACCACGAGAAAACAAAACCATTGTGGGTAAAAAAAAAAAAAAATCCCAACACTAAACTGTGCGGAATACCACTTCTGATTGTAACACATCCGACGACTGCTCAAATCATTGTGTCAATGTCTCTTTATCTATTGGTAAGGCTTCTCTTTTATCCAGGATAAGTTGTCTTGAAGTTGGGTCACGGCTTCATGATGAAAGACAATTGGATAAGAGGTAAAACGTTTCAACCTCAACACACTTTAATCCAGTTAATAACTATTCTAAAGCTGACACAATATTTCATCATTTTACATTTCCTTTTAATCAAATGTTTCTTTCATAAATAAAGCTTCGTATGTGTATATTGATAGAATTCCTCTAAATCTGCACTGCAAACTGTTTGATACTTGCAAAGATTTAAACGTTTGTTTGTCTTTTTAGACGCTCAAGATAGTTTACCAGGTTTGAAGTCATTTCAACTTATCCTTGCTCTACAGCTTTTCTCAAAAAGATAGAACAGTTGAGAATTTATTTGGTCTCATTGGGAGTTAGGATGTAGAAATAAGGAAATTCCTATTAAAAATGAGTCAAAATCCTTCTGCTCCATACTCAATTGACGATATGGAAACTTGATTTAAAACTCAAAAAACTCAAATTGCTTGATGATTAAGGTATGTTCATAAGACATATAAATGCATTTTATTATAGAGACGCCAGTGGTGCTTATAAGAAGGCCTTAACTGAATAGAAATCTATTAATAAAATGAGTCATTTCCATGTTTTGCCACTGTAATTAAAAAGAACTACAATTAGGTACATAAAGAATACATAGCATTTGATTAGAACTAACATTCAATTTTAAGTAATTCTATTTAAATGTTTAGCTTATTTTTCCCTTTTTGACTGCATGTGTCGGATTTCTTGTTTCTACATATTTTATAACATTTAAGTAAAAATGACTTGCTGCATGGACAAATCCTTTTACAACTTTGTAATGATTTTCTTCATCAGGTTAGTGTTCTTTTCCTGTGTGTCACGTCAGTTTCATAGCCCTAGGTTTCCTCCCTGTTGCTTGTGACAGACTATGTGCCGTCATGAGCTTTTCCCTGATCAGGTCAGCGTGCGTCGTACCCGGGTCTGTGGCAGAAATGATGGCACCAAAGAAAAGGCAGTCCGTGTAGTAGAACTTGTCGGTCAGTTGTCCGACCGCTTTCATCAGCGTCACCACGCCGTACATCATGTTCCTGCAGACAGACGACCAGAGGAGAGCCGCAGACTTTGTTAACAAACGTCTGGCTCCTCCTGCTTTATGACCAATGAGACAACTTACCCGATTACAAAGCATGAGATGGCAGTGCCGAGGAACGCATATGTTATGATGGAGCCCAGGTTCCTGAAGAAATTTCTCTGGAGCAGAAAAGAGGGCCAACGTTAGAAACAGTCAGCAGTTACTGCCCGGTTAGCAACACAAGCATGCAGCTGATGGACCGTCTGCAAAGCTAACTTTAGAATAGCAACTATAGCAGCTGAAGCCAAAAGCCTCTGGAAGCCATTGTCCGCATTCGTGCAAAGACACGAAAAATGTCGAGTCAGATTTTCTGCAGGAAACAGGCCTTTTCCACCGCGAGACCGAGGAAGAGAAATGTTGAAATTGAGCAAGACAGTTTGGTTTATTTGGGCAAATTGATGAAACATCTACAGTATTTCTCTTAATGCTGGACAATTTGAAAAACTATTAATGGTCCTTCTGATCATTTGTTTTGTGTGTGCACTTTTTTTTTTTCCTTAAATGGGGAAGGGGGGGGGGCTCTTTTTCCTGCTTCCCGAAGACAATCGTTTGACTCAGCAAACTCCATAGAATATATAAAATAAAACTCCATCCGGATGGACTCTTCCCACAAAAACACCAAAACCTGCAAATCTCGTCTTTTAGAGGCGTTACAAACTTTCAGAGGGAGTTTTCAAACTGCCTCCAAGAAAAAGAAGAAAAAAAAATAACTAGAATTTGATGACAAACCAACCAGCCAGTAACTTCAATACTTCAACCAAACCGGTCTTGTTATTACAAAAAAATATATATATAATGGAGGAAGTTGAAGACCTATGAGGATATTATGAGGCTTTGGCCTTGATCCACTTGTTACAGAGATCAACACGCCATTTTGTTGCATCTCACCATTTGTACCTGGCACAAACTGCATCTTAAGACAGTAAAGACTCTGTCTTGCAATAAAATAATCTTATTAAGGAAGTTTTTTATTTTGCAAAATAATCTTAGTTTGAGAAAAAATATGTTCTAGTGTCCAGAATTATTTCTTGGTGAGAAAAGTGTGCCAGCTTTCTGCCTGGAAGATTTTGTGTCTAAAGCGTTTGGAGTCATTGTTCTGTGGAGGTCAGGTACTGACGTCGGATGAGTGCCAGGCTGTCAGTTTTCTGCTCAGGTCAGACAGAATGTATCCAATTATACATTGAAGGACCTTCTTTTCTGGACTGGAGATCAACCATGCTGGAAAAGATAATCTCCGGTCTCAAATAGTGAAATAAAAAATAACTAGAAGGAGCTGCATTTCCAGAAGAAAATGCAGGGTTGAATGCTGTATTGCTGAATGAAAGCAGAAATATGATGAAAAAGCTGAACATTGTAAAAGTAGAATGTCTAAAATAGGTCAAACATTGTAGAAGGAGTTAAGCATGAAAGCTAAAAAAATTGTTGAAAAAATGGCTGAAATGTCCTGGAAAATCCTGGAATATTTTGAAAAATTAAAGGACCAAAAGTCAAAGGTGAACATTGTAAAAGTAGAATGACCAAAACAGGTCAAAATTTGTAGACGGAGTTAAGCATGAAAGCTGAAATTGTGGAAAAATGGATGTACTGTTGAAAATTTGAAGATGATGCTAAAATGGCTAAAAGTGCTAGCATCAGCATCATCAACTGACTCAAAAAAACACATTGTTTGAGAGTACCATATTGGTAAAAGCTACATGTTCTAAGTTGACAGAAAATCCACTTTTTTCAAAATGGCGGCTTTTCTATTAATTTTATCTCCATAGCAACCATTTTACGTTTGGGTCGGCATGGGATGACGAACAAATCGACGTCAGTTTCAGACAAATCAGAAAAAGTAAACCTTTGGACGTCCTTAGCAACAAAGTTTGTTGGCTAACCACGCCCACATTCCTTATATGTCCACATCCAGTGAATTTCAATATGTTCAGTTCCAGCCATGGATGAAGTTTATTGCAATATTTGCTTCAGATTTTGTCATAAAAAGGCCACCAACATTAGGTTGTGTCGACATCCCATAATGATTTCTAAACGTATTTTATAGTCCAAAGCTTTGTGATCATTTTAATGTTTGAACGGTGTCTGTAGCGACAAGTATGTTGAAGTTATATTCTTTTTAATAAACAAAGGCTTCAGATTTGAAAAACACAAAATGGCTGCCAAACAGTCTCCATCCCATAATAACTACAGACCTTGAAGTTGTAATGCAAAGCACTTATCATTTGACAGTAAAAGATGAGTCGCCTGCTGCAACAGGTGAGATCATGTCATATGCTGAGCCTCAAGATCAATGCTCTCAATTATGTATGTGTCATTAGTCTTAGCACACTCTTCCACATATAATGGAGAGATATTTTGATCATCAGCTAGCTAGCTGAATGACACAGCAATACATTTTCATTTAACCACTAATATATGTGGTGTAAAAACATGATAGTCACTTCTCGTAACAGCCACCTAACTCATGGTTTGGGAATCAACACTTTCCCATGAGCCTTAGCAGCCGTGGGCGGGGCTAAGGCCCGGGTCCCAACGCTTGTCCACAAAATGGCTGCGGAGCACGTTTGAACTGCAGCTTCCAGCTACGAGGAGGAAAATAAAAAATACATCAAAACTAACTTAGATTTGCTCCCACTGTTTTTTCTAACATACATTGAGTGTTTGTGTGTGTGCTTTAAGCTGCTCTGATCATTTTAACGTTTGAATGGTGTCTCTAGCTAAAATTGTGTGGAAGAAGCAAAGGTTCTTGAAAAGATAAAGGAACAATGAATGAAAGCTGAATTTGCTGATGAAATGGCTGCACTGTCCTGGAAAATCCTGAAAAATCTTTAAAAGTAAAAGGATAAAAAGTCAAAGCTTATGAGTAACCCCACCTGAAAAAAAATGCTTCCATGTAACGAAATATAATTGAGTTAGTGGAACTGAATTTTATCAAGAAAGGCAAGGTAAAAAAACATGCAGAAAAAGTCAGATGCTGGAATCGATCTCAGAACCTCAGTATTATAAGACCATTTACTAAGCCACTGAGCCAACTCTTCAGTGACTACACAATGCAGCCGGTATATATTAATCAGGCTTGTCGTGCATCATCTTATTAGGTTGAAATGATTTCATGCCACAGTTCGTTATTTACGTGGAAAAAACGAACGACAATTTTTACTTTTGAAAAGTCAAAGGATTTGAAAGACCAAAAGTGGTGGTAAAACAGGATTCTCAATGTATTTAAATGGAGCAAAAATCTTGGAAAATCCTGTACAAGCATGGAATATCTTGAAAGGTTCAAGGATTTGAAAGACCAAAAGTAATAGCTGAAAGGATTAAGCTGAAAGATCTTAACATTGCAACAGTAAAATGGTTAAAATAGGTAAAAACTGAAGTTAAAAATCGCCTCACATTTTAAAAGTAAAATGGTAAAAATTTTTGAAGCGTCCGAACCGGGAGTCGAACCGGGCGCCTCGTGCATCATAACTTCCCAATGCATTTTAATAGGGCAAAAATTCCTGGAAAAACTGGAATATCTTAAAAAGTAAAAGGATTTGAAAAACCAAAAGTCATAGCACAAATAAGCAGAAAGAGCTGAACATTTTAAAACTTGAATGGTTACAATCGGTTAAAAGTTGTAGAAGGAGTTAAGCGGCGAAAAACGGCGGAAGATAGGCGTAAAGAATAATATTAAAGAAAGAGAAACAGGAAAACAAAGGGTTGAATGCTTTACAGCATTCAACCAATTAAAAAAAAATACTCCCATGTCAACCCAAGACAAGTGTCAAAACAGGAAAGTGTTCTTTGACCACAAAATGTCCCTGTGGTTCTTTAAAACAACCACTTTGGGCTTTAAAAGTCTTTGCTACAGCTGGTGTAACCAAGAGAATAAGACAAGATCATATTTCATTTGTTAACAGTGATGCCTTGGAGGTGAAAAAATAAAACAAAACAACAAATGGTCATTGCTCTCAAATCCAAGTACAACCCATAGTAGAATAAAGAAAAAGAAAGAAAACAATCCAACAGAACTTCTCCATTGCTGTGCAATGGAGAAACAGCTAAAGTATTCCATCCAACACGTCTTTAAGTGTCATGGCTGAGAAGCAACAGTGGATTCAAACCAGCAAATATCAGCATCTGAAGACAAACATCTCTGAAAGGGCTTGACTCGCTTCGGCCAGATCACTCCTACTCTGAAGCTGAATCTCAGATCTGCCTCTAATAAACATTTTTGTCCCAAGTATACATAAAAAGTTGTCAAATGCAGTAATCATTTAGAATACGGAAATTATATTCAGTCAATAACTGATTATGCTTTTTGGTATTGATCAGTTAAAAACTTTGCAAAAAAAGGGGGGGGGGACTTGACGCTGACTACATTGTTGTTGTGGTCAATGTTCAGGTGTACTACACCTGACTGAGGCTCACAAGGTCCTCCGCTGATCTGCAAGAGTCATGCCTGTGAAATGTATGCTAAAGATAAGTTCCAGGAGAGTTTTTCCTCCCGAGTTAATGCGGCCAGCGAGGTCCGTCTGCATTTCATTGTTTTGTCGTATTAATTACTTTGCTCTCCGGGACAATGTTAAAGCTCTGCGATAGGTTAATATGTCTAAGGCCTATTAAGTGTCATTTTTTGTATATTGTAACCCTTATCATTTGTGTTATTGTTTATTATTCTGTGAGAACGCTTCGCTATAGAGGTGGATTCTGTTTTGTTTGTTATTTTTTTGTATTTTGTTTAATAGTTCTGATAGCATTGATTGGTGCGTGAAGAAAGGCACATATTGAAAAACTAGAATAAATGTCAGTTAGATCCACGAACCCCCTTTGGGTTTTTCATCAAGCTTGAGGCAAACAACACATTTTCTGCAACCTGAGATATATTTGACTTCCACCGACTTTTCTGTTTGGACGTCACAGATGCAGAGAGATCACAAATGATTACCAATGCTTTGAACCAGCCAGTGAGGTCCATGTTTACAGAGAACACAGTCTTGATCTGTGACAGATTGAAAGTCTCATGGCGTCCTCAAATGCACCTCCCGGAGAGCCTCCAGACAATGTCACACCACAAATGACAACACAGCTGAAATAATCTCATATGAAAAAAAAAAAGAAAAAACATCACCAAAGGCAGCAAAAGGTTTAGTTTAGTTGTAATTTTAGCAGCCCACAGTACGTGTAAACTCTGCGCTTAAGTCAGCATGTAGAAAATATCCCTTCACTCCAACAGTCAAAAGATTATTTTTGTTACTATAGAGGAAAGATGTTGGTCCTTATGGAACAGGACGTGATCTGTTCATTTTAATTACACAAAATATTGACTGTCTCTAAGTTTCTTTCCCCCCTTGTATTCTGTGTTGGGTTTTGTAGCCCCTCCTTAACGTGTTCTTCTTCGCTGGTTTTCTCTTTATAAGGTTGGCGCTGGCCTTCCCTCTCTCCTTTTTGTTTTACTGTCCAGCGGGAGAGGTGGGTGTCCTGTAATGTTAGCCATATGAATCCTCATTTTATGTTAGTTATTGTCCCATATACTGTTATTATTTGGAATCTGTTATGAAAAACATAAAAACCTTTGTAGATGTTAACTGTTTATTTCAGAATAAGAATTTCATGTTCATGTTCTGTGCTCCCTCTACCTCTCACCCTCATGTAGGAGCTAATACAGGATGGTAACAACACCGTGATTTCTATTTTCTTTTTGGAAAATTGTCAGATGTGCAATAAACGGAGGTGGTCTCCAAGGGTGCTGCTGTGTCCCGAGATCTTTTGACTTCCTAAACACAACGCAGAAGCGATCCGGTTACACTTAGATAACAAAAAAACTTTTTTTTTTCTCTTTAACCAACCGTTAAATATGAGAAGAAAATGAGAGAATTGTCCTTTTTGTCATTTAATGATTTTTTTTGTAAATAATCATCTTCATAAAATGTCAAAATTTGTATTTTTCTTTGATTTATAATTTATTATGCTGATATACAACACTATGAGCTTTAACTGACATGGAAGAACTTGTTTTTAGAAAGTGTATCTAAAAAATATGCAATTTGTCAAAAGAGCAGGTGAATATTCCCAATGTTTGGGAGGGATATTTTCTTAAAACGAGGCCTTTTTTCTGCAGTGAAATTGTCATTGTGTCTCAATTAAAGGGTCAGATGTTCATCAGGCTAAAGATTAGATCAATCTATTCTAATAACATTTTTTACAGCGCAGTCACTGAGCTGCCCACAAGGAAAATTTTGATTTAGTAAATGCAAATTTATATGAAATTAAACACATGTGCTTCATGACTTTAAAAAAGCAGAAACATTGCAGCTGTCAAAAAACAAAACAAAAAAAAAAACTGCCAGCAGAAATGCAAGAGAGGAAATGAAAGACATCTGCAACAGACTTCCCCTCAAAAGTTCCACTTATAGGCAAAAAAAGGATTTTCCAGGCCTGACCAAAGGGTTTGCGATCATCTTTAGATCAATTAATTTTCAAAGCGTTCCTAGTGGTCTTTAAACTACCATTATGCTGATTTTAGCCACAAAAAAACCCAAACTGTTGTTTTTTTAGGATGTAGTTTCTGTAGAGCGGCAGGAGTTAATTCGAAATTTGCCTCAGAGTAGTGGGCGGGACTGCTGGTGTGCGGCAACCCCACCCCCCTTTCCCCTCCCTGTGTTTGTGACCCGCCCAGCATATTTGATCAAACTCTTTTTCCACCGACGTTTATTTGTCAGCACCTGATTCAAAACTATTTGAATAATTAAATACTCCGAAATGCCATTTCGAGCTAAATATTCCAAATTAATGTCCCCCATAACGGGAAAAATTGCCACAAGAACGTGTTAAAAACACCAAAAACCCAATTTTCCTCTGAGTGGATCTAGAACAGCGAGACCATGTGTCCACTATAGCGGCAGCAGCTGTGTTCACCTGCGCCCACATCAGCATCACGGTGTCACCTCACCTTCTTCAGACTGTACCCAGCGTGGAAAATAATTGGAGGCAGCAGAATGTTGAAGAAAAGCTCGGGGTCAAAGGTCACCTGAGGATGACAATGAGCATATAATTCACAGGTTTGCATCCGGCAGGAGTGCGGGTGGAGGTGATGGAGCTCTTCAGTTACCTTGCGCAGCATGTCATTCTGCTCCACGTTGTGAATCTCTCGAGAGTTGATCTCTCCCTTGAGGGTGTACTCGAAGAACTTCCCGCTGACGTTCAGCAGCAGCGTGCTGGCCGGTCCTTCCTTCAGCGAGCAGCTCGGGGGGGTCTTGTTGTGGTAGCTGGTGGCGGGGATGCCGTACCTAAGTATGACCCCCACCAGCAAACCTGATCATAGAAGAGAGGAAAAAAACAACAATGATTTTCTGCAAAACTGAACCAAAAGGGAGTCACCCTTTGAGCTGCAGATGAACTTTGAGTTTTGGTTTAGGCCGTAAAACAAAGTTGACCAAAAAGCCTTCAGCTGATGTAGATTTTGGCTTCAAACTAAATATTTTTCCCACTTTATCATTTACAGTTAAACCAGAATAAAACAAAAACAATTTATGGGCATCAAACACTCAAAGTTTCTTCTCAACTCGTTACTTCTCTGTCTGGTTGTCCATAGATCTTCCAAAGTCTGAATGGAAGCCAAAACCTCTCTTTTGTGGAATAAAAGTCCATTTCATATCAGAAGACACCGTCCTCCAATGTTTCCTTGGGAAAAGCTCGTCGTTGAGCGTGGCCCCTTGGGACCTTGAGCCATCCCTTTAGTTATGCTGCTGTAAGCTTACACTGGTGGGGGTTTGTTCAAGGATGAACTGTTTTTCTTTTCTTGCAGCAGACGTTTCCTCTGTCCGCCGTCTTTCTAGTCCATAAACTTGTCACTGCTGCAGTCCCTACCGCCAAAGTTCCAGTGATTAGCTTCTCTTTTTTGTCAATTTCTTGTCTCTTGACAGTCACCCTTGCCAAGTTTCTTCCAGCTTCAAAGAGATTCCCTCTCCTCAGACATTCAAACATGTGCTCAGGACCGAAAGTACAGCTTGGATTTAATATTTGATCATGCATTTAGGGCCTTCATTAAAATAAAAAGTTAGAAAAATGTGGTCTTAATGGAACAAATTGAACAATAACAATCCTCAATACTGGCCTCATTTTGATCTTTTACTTTCACCCTTAAGACAACCTTGGTTGTGCATTTTGGATTTATGATTCATTTAAGTGAAGTGGTATCTTAGTAGAGTCCTTGCTTTGAGAAAATACATTAACTCCTTATCCAAACCACTCCGTTTGAAATGCCCGGAAACTTAAACCTGACCTTAGAATCAATCCCAACCTCAAAGAAATGACTGATCCCATAAAATGTGGAGGGGCACGCACACATCGATACAGACCTGACACAACACAGAAAAAGCATGAAACCATGTTTGATTTCTTGCGCAACCTGTCCTCAGGTTGCAGGGTCCACAAAGCTTAGGTTCTTTCCGTGGCTTTTGGTGAGGAAGTGCCACTGCTTCAATCAGCTAATCAACACAACCATGTTCAAGGATACACTCACTCAGATGGGTTTTACTGTTTGTTCCCCTAAGCGTGTTCCAATTGAAAGAGCTCGGATCCAGATTGATAAACATATTCCTATTAATAAAATCTACTTCATCAATGCAACGGTTAAATATTGGCCGATTTTCCCCCAGCTTCACAAGCACAAACGCAGTTGCAGAGTTTAGTTTTTTTTTCTCAGTCTGTCAGAACCAGGACAGCTCCTGTTTGTGAACAAAACTCAACCCATTAGGGAAAAAAAAACACACCAGGGGGACCTTTGCCAACTAAACTGAACCAAAAATAGCTAATCTAAGCCTGCTTTCTGACGAAGAGATGTCTGGTTAATGAGCGACATTTGAACAGGACCTGGAGGCTAACGCAGCGCAGAAACAGAACCGTCTGTTGGCACAAAGTCGCATATTTTGTGGTTCTCTTGAAAAAAACATGGAGGCACCAACTTTACTTTGACACGGTGATGATTTTTCCCACCCGGTTTCCTTTATTTTCTGCAAGCATGCATTTATTACAATTGAAAAGTCACTTTTAGGTGGTGGGTTGAGTTTTTGGAAACCAGCAGACACCGGGTGGAACTCTGTTTTGGTTCTTGGGAGTCTGAAAATGGCCCCTCCAGCAAAAAGCTCATGAACGCCACAGCTTTTTTTTTTTTTTTTTTAAATTAAACTTTTCCTGAATTTTATGTCAGAGTTTTCTGGGAAAAAGAAATGTGTCAAAGTGTTAAAGTAAAACCCTGCTTCTCTTCAAACTATGTATCATAAGGGGGGGGGGGGTGAGCAGAAACGATTCCTTTGACATTTGATGGCAAATTTATTTGATTTTTCCCTATTCTTAACAGTTTTTTCTAGTATAATGTGTGAGAGATGTACAGGAAGCAATACACTCCTGCTTCAAATGAATCGCTCATCATATTATCTCCAAAAATTACAATTAGTTTTCCACTGTAAATTTCCAACTAAACTTAGAGGGCCTGTGAAATCGTATGATCTTTTGATATTTAACTTTAACCTAACTCCTCGATATGCAGAAACGAAGTGTAGCACCTCAGCTTGAAACCCCCCAAAACAAAGTCTATGTGTTAGAATGACCTCCACACATCAAGAGTTCATTTTAAAACATAGACATAAAGATATAAAATAATTTTAGTTTTTTTTATTCATTAATTTTCAGGTGGTCGCCATAAATTATAACAGTATTTTGGTAGCTAATTAAACTTTTGTGGTAAACGGTAAAAAGGCAGACATAAACGTTTTCATTTAAATTCAAAGTCAAATAAATCCAACACTCTTATTAAAAAGTGGTAATTTCCTATTAAAAAGGTGATTTCTGTGCTTTTTTTTTTTTTTTAAACAGATGGTGCGTGTTCTACAAATGATTTCTTCTTTTTTGGTAGTTCTGATCCCATGGATGCTGAATGTTTGGTCTGGTTGCAGGTGACTTGTATGCTCATGCAGCTGCATGGTGGAGGAGTGAACTCCTTCAAGCACGAGCACGAGCTCCGTCAGTGTTCTGACTCCTGAGCGTCTGCAGATTCACCCGCCATGCCCCCCGTTCACGCACAAGGAGGGCTGAATCACGCAAACCCTGCGGGAAGGTGGTGGCGCTGCTATGAAGAAGGAGAGGGAAAGAGATAAAGATGGAGTCTGCGTCGGATCCGATCCAGAAGCCTCACCGTAAATCATTGCCAGCCCGGTTTCGTGGAGGAACCGAACCCGTCTGTGCTTGAAGAGCCAAATGGTGAGGATCGTTAATGTCAGCAGCAGAATGAATGTCAGCAAGCTAACGCTGTCCTGTCGGTGACTCTCCTCCGCCTCCTTCTCCGTGCCGTCGATTTCCTCCATCTCCGCCCGCAGTCCCGGTGCCGCGCTTAGGAGGATCCAGGCGGGGGCCGCCGCCCGCAGCGCGGCGTTTGCTCCGCTCCGCCTCGGCCGTAGAGCCTCCATGGTCCGCGGTGATGATGCTCCTGCTGGACTCCGCGTCTATGCCATGTCACTGCTGGGAAATAAGGTCCCACGTACGCACAGCTGAGTCAAACACGGGCGGCAAGTCCAGCCTCTTAAAGGAACACGGCGAGGCGAGCGAAGCGCTGTGCGTAAAGTTAGACTCACGGTCGGATTCTCACTTCCGGGATCAACAGCTCAGGAACTAAACGTTTGTACCAGGAAGGCAGGATCTCTTTCACTTTTAAAGTTTGACTGAATAAAATAAAAGCTTTTTTTTTTTAATGATCATTCTCCTGAGTTTTTTTTAATGAAAAGTTTGGTCTCTGCGCGCAGCTGGCCGAGCAGAGACCATCAACAGATCGCAAGCAAAAGAGCATCAATTTAGAATTCATTACCTTAGTTTACTAATTGAAATAAAATCAAGTTGATCAATTAAATAACCTTCCAAAATATTTTTATTGTTGCAAATTTAATTTGAAATTTAGAACTGAACTTGTTATTGATTCATTTTAACTCTCAATGGTTGTCCTGACTGAGTTAAAATGTTACTCCTCATACAACTAAAAAAACAATCACTGAATTTGGTAGGATTTTACAATATGTTGTTATTTTGTTGTGAATTTTGTTTAACACAAAGATCTAAGGGCCTAAAATATACCAAACACTATAGGATTTAACAAAATTACTATTTGCTGTTTGAAATTAAGCATAGGTTATGATTTTGTATTTTAAAGAATATTAATCCTAGATTAACCACTTATTTTAATTCCATATTGATTTAATGCACCCATTAATTCGTTCAACTTTCGGCTTGCGCCTTTAGGGGCCGCCACTCGCCTGATGGGCTGCAGTGCAAAAGGTCTTGCCTAAGGACCCACACTGGATTTTGGCTTATTGCACACCATTTCCTGCGTGACAGTCCTTCACCTAGCCAGCTGAGCTATCCAGTCACTTTTGCAAAACACTCAAGAAATGGAATCTTTGTCATTTAAAATTGACTGTTATGATATTAATATTCTGATCATCGGAATTCATGAATATTGATCAACAGTTCTAAAGATGAGAGCTATAGCATCTTCACACTCACCGGTGTGTGACCAAAACAATAAAGACCAAAACTTAATAAAAGTTGCTTAGACTGATCCTTAAAAAAAGAGATCTTGCAGTTTTATCTTTGCATCCCTGCAAATATAAGATACTGAATTCCTAGTGCAAACGTTTAATTCTTGAGTCGCTGATGCCGGAAGTCGTGAATCAGTGAAGTTTTTTCTAACTTGATGGAGGAGGCGGGCGTCTCTCTTGGAGGCGCAGCTCTGCCTTTGCACATGTGGAGGAGCGCAGCTCTGCACGCAGCAGCCGCCAAAAAACACTGAAACACTGCGCAGGGATTCTGCTGATTGTGCAGCTTGGTCCCTAAAAAACAGGAAATTCGAGTCACGTCAGAATCAAAAGTGGAAGCAGAGATTTTGAAAAAGATCACACAAATTGGCATAAATATGAAAATATTAATATGATGATTAATATGATTAATATTAATCGATCAGAGAAATCCCTACTTTTCTGCCTTATAGGGGATTTGTTTAGTGGTGCTCAATTAATGACCACGATTATGCAGAAAAGGGGTCCTCAATGCATGTTTTCTCTCTCTATTGTCACACACCTGTTTCCTCATCGGCTCTGCAGAGACTTTAAAACACGGTTATTTAAATCGGTTGGGAGGTAGAACTGGTGGGTAAGCCATGTTTCTCTGCAACGTCCATGGAAACAAGATTTCCTGTTTTCACGAGTTCGACATCAGGTTATTTAAGAAAGCGCATTGTAATCTGATTACTTATATGCAAATACTCGCACTGATCCTCCACACATGCAAATGTGTTTTAGTCCTGACGGTTTCTGTTTCTGAAAAGGTTACAAATCATGTCAGAAATGTGTGAATAATCCTTTAAACCTTTCATAACTTTTTTATTGGTCTTTTGTTTAAATAAATTATTTAATAGAATAAACTCAATGTTTCAGAGCCACAACATCATGATTTAATGCGAGCCAGCATTGGCATACATCTATGCATCAGATCCTGTAGTTATCGTCTGAAGGCTTGTTTGAAAAGAGTTGCATGACAGTGCATTTGTGATTCAAACTTCTTAATTGACTTTATTCAGTTTGTAGGACTGTGTTGGTCCCTCCCTTGCTCCCTATCCCTGTCTTCCCGTGCCTTGAAAACACAGGGTTACGTCAGGAAGGACATCCGGCATAGAACCTCACCGTCACACCACCTGAGCGAATTAGCTTTCGCTGTGATGACCCCTAATGGGATGTGCCAAAAGTTAAACAACAAGAACAATTGACTTTATTAAATCAAAACACATGGATGTTGCAGGGGTTAGATTCTTATTAATATTATTATTTGATCATCTGTGTCCCCACAGACTGAACATTTTGTTGTTGTTTTTTGTTTTGGTGTGGTCTACCGAGCAGTATAGGACAGCAAATTTGTATCAAAAATAAGTAGATGTTTTTAAAAAGACACTCTAGATGGACACAATGGGCCCTTAAAATAGGTCAAAGTAAAAAAAAGATACTGAGGCTTTAAATTTAACAGAGGACATCTTCACCAGCTGAACAGATAAACAAACTTACTTTAACTAACCTCACTAAATGGAAACACGAGGGAATATATATATAGTCAGTGGCTGATCAGACTAACTAGACACACAGGAGGGCACTGCAGTCAGCCTGTTGAACAGTACCCCAACTCCCCCCAGCTGACCCCCCCCCCCCACCAAAGGACTATCGCTGCTACTTACAGACCATCCCAGCCCACCTGTGCTCCCACCTTACTCAACTGTATCTAGTGTGTTGTTGTGTTAATTTAATTTTTTAACTTATTTTAATTGTACCATACACCAAGACAAATTCCTCGTTTTGTAAAGTGCGCTCTACTGAACCTGGCAATAAAACCTATTCTGATTCTGATTCTGAACTGAAAAAGACTAAGACAAACTACAAAATACAGCAAACAAACAAAATTAATGTCCATCCTTTGGTAAATTAACATTCAAAAATAATGAAACTAGATCAAATTTAATTTAAAGTAAAGCAATATTCAACACAAAAAAAAGTTTCTTCTCCCCTGGGCAATGGTTTTGCCCATTTAGCTGACTGCTGAATATCGGGACAGACAAACAGGCCTGACTTGATGGTTCCAGCAGCAGAGGGCACTAGTAGCCCAAAGGTCCCCCACAACAAGGTGCCTTAAAAAAAACACATTAAGTTAATGAAAGTAAATGGAAATAAAGCTTCAAATATGTGTCAATACATTTTATACTCAAACCAATTTTTTTGTCTTTTTTATGTGTTTATGTTTGAAACAAAAACATCTAAAAGTGTGTGCACAATGTAAAGTGATAAAATGATGTAGTATATGTAATATGGAGTGTGTGGTGTAAAAGGTTACTGCCCTGATGGGGTGGCACCATAGGCAGCCATCACATTAGGTACAACTATTTACGGCTCAGTTCGCCAGTTTTGTGCCCTAATTGAAGACATTCAGTCCTTCTGAATGAATGGTGCGCATCAGAGGTAATTCATTGTGTTTTGGGAGTTTGGCTTTAATAATGTTTCCAATCTACCCCAGACTTTGCTGCTTCTCATTGTTGGAACACACCTGATTCAAGTATCACATAAGTGTGCGTAATTTTTCTGATTGGAAAGTCATTACATGTCACAGAGCTCACAAATGCCAGTGCTGCTGTCCTTATCACCATGGTAACCAGAGATGGAGTACTCTGTGGAGACAAAGCTGCCCCATCAAGGCAGGTTTAGCTAGCAAGGGTTTATTTGGGGCTTCGTCTTTCCTTACGTAATACCATCATTGTGTTTTATTCTCGTTTAAATCTTGTGCTACAAAATGTGCATTCAACACACCAGACAGAATGACATTCTGACACTCACCAACCTCCTGCAGAGCCTAATAATATTCAAAGTTGTTATTCACAGTAACCTTTAATGAGAGCCTTGTAAATCTCTAGATGAATCACACCCAAACAGCTAATGTTGCTTTAATTAAAAGCTAGTTAGTCGCCACAGCAACGAGTGGATTTGTCCTCCCTGTGACTGTAAGACATGGCTGATGTTAGGGGAACTAGAATTCCAATGAAATGCTCCTTAACCCGATACCACAATTACAACAGAAATAGGATTTCTTCATCAGAACTCATTTAGCTGACAAGTATGACTCAGCAGGCCCTTCACTGGAGCAAAGTTCAGTAGCGTTGCTTTTTTCCTCACACAAGTATAATACGAGCTGTTAAAAGCACAGTGTGAAAAAGAGAAGTACTTTGGGACCAGGTGTCAGGGCATGATGGGGATTACCTATTATTAGAACAGCCTTAAGTTGGAGGCTTATATGACGTGAAGTTGAATGGTTACGGGGCGTTTAGTACAGATTAATAAATGCTCGGGCAACGAAGAAACACCAATTTATTATTGACACTTTATTACATAACTTGTAGCGCGGAAACTTTTTATAAAAAACATTTCCGTTTTCTGTAAGACCAGTTTCCTTTTTTTTCAATACTCGGAGGGGTGTGTCCAATGTGTAGCTCTGGCGGTGCGTTCGGGACAACTTGTTAAAACTGGCACTTTGTCTTTTATAAGGGTTTCCTTGCATCTTTAGCCACTCGTGCGAGTTGTCAATTCACTTGCTCTAAATGTTCCCATTTTATGCTCCTAGAATCTGATAATGACATTTTCAAATCAATATGATTGAATGCTATGCAAAGTTTACCGATGGTGAAGCCGTTTCGCCTTTTTTAGAATTAAGTTTTATTGTATTATGCTACATTATTTCTGTAAGCTAGTAATTTTGAAATAATATATTATATATTTTTTTTATTTAATCATAATTTTAATTTATGACTGATATGGGCCCGTGTCTTCTTCGCGGAAATAACATTTCCGATTAAATATGAACGTTGCATGCGTGAGCCCGTCCTTTACGTCATCGCGTCCTCGTGATCTGATAAATGATTGGCTGTCCGCCGTAGCTGTGTAAGGCGATGGGAGGGGGGGGGTAAATTAAAGTATACGTAGGTGAGCCTCGCATCAGTTTGGTTTTTTTTCGGAGTGGCGTTACCTATCGGGCTTCCTCAAATCGCCCCACTGCTAGAGGCAACAAGATGGGATGCTTCTATTCGAAGAAATCCAAAAGAAAGTCGGGGGAGAAAGAAGAGCATACGTCGACTGGCGAAACTAGTAACGCGGTTCCCCTTGGCAACAACACCGACGAAGCACCGAAGCAGTACAGCTGGGATAAAAGAGAGAAGGTGGGGCAATCAACGGAGCAGTAAATGACAGTTGCAGTTTCAGACTGTGTTATTTGTGACCTTAAGCTCAAAGATGCTGTGTTATTGTTGTGAAACAAAGCGGAGATAGGAGATATAGTCACTCTAGCCTTTTTAATCATCCATTTGCATGATCTTGTAGAGATGGGTATACATTTCTAAGCTCCTGCAGTAACTGTACCTAAAGGGGATCATCCCACCAAAACGTCCAGCTTTGATCTTCACGTTTACATCTCCATAAGTGGACATCTGAGAGCAAATATAGAGTTATTGACCTCTTCTCCCCGCTGTTTCCTTGCAGTCAGAGTTACATCTCATTATCAGATTAACACACAACACAGACTAAACTTAGCCCGTTCAGACAGACAAGAGTAAACTGGTCACAGGGCGGTTTCCGTTTTGACTCAAATCTGGCACAACCACATCATGACCTACACCCTGCACCTCTGGCTCTGGTCAAAAACTGCCTAAAAACAGGCCAACGGCACCTGGAGGTTCTAACTAAAACAAGCTTGACTTTTTGCTTACCGCTCCAGTGAAAATCGTATTTTTTAGCATGTCCTTGTGGGCTTTTTCTCAAGATGATCGACACATGTAAAGAAAATGTTGATTAAAATTGTATTACTTAAGGAGCAGACACAAATGCAGTTGAAAAAAGCTTGTAGCCGTGACATAGGTGCTACAGTTGGAGGCCCACAGGTTCTCTGCTTTGCTCCATTCTGGTGCTTTCACCTGTAGATTCCATGCATGTCTTCATTTTCCTCATCTGAGCATCTGGGATAAAACTGTATGGCTGAATACATCGGATATAGCGATTTTTGTTGCACTGATCTTTTATTTGAGCTGCCACGATAAGTGAATTTCTCCCTGTGAGTTACATAAATATTAAAAAATGTAAGGTTGGGGTCGTGAGAGGCTGTAAGCTAGCGGGAGAGAGAGTGTAAACAAAGGGATGATGGGAATTGAGGGCAGACTTAGTCTGGCACCGGCAGTCCCGTCCACAAAGACGAAATATCTTTAACATATTCAGTTTTTCATTAAATTTACACTTTGTCGTAAACTTCACTCTTAAAATGGACTCTATAATGGACTTTATAATTGCGTCTATGTTGAAATGTAACTTTTTTGTATTCTTTGTTTTGCCGTTTTGTCTTTGAGCAGGTTGACCTGAGTCACTACACGCTCAAAGAGCTCAAAGATGTCACAGTGGGCCGTCTGCCCGGCACATTAAACGGGGAACAGTTTGTCATCCAAGATTGCGAGAACTGCAACATCTTTGTGCTGGATCACTCTGCGACCATCACCATCGACGACTGCGTCAACTGCCGCATTGTGCTGGGACCTGTTAAGGGAAGTGTCTTTTTCAGGGACTGCAAAGACATCAAGTGCGTGGTGGCCTGTCAGCAGTTTCGCACGAGGGACTGTCAAAAGATGGACGTGTTCCTCTGCTGCGCCACCCAGCCCATCATCGAGTCCTCCACAGGAATGAAATTCGGCTGCTTTCAGTACTTCTACCCCGAACTGGCCTTTCACTTTAAGGACGCGGGGCTGAGCATATTCAACAACAACTGGAGCAACATCCACGACTTCACGCCGGTGTCGGGGGAGAACAACTGGAGCCTACTGCCGGAGGCATCTTCCGTTCTGGATTTTGTTCCAACCCCAGATCCCGAGTCCGACTTCAAGTCTGTCCGGATCTCCGCCGACCCCTCTCGGAGCATTGTCCCCCTGACCAAGGGAGGGAGGAGGAAGGAGAGTGAGGAGTCCTGTCTCTTTGTGTTCTTTGCTGGCGAATACACCACTGCAAATGCCCGCAAACTGATAGATGAGGTGAGCATTCGACAAACAGAGAGCGCTTTTCGCTGTGACACCACTCGTTTTGGAGCACCGATGCATTCATCTGTTGTTGGAAAAGGCAGCAAGTTGTTGCTGCTCATTCACTACAAAGTAGTCCCCCGAGTATTTTATTGCTTACAGCAACCTGTTGTATTCGGTTCATTTCAGTGAGCTTATGTAAACACACACAGAAAGGGTAGCAAACGCAGAATTTCTCACTACCAAACCAAAAGGAGTATAAGCAAATGTACAAGCAAATTGGGAAAATGCACCATGTGGAATCAGAAATATGAAAGAAAATGTTAAACAAAGTAAATTTCAATAAAGTTCCAGTACCTAGAACAAGAAGATTTGTATCGTGTAAATAAATGCATTTACACATTTAAATCAACTTGCAAAGTGTTCTTGACACCAGCAGCTTGTCGGCAGGTTTGATGTTCATTCAGGTGAATGCACTGCAAACGAAAAGTAATATGTCAAAAAATCTTACAATTTGACACACTTTCTTTAAATAACCAAAAGAAAAATGGGTAAGAAAAATGATCTAATCAAGATAACTTATTTTAAGAAAAATATTCTAGTCATGAAAAGATGTTTTTTTAAAACTAAGATTATTTTACTTTGAAAAAACTTACTTTCTTGGAAAGGTAAATTATCTTTCAAGACAGAAAATAAGACAATTTTTCTTTAAATAAGTCTTTTTTTTTTTTTTACTTTTTAAGGTTGTGTGTCTGTAGTGTGAAATCAGAAAATGCACTGGAAGGTTGCTCATCAAACGCCAAGCCTTGATGCATTACTGGCCTTGCTGCTGCATAAACATTCCAGACATGTTTGCTGTTGCTAAAAAAGTGCGTCACAACAAAAGCATGACACAGATCCACCTGTGGCTGACACATCTTTAAAAATAAAAAAAAAACCTTGTTTGTTTGCGATTGTCTGTCCGCTGTCTTGTAATCCGCCTGTTTGTTTTCTTTCCGCAGGCGGTAGCTAAAGGCTTTGTTCTGATCCAGACAAAGGAGGTCCTGATGCGGCCTGAAGATGTGAAGAGGGTCTTCCAGAACAGTGAAGATGATCTGGTGGAGTGTATCACCAAAGGTGGGTTCTGTGGGTTACATGGTTATTTTGTTATTCCTCTATTCTAGCGGATGCTTTAAGCAAGCCTTCATCTGATTCACAGCCCCATCAGTCATGGATTTGTGTTAATAACGCAGACTCAAATACCCAAAGCGTTACTAGAGGAAGGGTTTATTTTTCAGCAGAGCAAAAAAATAGACAAGTCTCGAAATGCTCAGAATTCCCGGTTGGTTGTCTTTCCTTATTTCATTCAAATATGTGAAAGGGACACAACTCCACACTGAAGGACTGCAGAAAAAATAGCTGTGGCTATTGTTACTACAACTTTTTTCTTTTTAGTGACAAAATTGACCTACTGTTTGTTCATTTTGTTTTTCTTTGGTTTCCCAGAAACATGTCCAAATTCCCACTCCGATCATTTTTGGAAGCGTTCCTAGTGGTATTATTTTTTTATTAGGATTGTACCGTTTTTAGGCAAAATTACAAAAACTGTAGTTTTCTAGGACAGTTTTTTTTTGCAGAGCAGCAGTTCTGTAGAAATTTACCTTTTGAGTTGTAGACAGGGCTGTGGGTGGGGCAACCCCGCCACCCTTCCCCTCCCCGTTGCAAGGAGCTCGGAGCAGGGAGCTTGTGGCCCACCCAGCGTATTTTCTACATCACGGATAAACTGTTTTTTAAGCTGCAATTTTTTCTGTCGGTCTCCTGATTCATGTTTTGAGTAAGGATATACTCAGAAATGCAATTTGAGCTGAAGTTTCTTTATATATGTCCTCTATTATCAGAAAAAAATGCCACAGCAACATGTTAAAGCACCAAAACCACAATTCTTTTTAGAGTGGGTCTTAAAAAAATAATTTAAACTACCATTAAGAGCGATCCCCCTCTTTTAAACTGAAGGCAGCTGCTGTTTCATCAACATGTGAACAGATTTTCTACCAAAGTGAGCAGGGTTGTTGGAGCAGACAAAGAGGTTAGAGTTTTGTGACCTTTGTCGTCTCACTACAGGTCCTGTTGTTGCTCTCGAGCTGAACGGTGACGGAGTGGTGGAGGCCTGCAGGAACATCGCCAACGAGGTGTTCAGTGCCACCAAGGTAACCTGGCTTTACTTTTTATTTTTGTGTGTACCTCCTAAAAAAAAATCCAACAAATGGCAAAACTTTTTTTCACAGGTTTTTGTTTCTGACAACAAAAATACTTCAACTCGAGATGTGGACAACTTCTTCAACTTTGCCGACATGCAGATGGGATTTTAAACGGTTGGCCTTCAGAGACGTCCGTCGCACAAACCTGAGATTATTCCACCGTGTCCGCTCAGCTGCTGTAAAATAGTTCAGACTGGAAAATTTGATAAAATCCACCAAATCCATTTCAACATCCACGAGTGCAGAGAGGTAGAGCAGTCACTGTTAATGGGTAGTGTCTGCTGACGTCCTCTCTCGTCCACCACCAAACCCCTGACATGTTCTGAACTGGTGTTTCATAAGCCACCTGCAGTTCAGTTCATTTAGAGACGAGGACCAGATCTACTTGAACTAAAACAGAACAAAAGAATGGGGAAGAAGGAAAATTTGAGCTGGCTGTATAAAACTATTTTTAGATTAAGTGCATTACAGCTCCAGCTACAGTTTCCTCTTTATTATCTAAGAGAAATGGCATCCTGTGTGGTTTCCTTCTGCAAGTCTCATCATTTTTAAAGGGTTGGTGTCTTCAGTGCCATTCTTTTTCTTTCTTTTAACTCAAACCAGTCTGGCCACCTTCCCTCAAATGTCAGAGAACTTTGACCCCTGAAGCAGCTCTGGCTTTCCTTACAAAAACATTTTCTGAATTACACAAACTAAATCGTGCAACAGGTAATAAATCCTTTAGACTGCGTTTCTTCCTCATTTTGATGCTCAGTTCTGTGCATAACGTGTATCTAATGTTGCTCTCAGCTTGTCCTTGTCCTCAACAGGAGGGCTGAGATCGGACAAAATACTGTGGTAAATGACTAACTTTAGCCAAATGCCAGTCAAGAGAGTCATCTAAAAGAGACTCTGACTCACATTTACTTCCTCTTTTTTTGTTAAAACTCAACCATCACTTAAATATAAACTACCATTACAATCAGAGGCAATGATAAATATGACTTTAGCAAACATGCATTTATTAAATCTGTGATATGAAATTGTACTTATCTGGATTCAGGAGGAATATTTTACATGTGGAAACATAAAGGGAGTTTTTTTGTTGTTGTTGTTCTACATTATCAGCAATCACATTATATATATTCATCAAAACAAAAGTTTTCTGTCTAGACCTTCAATCATGGTATGTACACTTTGAATCTTAGCTGCAAACATTACTGTGAATGGTTATTTCTTCTAAAAGGATTTGATTTTTCTGTTGGTGTTCATTGAAACTCTGCTGTAATTTAGTTTTTTAATTCCTAAACATTCCTGCCTAAAGAAAAATGAAATGGGGAAAAAAAACACATAGCACATGGATAAAACAATGAAGGCAGAGCTGAGTTTTGGACGAGCTGTGATTTCTGTACACATATCTCTAAACACTTTCATATTTGTCTTTTCTTAACTTGTAGTTTTTTTTTAATTCTTTTTTGGATAAATGAACTTTTGTGGCATTATGTATATTGCATATTTGAAACTTGCTGTATAGATGATTTGATAAGCCAAATCAAGAATGTTTGAATGTTTCCTTTTAGCAAAAGGAGCCTGTGATTATTTTTAAAATGTCTCTTTTATACTTTGTTTTTCTTTTTTTGTATAAAAATGTAACATCCATTGTTTTGTACAAGTTCATGTGTTTTACGCTGTTATAAATAGAGAAACCAAATGAAAACATCAATGTGGTGGTCTGTGATAAATCTGGAGTCAACAACAGATTCTCATTACGTTATATAAATCATCTTTAGACATGTCTATGTAGACTTTCATTCATCCAGGTTGATTCCATCATAGTAGTAGGTTTAGTTTTACTTTGTCAATTCAGAATTGACAAAGCCTTTTGGATAAGAGATGAAACGTCTTCTGACTTTAAAAACTGTAAGTGCAGATGACAACCCCTAAACCTACTACTATGATGAAATCATATTTAGAGATATTGATCATTGTAATATTTATATATATTTAAAATGGCTGAATAAACTAGAACAGCCATCTAAAACGCTTTTCTGGGCAAAAGGAAGGGTTGTATTTTATTTTTCTGACCTGCCCTGCTTCTGTTAAAAAGCTTCTGAGGTCAATTTCAGCCATTTCTATCAATATAAATAGAATTTTGAATCTATTTTAAAACGTATGTAAATATTTAATGGTTGAATAACTTCATTTGTTGGTTTAGCAATACACTGATTTCTTTTTTGTGACCTTTTTTTTTAAAACCCTAAAGCTGTGGAAGTTTGATTAATATAAACGGTAAATATAAAAAAGGAGATTTTATTGATCGTCTTTGCAGTTGCTAATCCATTATTTAATTTGTGTAGATACATATTAAAATAAATAAGAGCTGTTGTGTTTTTTAAATAAAACTTTATTAACAAAACTTAATATCCATAATATCCATAGTCAGAGATTGTTGTAAACCGGTGGAGTTTAGGACCTGGAGGGGGCGCGGCACAATAGTGTCGTTGTGCCGTGTTGGTGGACAGGCTGCTGCCTGAAGATTCCCCTTCTGTTGGATTTGGACCCAAAAAAGATCCAGCATTGAAGTCCCAGTCCGGACCGGGAGGCCCTCCTTTTATTAGCATCTGTTAGCACGGTCCACCTGACCGCATGTGGACGTGGAAAAGGCCAGCCGCAGCGCGTGGACAGAAGGTAGGACGGGGGGGGGAATGTGAACAATATGCCCGTGTCTACTCTGAGTGCGGGCATGGATTTGCCCCGGATTCATATCCGGACCACGGGGCCACCCTGCTTCCCTAAACCTGCTTTGCGTCCCGACACTCCTGATGTATTTTAGCAATCACCTATTTTTTTCTTTGAGTTCGTAGCCATGTGTTTTTCCCCCTCTGTGGGACGCTCCTAGTTGGGCCATCCCAATGTTTGGCTCGCCGTCGCTCGGAAGTGACATCTTTGTATGACGGTGGCGCCATGTTTGATTTCATCCCGCTTTGGGCCCGCGCGAGGCTGAGTCAGCGTGCGCGTTGGCGCCAATACTGCTCATAAAGCAACAACTAAACTTTTTTTCACGTTTCACTGGTATTCCATGAAAGTTTACTTATCCAGATGCGGTATCAGCGCTCGCATGGTGTACAAAAGGAGTTTTAAATATGGCGGCATCAATAGTTTCCTACTGTTTTTGGCTTTCTTTCTTTGATGTGCTGGTAAATATTTTGGGATCATAATTTGAAGAAGCAAAATCTACACATTTACATCTTTTCGACCCGCAGCTTTTGTTCTGTTTGCAAAGTTTATCATTAATTTAGTGACAACACTGATTACTGGTCCTTACCGTGAAGTTTTCAGCCATCTGGCTGATCCCTCTTTCGGCTGGAGCATGCGCACATCTGTCACTCTTAGATCTCCTTTTTCTTTTCTTTTCTAAAAAAAAAAAACTTCTCTTATTCTTATTCGAAAGGAGAAAATATATTTATATTTTATACTTTAAATACTTGGAAGAAAGCAAATAAAAAGTGAACAAAAGTAATTGAAAAAGGTACTAAATATAAATATATACATACATATCGGCAATATAGTGTATATGTGTGCTTGTGGCTGACATAATTCAGTTTAGAATAACAGTCACTGGCAAGTTTATGTCTTATTTCTATATTTGAGTTCCTGGATTTAAGTCATATGGTTTATTGATTCTATTTTTGTAGTAATTCAAGTTTTTTTATGGTGAATCTGTTTTTTATTTGCTTGTTTTAGACAGTTCCATATCCAGACTCTTTGAATTGAAACATATCTTTCCTTTTTTCTGAATTTTGACAATGAGACAAATCAAACATCCTTTTAAACTATGATAATTATTCTTTCTTTTTTTTTTAAATATCTTATTGTATATGTTATGGAGGACATCTTTTACATTTTAATATTTTTCAAGACGGTGTAATGGACTGGATGGATCTCCGGCTTGAGTTTAAAGTCTGATGAGTAAAGGAAGCAAAGTCAGTTGGCTCAAGGGCACTTTGGCATTTAGACCAGACGTTAATCTTCCAACTTTCTAATCTACCCAAATAAACAAAAAGAAGAAAACAAGCAGTTCAGTAAATATCTAGGCTAAAATAAGGCAGGTAAAGGGAATTTTGTATAACACATTTTACAACAGTATTAAAATTAACCATTAAACTTCAGCTTTATTATTATATTAACACGTCGTCATCGTTCTAACAACAAAAACTATATTATGAATTACTATATATTAATACTTAGTGAGATATTACTCAGATTTAGGTTGTTTTTATTGAATCATTTGAACAAATTCAAAGACACAAACAAACATGACAAATCAAAATCAGGTCGGCGTCCTCCAGATTCATTTACATCTTGAAAAAAAAACCACAGTGTTGCATTACTTTGTAAAGGATGTATGGTTGACCTGATCTTTGCTTGAATCTTATGTTGGATTTTTCAAATCATCTCCCGTTTACCTCCTGCAGATGTAAACACCAGTCGTGGTTAAACATGTACAAAGGGAAAACTGTCCATGCGTACTTTTTACTCAGCAGTATGGAGCAGAGCTGGCTGCAGGCCCTCTCCTCGTCCTCTTCCTCCTCATTCACTTCTCATGGGGAATGTGAGGCATGTCCTTTCTGTTCAAACAGTGTACTGTACACGGCCCTTAGCAGTTTGAAGTCTAAATCACATTTATTGGGCTACAGGTGTACGTATGATGTCTATATATATATATTTTAGTTCGTACTTGGATTCCTTTTTTTTTATTCGTTAAAGTATCTGATTGTCTTTTTTTGTGAGCATTCTGCAACAAGAACATGGTCATCAGATCTGTCATCACTAACTCTTTGATGCTCTTATTCTGAAAATAACTCCACCTATCTTTTTGCAGATAAGAAGCAAAGCGGGAATTTGGCAACTGGAAGAATCTACTAGCATGCTTTTCAATTGGAAATTTATGGTAAGCAATGGTCTTTTTCTTGAACAGTCTCTCCATGGCCTTCTTTGGTCAGTGACAGCCTTTCTGATGTGTGCTCCATCCTCTCTTCTTCCACAGGATGTTACAGGATGAAACGTCTCAGGTTGTCCAGCAGCAGCGACAGTTCTGACAATGAAAGTAGGTCACGTGTCTTGGGCAGCATTTTTTTTTTAAATGTACCAATATTATTTACACTTTGTGGGTCTTCATCTAGGTCCTTCAACCTCCTACTTCTCTTCTAACAAGTATGATAGCAAACCTGGAACCCCCGCCTCCAACCCAAAGAAACCGGCTGAAGTATGGGCATCTTTTGTACGGTCAGACTGTACGCTCACTGTGGAGACGTCTCAGGACCTTGGGCTTGACTCCCCGTGGCCTCCTGTCTCCCACAGGTGTTCCGAAAAGACCTGATCAGTGCCATGAAGCTGCCTGACTCCCACCACATCTCCCCAGAGGACTTCTACCTGCTGGCAGACACCTGGAAGCAGAAGTGGGAGAAAGGAGTTCAGGTGCCGGCGAGTCCGGACACCATCCCGAAACCCTCAGTCCGGTGGGTGGGCCGACTTTAGCAAGCTTCCGCGTGAAACCGGATCAAGGCTCCTTTCGAGGCTGCTGACACATTTGTCGTTAATTTCTCAGGGTGATCGCAGAGAAGTCCAAAGAAATGCTTTTCAGCCACCAGAGGAAGAACATCCAGTGTTCGGGTCAGGAATCTGCAGAACCGGGTTATGTGAACATCAGAGAGCTGGCAGAGGCTATGTGTCCATATGATCTGGATGACATGGACCTTTACTGGCTGCAAGCGCTCAACCAGGAGCTTATCCTCATGGGTAAGAAATGGAGGGGGGGATTTTTATTCCCTCTAGAACAGTGTTTTTCAACCAGTTTATGGTCAGGTGTGCCGTGGGAAATTACCCATCCACTGATCTAAAAACATTTACCATCTCCAGAATTTCAGCTCTTTGTTCATCCAAACAGGCCCTGATGAAACACTGAGTAGTTAGAAATATGAAAGATGATAAAATACTCTTTTTGTGTGTTTATTTGATTCTATTAAAGACATTTTGATAAGAATGACGGTACCGCGGTTTAGCCGCTCCTATAACTGTTTTTCGGAAAAGTCCCGCCCCTTTATCCGTCTCCACCAATCATTCTTGGAGGCTTAATCATACATCATCAGTCTGACCAATCAGAAGTGGTTAAAGTCTTCACTTTCTCTCAGTTCCAACAAAAACACCAGCTAAAGCTCGTCTTTAGCGGTGTAGCTTTCCACGGGTTCCAGTGTCAGACCGTGGAACAATGAAGCCCAGAGAGTGTCTGCGATTGGCGGCAGTTTCACACTACATCTCCCATGATGCATCACACATCAAACAGTTTTTAAATCTTCTTGATTAAATCAGAGGTCAACAGTTTAGTTCTCCTTCCATGGTTTGGGTTTATTAACAGCCAAACATCCCAGAGTTTGGTCCAAGTCATTTTTCTAACTGAAACACTTTTCTAAGAACATCTGGATTATTTTATATGTTAAACTTAAGAAGAAGTAATAACAACATTTAAGAAACAGGATTAAGGTGAAGTTGCCAACAGACACAATTAAACTTTTAATTAATTACTTTAATTAAACACAAATTATCTTTGAATAAGACCAAAGAAAAACTAAGTAAACCTTAACATGTTCACTTTTTGTGTAGCTGCAGAAAACATAAATATAATGTAAGTCTTTTTGTGTAAAATTTATCAAACATATTGTGATCATCTAATTGTTCAAAAATTACAGTTACCTTTGCACCAACATTGAAAAAAAGATTAAAAAATAAATAAATCACAATTTTTTTTACTGAAGGGTAAAAAAAACTACCAGGGTAAAATATCAAATAATTTAGTTGAAGATTATTACTGAAAACTAACTTTTATCACATCTTTTAGAAAAACATTGTGGAGGGACTGTTCATCAATACAGACAATAGAGTTTCTCCTTTTTAAATTTTTGGATGCTGGTGTGCCGCGGGATTTTTGTCAAGGATAAAGTGTGCCTTGGCTCAAAGAAGGTTGAAAAACACTGGTCTAGAAGACTGGAATCTAAAATCCTTTGGATTATTAGAAGGTGGATCACATCAAGTTACAGTTGTTTCGTAAAGCGCCGTGTCATGCTTCCTCCACAGGGGAGGAACCCATAGACGAGCTCACGATGGAGCGAGCCATGGAGGCCCTGGAGAAGCATTGCCACGACAACATGAAGCACGCCATTGAGACGGTGGAAGGCCTGGGCATAGAATACGACGAAGACGTCATTTGCGATGTGTGCCGCTCCCCAGACAGCGAAGAGGGAAACGACATGGTGTTCTGTGACAAGTGCAACATCTGTGTACACCAGGCAAGTGTACACGGAGATGAATGCTGTTCAAATAACGACTGTGGGCTGAAAACCTGCTGGTTTCCTCAAAGGCGTGTTACGGCATAGTCAAAGTGCCGGTTGGGAACTGGCTGTGCAGGACGTGTGTCCTCGGCATCCTCCCACAGTGCCTGCTGTGTCCCCAGAAGGGCGGGGCAATGAAGGCGACCCGGGCCGGCACCAAGTGGGCTCACGTGAGTTGTGCCCTGTGGATACCAGAGGTAAGGGAATATACCCCACCCACCCACCCATGCCGCCGCCTGGTTTGCTTCCTGAAAATATCCGACCAACTGTGCATGTTGTTACTGTGCAGGTGAGCATTGCATGCCCAGAGCGGATGGAGCCAATCACAAAAATCTCCCACATCCCACCCAGCCGCTGGTCCCTCATCTGCAGTCTGTGTAAGCTGAAAACAGGCGCCTGCATCCAGGTAGGCGGGGCTAATGTCCACCAATAGAATTGCTGTTGATGGGGGGGGGGGTAGTTGTTTTTGTGAAAGTTCTTAAAAATGTTTTCATTTTATTTTTTTCACAACAAAGACTTTCTAAATAGACTAAACTGAATAAAAGTGATATTTAATTTTCTTTCTTTTTGTTTTATTGTGAAACATTTTTTTGTATAGCTGTTTAAACATGGCCTTGTTTTACCAGTTAATGGTTCTCTGATTCCGATTGAGTCCTCCTCATAGTGCACGGTGATAAATTTGTTTTTTATCTCCAACTTTTGGATTAGTAGGACGTTGAATGGAATTAAAATGTTAAAATTGTGACATGGCTCACCTTAATGGGGACAGTAACTCTGTATGTCGTCTTAGCAAACCCACAGTTTATCTGAATGTTTGGTTTATTAGATTTAAAATGGTGTAGGGGCTGATTTATACTGATCCGGTGCTCGTCTGTTACGTCGACACAAAGGAAATAGAACGTGCATTAATCAATCAGAAGATTACATCGCCTCCGTCACGTCTGATGTCCGTCCCTCCACAACCCAAGCTGTACGCAGGAGTTCCAAGTTTGCGTCAAAAAGACGGAGAAGTGGGAAACGGGGCCAGGTTTTAAAATCTAAACTTCCTTTATGACTCAAAACATGCATTTTACAAGGACACCGTGAGGAAGGAGAGGGCACATGGCCAAGGTGCAAAGGTTTTGGATGAACTGATCGACACAGGGCTGGCAGGACAAACCGGTCCTCCAGAAGCCAGGAGGAGGAGGGTGACCGCTGACAGACCGCTGTAAATCGGTCTTCAAACGCTTGACCTTAACCCTCTACCCGTTTGTTTGCTTTCTTTTAGGGTTTTAGAGTGTGAGACAGTTGCTTTGAGAGGCTGTTTGGAGTTTCTTTATGAGCCAAAGATCGTTTTCGGTCCTCAAGCACAGCTGCAGTGCTAACAACAAAAGATCACATATGATGATCATTAATGTTTTAACGTTTAGTCATATTTGAGACTTTACCTAAGCTAAAGGTGGGTGCATGTCTCTCCACTCTCCTTTCAGTGCTCTGTGAAGAACTGCACGATTCCCTTCCATGTGACCTGTGCCTTTGAGCACAGCTTAGAGATGAAAACCATCCTGGACGAAGGCGACGAGGTCAAGTTCAAGTCCTTCTGCCTTAAGCACAGCAAGCCCAAGTCTGGGGAGGCTGGGCTGAGCCCGGCGCGGCCCAAGCCCCCCGGAGAGGTGGGGAAGGTGGGACAGCGGGCCCAGAGGCTGCAGGAGCTGGAGGAGGAATTCTACACCCTGGTTCATCTGCAGGAGGTGGCACAGCTCCTCAGGCTCTCGGAGCGCATCCTGGACTTCATTTATCAGTACTGGAAGCTCAAAAGGAAATCCAACTTCAATAAACCTCTGCTGCCCCCCAAAGAGGAGGAGAACGGCGTGCTGCAGCCTCACGAGGACAGCGTCCACACGCGCATGCGGATGTTCATGCACCTGCGGCAGGATCTAGAGCGGGTTGGTGCTTTTTAAGAAATGTTTTCATCCTGCGGTGTTGAGATCACTGGAGTCTTTGTGTTTGAAATTGCAGAAACTGTCTCCAGTCCAGGATGTCATCTGTCTGTCTGTCTGTCTGTCTAATCTATTCAAATTAAATGAAAAATCTGATCTATGATAAAAATAAAATGCTGATGCAATGAGTGCAGAAACTCTTAAGATGTATTTAACGTCCCACTCCGATCATTTTTGGATCCATTTTAAAAGTCTTTTAATTACTATTTTAGCCAAAATCAAAGAACTTGTGTTTTTTTCTAGGAAATAATTTTTGCAGAATGGCAGGGGTTCACCAGAAATTCCCCTCTGATTTGACTGCACTCATTTCCCATCATCCCTTTCTTTGCATGCTCTCCTGCCAGTTTACAGCCCCTCACACACCCAACCTAACATTACTGGGGCAACACAGTTTTGAGTCACATTCCAGCTCAGATGAAGAAAAAAAAGTATACAGATCTTTTTCTCTGCAGGTGGATGAGTGAGAAAGGAGCAGAGCTTGTGGCCCCGCCCTGCATACTTTCTGCATCACAAATAAGTTCTTCTTCATACAGAATTTTTTTTTCTGTTCCTGATTCACAACAATTGAAATACAGAAATACTCAGGAATGCCATTTTAAGCCTAATTTATTTTATATATGTCTTCGATCATCAGAAAAACACAATTTTCATTTGAGTGGGTCTTAAATCTGCCTCATCCAACGTCATTCATAGAAGCCGTTTAATTGTTTCCTAAAATTAACTGAGATTTGACCTTTTTTGTTCAGGTGAGGAATCTTTGCTACATGGTAAGTCGGCGAGAGAAGCTGAAGCTGAAGCAAAGCAAAGATCAGGAGCAGATGTTCAACCTGCATGTGCAGCTCATGGACCTGGAAGTGTCAGCTGGTGAGCACACACACTGTTTTTCTGACTGAACTGAAATTTGGAAAAAAACAAACTAAAAAAGCAGACAAGAAGCTTTATTTGTATTGTTTCAAGTTTGTTTTATATACAGGCTTAAAATTGATCCACAAATGATATTTAATATATGAAAAACTCTTAAATAGATTCATTCAACCAAAAACTAGGGATGCCAAAATTCTGTAGAAACTGTACATAATTGAACCGAATTGTTGGATCCCTGCTGCTTACCACTAACTTACATTGGAAGAGTCAAGCACATGTTGGGCTTAATTCAATATATTTAACATTGTTTTATTACATTACACCAGACGTGGTGGAAGTACACTGAGAGGTTCCTGTTGCTTATGAGCAAATTAAAAGTTGCAACAATTTTTAAGGCCAGGTTGAGATAGAATTGCAGAATAATAACAGAACATATAGATAAAAACAATATGTAACAAAATTCGGTTTGGGTTGTGCACCAGTCTGGTCTACAGTGTTGGCAATCAACTTTATGTTTTTACAGTAATTCTAAATGTTTTAAGGCTGTAAAACTCCTTAATACACACTTGATCCACTTTTACCAGACAGAACATTTTCTTTCCTGTTTGAACAGCCAAAGCTTTAAACCTTCATAAAGAAATGCGTCCAGAATTATGGAATGAAAACAACGCGATGGAAGATTTATGGAACTATGGAGATTTATCGACGAGGTCTACAGCCAATTGGGACACAGAACACAATTTACTGTTAAAAAACACGCATAATTGCACTGAACAAGGTGACCACTATAGACTGAGGGACCACTGCACTACCGGAGAATAAATGTTCTGCCGCGGAGGAAACTGGAGGGAAAGGAATAAATATCAATGTATTGCTTATTTTGGACACTCCTATGGTAGAGATGAGTGGCATCGCTGCAGAAAGGGGAATCTCCTTTTAGTCATCTGTAACCTCCAGAGTGTCTTTAGGAACTCATTTGCCTTTCTTTCTGTGAAGGTCTTCCTCCTTCCTTCCCCGTGGAGCACATGCTGCATTACCCTCCCCCCAGGATCACGCTCAAGCTGAAAACGCCCAAAGCCTCAGGTCTCGGAAACCGCTATTCCAGCTCCAAATCGGGGAACGGGCCTCCCTTCCAAGACCACAGCAGCAACGTGAAGCCTCTGCTGCACGGACACAAGGAGGACCGATCAAACGGCTGCCTGTCCTCCTCCGGCCCTGCGGGCTGCACGCCGCTGGCTACTAAAGCCAGCGGCAAGCTTTTAGGCGTGCATCAGGGTCACTCTTCCAGCACTAACGGGGACCCCGGCCGCGGGGCCAAATGCAACGGTCTGCTGCAGAAGTTGGTGGCTCAGAAGGACAGGTCTTGTCAAACAGCCAGTGGCCAGGACATCTCAAAGGAAACTTTGGACAGGAAGTCAGCCATGGAGCATCTCGGCAGGCCCTTCAAAGAGGCAACCATTAACCTGGTGCGGACCACAGAGGACCTGTGGGCCCGAGACAAACTGTCCCAAAAGAGCCCTGCCAAAGAGAGGCTCTGGACCAAACCTGCACCTGAGCACAGAGGGAAGACCACCAAGACCTTTCAGGACAGTGACGGGTACTGTCCCGACCTGGAGCTCAGTGACTCTGAGCCCGAGGCCAAGGGAAGGCGCCGGAGGCAGGCCGGCTTTCCTTTGCCAGAGGCAGCAAGGAAAGGGAAGCAGGGCTCCAGACAATCGGTGAAAAGGTGACGGCCGCTTTAGGCTGCTCTTCCCCTCAGAGCCTCTCCGTCAGGGACCAAGTACAGCCACCTGGGCGAGGGGGGGCCGTCCTCCAGAACGTCTGCGTGAGATTAAAGCAGCTGTCAGTTTGATCCAGAGGAACTGAGATTCGTGTGTCGTGGTGTGGCCTTTCATTGGTGACCAAGATTCCAGTTATTGGCATTAAACTGCTGTAAGGTCTTCAAGCCCAGACGTAAAAAAAACACTAACAATCTGTCGCTTTAATCACACTGTGACCACAATCCCAACCTACCAGCATGATCCATGTCTGTAGATGAAAGCTGGTGTTGACTTCTCCTGTTTGTCGCACAAATGTTTCCCCTGCTTTCCTACTATTGTCAGGAATGGAGCTGTTTTTTTTGTTTTGTTTTTACTACTTTTATTTGTGTGTAGAAATATCCACACACTTTTAAAGTTCGTCTTACAACTATGAGACAAAATAAAGACACTTTGCTTGTGTTCCAAAATGGAACAAGTTTGTAAAAAAAAAAAAAAAATAGTATATTTACATTCCAAGATGTGTCCCTCAGAAGTTGAAACTGGATCCATCCGAAATGGGAGCTGAATCTGGAAAGAGTGATGTCATTTTCTGTCAGATCATCAAGACACTCTTTGAACAGTGAAGCACACATGTCAAAGGACCAACTTTACAGTTTAGCTGTTACATTGCTGAAACTCTTCCAGCATCTCTCAGCTTTCTCTCCTTTAAGTTTCAGGTTGATCCTTGAAAAAAGGTTATTTCTCGAAACAGTCAGCCTGTTCTTTATTTTTCATTTTTGTCTAATGGACAGAAAAGTAAAATACAATTGGTTGCATCCCATAACCTGAGAGAATGTATGTTTCTACTGATGAATAAATAAAAAGACGTGCCTCCAACTGTCAACCAGTTTTTGCTGCAAATAGACGTAATTACCGGTACTCCTCTCGTAACCTTTCTCATATTAAAAGAAAAGAGAACTACTAACACATATTACTGCTAAGATTTCTTAAAGGGATTTTAAAAAATTGGCTTTAAAATAAAAGGTGAACAACTTGGTCACCCTGTAGATGTGAGACCAAGATTGAACACTAGAGGGCAGCATTGTCTTAGATTCAAAAACTTCTCAAAATGAAAATATCAAAGGAGCCCTGGATATGACATTAAAACAACAAAAGACAAACATTGTTCCATCAAATTAATAATTTGAGGTCACGTATTTACATTTTGGGCACTCAAATTGAATGTAGTTAGTAGTAGTTATATTAAAAATAAGTATGTCACTGTCACAAATTAGAATTCTATTAGCATTTTGTGTGCATGATTTAGTATTTTGTACTCACAAATAAACTATTTGTGCACAAATGAGCATTTTGTGCACACAAATTATTATATATTATGTTGTGCTCACAATATAGTGTTTTGTGCAAAAAAAAATCATAGTTTTGTGCACACAAATAAGTGCTTTGTTCACAAACATCTGCATTTTGTGACCATAAATTAGTAGTAGGAGCGGAAGATACTAAAATACTAGTTTGTTTGCACAAAATGCTAATAGAAATGCCAATTAATGGCCACGAAATATAATTTGCACCCACAAGTATTAATGCACGGTAATCTTTTTTTCCCCCCCAATGTCATGTCCAGGGCTCTATACATATAAAAGCTTTGTCAAAATATAGCATTTTTTCTGTCAACAATCTGCCTCCCAGCTCTCAGTGAAGAAGGATGAACAGTAGCAGGAACATTTATTTTGCTCCCAAAGCATTTTGTCTGCAGCACCTCGCTGGTTAAAGCTGTTTCAGACTTTATTGATCTGCTGATGCGGATAAAAGGACCAGAAAAACCAAACCACCAGTTTCTTACTGGAACTAAAGACTTTTATTTTTTGTAATTTAGAGGTCACTGGATCGTAGCTTTCATTAAGGATTATAAATCTTTAACAGTTTTTGATGGAAAATAAAACTATTGTAACCTAAATATCCATGTGTGGTACAACTTTCTGTTTTTCTTTATCTCCTTAAGCAAGTTATATTTAAGCGAATAACTAAAAGAAAAATAGAAAAAAGTGCCACATCACCGGTAGGTTTAATGTCAGCTATAAATCAACATTTAGGTGAGTGATTTAGCATTTAGGCCATGCCTGGTCCGTACAACGCGCACATCCGCAATAATTAATGCATGTAGTTGCTAAAGTCTGTGCCACACAGAGAGACGACCTTCAAGAGATCATCTGCAGTTTACGACCTTTAAAGTGACGCTTCTTTTTTAGCGTGTAATCAATTAAATATTGGAGCATACATTATTTTAGAAACAGGTGGTACTTTTTACTGTTTAAAAAATGCAATTTCCATAAACGACAATGTAAATACATTTTCTCCTTTTCACAATCCTTTTTGCATTTTTAGAGTTCTTGAAAACTAAAATGTGAGTTTTTTTATATTGTAATAATTATATTTCTAAATAAAGTATTAAACTTCATAAAGAGCTAACGGGCAGTTATTTATGCTCTTACAACAGTAGTTTAAATTATTTTTCTCCACAATGTTCAGTGCAAAAATACGAATACTCTGTTTCTGACTGCATTAATTCATACAGGTAAACCTTAAAAGACCCTTTTTTTAATTTATGCAATTTCTAGTTAACACACTCCCCACACAGACACCACAAACTCCTCAGATTTAGAGGATTTCTTTCAACTTTTTGAACTACTTTCCAGAGTTCTGGACAAACATCTTCAAAAAACATCCAGGAGAGGACAAAGAGATGAATTCATTTTGAGATTAATCATGATTAGAGATTCCTCCTCCTTTTCTGCCATGTTTTCACAGATAATCGGCAATAACCTAAAACACCTTTTGTCAAAAGTCTTTTGTTTTACAAATGAAATGAACAGAGATCCTCTGAGCATGGGTCTGCAACCTTTCATGCTAAAAGAGCCGTTCGGTCCAGTTTTTTTAATGACCAAAACATTAAAAAAGCAGAAAAAGTCCCAAAGTTTACTGTTTGGAAAAATACACGTCATTTATATTTTTGTAGCAATTACTTAATTATTAAATGGAGCTTTTACATTCATTGAATTATTACAGTGTTATATTTTTTGTATATTATAAAACACTTTTCTTTTATGTACATTATAGTACAAACAAGATCCTTTCAAAATAAAATACACCCGTGCCAACTGAGGTCCTCCTGCTGCAGCAGATTTTCTATGATTATAACTTTGGTGCAGTGTCATTTCTTGAGTTGTGGTTAATGGATGTTAGAACATTGAGCAACCAGTTGCTTGGCAGTTAGCCTTAATTGTGGGTTTTGAAGCCACCGTTCACTCCACATTCTCTGCATGGAACCCCCTCTGAGCGGGATTACTTGAGTAGCAGCATTCCCACAGACTCTTGTTCTCACATCTAGTTCATTTCCGTCTGGTTCCAGTTCCAGTTCCAGTTGTTCTGGTTCCCCAGCATCTGATGCAGAGCTCGTTTGGCCGGGCGACGTCTGAGCTGAAATCAATTGGATCTTAAATTGTCATAGGTTTTTGAGGCCTTTTGATTTCAATTTTTAGTCAGCAGTGGTGCAAGTTATTTTAAAAATACATCACCTCATTAAAAAAATACAAAAGAAAAAAACAAAACTATTACTTATTAAGCATTTTCCTTAAAGCCAAATAGCCATAACAGAGGGATTAAAGAGCCATATGTGGCTCCAGGGCCTCAGATAGAAGACCCCTCCTCTAGGGGGTTCTAAACGCGGCTTTTTAAATTAAAGGCGAAAACTAAATTGTCCGACTTTATGGAACGCAACCATCAGGGGGCGGCTTTGTCACTGTTACTGTTCATTAAAGTTTTTGGCAAATATTCCAAATGATTTTGTTTTTGAAATGTGTTTTTCAAGTTTCTCTCTAAAGTATAAAACTTTACCTGAAACCGTTATTAGTTATGCTGTTAGCCGCCATGCTAACACGAACGTGGTGTGTTTGCGGTCCCGTCTGAAATCTGAGCTCTCAAGCAGGTGGTTTATTCTCGCGGATGAGAAACTCCCAACCGTGCACGAAGATGTGCCGGTGTGTTCGAGGGCGTCCGGCATCCGGAAGCGGAGCAGCAGCAGCTCCTCCCCGCTGGCGGTGAAGTTTCTGGGGCTCTTTAAGAGGAGAGCGGCTGTGTGTGTCTGCGGATCTGACTGGCAGCCGGCGCAGTGCCGCCATCCTCGCGCATCCTGGCCGCTGCTACTCCGGGCGCAGCGCAGCTCCGCGGCGCCTCGGCACGGATCGCCCGTGTTGGGTGGAATTGCCCTCGTCCCCTCCCTCGCGGCGTTACTTGCTGGTGTGGAGGTTATCGGGACACTGGCGCGGTCATCTCCTCATCACGTCATGTATGTGTTGACTCTGCACAAATGACTTTTGCCGCTCTGGCCGGGATGGGAAGCCTCCACCACCAGCCGCACCGCTCTGTTTCTCCGCACCGCTGTTTGCCGGTCGCTTCGGTTCCACCGGTCAGAAGGACTTTGATCAAATGAGTGACCTCTCCTCTCACGTGACTGTGCGAGCAGAGCGAAGTTTCCATTGTGTTTCTGTCCGGTTGTTCGGGACCCGACCCCCTCTCCCCGGAAACCCCCGTGATCTGTAATTACAGCTCGATTCCAGCCGGACGCACTGACCGTGGGACTGTGTGTCAGAGCCCGGCATGTCGTCGGTGGTGGTGTCCGGGCGGAGTGAGCTGAGTCTGGGGGAGCTGCCCATGGAGGGATGGATGTCTCACCTGCCATGCGCGCTGTGGGACATCCCGCTGTACCACCTGGCCATCCCGGGTAGGCTGGCTTCTGTTCCGCTCAAATCCTGCGTTTTGGCGCACAGGAACACTAAGCGGTGGAAAGGCGCAGTGTTCCAAAAATCTTTACTGGGGTGGCCACAAATAAATATATTGAAGCTACATGCTGTATAATCAACGCACAATCAAATCTAATTTTAATTAAAACCAAATTAGGTGGGGAAAAAAAGCTTTTGCGCACCTGTTTTTATGTTCTCTATAGATTTTAAAGGAAGTCATGTCACGAAATTATGTTCCCAAAGTTAGATTTACCAACCATTAACAGATCACTTGTCGAAATTGCTGTTAAATATGTCGTTTTATCAGCTGTAGTTACTTCGTATTTGTATTCTTTGTTGGTGCCCACTCCAATGAAAGTAACGTTTTTGGTGTCTTTTTTTACCCCCCACATTTTCTTGTGCATTATTTCTAATGATGGAGAACATTTCTAAAGAAAATTAAGCTTAAAATTGCATTTCAGTGTAACTCTTCATATTTTTGTGAATCAGGAGCAAGCCGACAGCTTTTAATATTTTGGCTAAAAACAGCTTAATCGTGATTAAAAGACCACTGGGAACACTTGGAGTGGGACCACAATTCAGTGCAGTGTTTAAGTGGTTATAGGTGTATTGATGCTCCCCTTCTAGGTGGCGGGGGGTTGCATACTATTTCATTTATTTAGAATGAACCTTAATCTGCGGCAGCTGCATTGATGACACCTGTGTTACCTGTACCCCGTTTAGGTAGCCACAACGCCATAACCTACTGTCTGGATATGAATGACAGATCTCCTGTGGACCCAATGCAGCCAGACATGCTGCAGAAGCTGGACAAGTACATGAAGCCTCTTATTCGCCCTTTTGTATACAAGTGGTCTATAACACAGGTACTGGCTCCTCCTGATGGCACAGATTAAGACAGCTGTGGCTCCACTGATTAAGCAGAAAATGCTGTTCCTGTGTGTGTCCAGGAGTACACCATAAAGCAGCAGCTGGACTGCGGGGTCCGATACTGTGACCTGAGGATCGCACACAGGCCCGACGACAGCTCCACCGATCTGTACTTCTACCACGGCGTCTACACCACACTCACCGTGGAGGTGAGGCATGAAGACACAGATATCGAAGTTTGGAAACCAATGGTATCAATTCAGATTTCAGTACGATTTCAGCTTTTAAGGCACGACCCCAGAGATCCAAATTCAAATGGTAAATGGTGTATACTAAAGCGCTTTTCTATCTTCTTCAAAGGCCCAAAGCGCTGTACAGTCACAGTCACATTCACACACTGATGGCGGCTTCGCTGCCAAACACTGGCGCCAACCTCCCACCAGCCACCACCAACATTCAAGGCCTAAGACATAAAAATATATTTTCTTAATAAACACAATATTCCTTTTCACAATTAATAGAAGTCACTTGAAGCTGGAAAAACCACACAATGCTCATCTTGTTGGGACTGATCTTGGTGAATGCTTTTAGTGTAAGGTGAAATTTCGGTTAGGATCAGGATTTGAATTAATATTTTAACTTTTTTTCTGGGGTTATGCATCTTCTGATAGGCAAGGGGTACATTTGTATAAACCCCTTCTGTCTTTTTTTTAATTTATTTATTACATTTTATGTTTTATTTTTTTTAAGGGAGGAGAAGGAGGGAAAAAGTGTGAAAAAGAAAATGAAAGAGGGGGAGTAGAATGAAAAAAGAGGGGGAGAAAATAAGTGAATGCAAGTGCTAAGCTGCTAATTTAAGTTGATTATGCTTTTAAGCTTCATAACGTTTATACTAGATCTGCTAGAAAGACAAATGTTACATCCAAGAGTGAAATTCTGACACAATATTTGTACATTTTCTTTGTGCTCCTCAAAAGCAGGATGAGTACTAAGTATTGCATATTTACACTTTTTTCTTCTTCTCACAATTGTACTTATTTTAAAAAAGGGACTCTGTTTCCACATTAATTCAATGCTTTTTGGCAGAATAACACTTGGTGGTTCCAATATGAACTCAAACTTTTGTTTTTCTGGCAGACTGTCCTGATGGAGATAAACGAGTGGCTGGATGCTCATCCTAAAGAAGTGGTGATACTGTCGTTCAGTCACTTCCTCGGCCTGAGCCAGGAGCTCCATGAGCAGCTGATTACAACCATTCGCAGCATTTTCTCTGCCAAACTCTGCCCCGAAATGGTACGGCTGGTACGCTTTATCAAGAGTGTGTTTCTTATTTTTTAGTATAAGCACATCAACTCAAAATTGTAGCATGGTCTTGCATGTCTGTATTGGCGAAACTTTAGTCGGATGCTGAGTCAAACTTCATACAGGATAAATCAACTGAAGGCTGCATTCAAACACATTTACTACCATAGTCATGAGTCCAGCTCTGCTGCAGTCATTGAGAGTTTTATCTTGTTCTGCTTTTTTTTTTGGAATCAGAATTTACTGACAAAGCATTTGTCCTTTTAGTCCTACAAATTTAGTTTATATATGGCCGAAGCCCAAATCAAACACTTTAAGACTAAAACAGAAACTAAAACCACCAAAAAAGGGACAACGCAGTCGTTTTTATACAAAAATGTTAGAATCAAACTGAATTGTAGTGGTGGTTGAAGCTAATAAAACCGACCACTGGAACCACCATAAAGCAAAACCAGCATCCGTTTTTAAATAAAGCCCCATAACAGAAAGTGAAATGAAAAACTGCATTTAAAAGCCTCTGGCTCTGTCAGGATTGGAAGACAGTCAGACAGTTTGTCACAAAAATGCACACGAGTGCATTCAGTCTAAGTGCAGATTGTGCATCTTTTTAAAACAGTTTGCATTTGAGGTCAAAGTGACCTCTGTGCTCTGTGGATGCTCCAGCTGCTGCACGACAGGTGAATATCCTCATCACCTCTTTGAGAAATATCGCAGCAGATCGTGAGCTCAGTGCCAGTGACTTTCTGCTTACCAAGATACAATGACTTCTGGGACAAACCTTTGGTTTTGTTTCAGTTCAGTTTCACCTACAGAGTTGGACACAAGTGCATGAAGACACGCACAACCCCAGGTTGGAGGGAAGTGCATTAAATTCTTGGGAAAACCAAAGCAGATGAGTTTATTTATTTATGTATTTTTTTTAGAAGAAACAAGATCAAAACCTTCTTGGTCTGAGTTACCTATACTGGGTGTAACCCGCTTTGCACAACGTCCACACCTTTTTACTTAACCCATTGGCTCCCAGGTTTACCGACAGAACGCAAACAAAGCAGGAAACCAACACAATGGTTATTCATGCTGAGACAAGACTCGAACAATGTGTTCTTCCTGACTTTGGAAAACAAAAGCTCTGACAATCTGAAGAAAAGAGTCAATGTGAGTTAACAGGCTCTCAGGTTCTCTGATCTGTGGCTTGCTGTTACGTCACACCTACAAGCTTTTTTAAATTACCTTTTTTTGTCTGCCCCTGATTCACAACTATTTGAATAAAGAAATACCCAGAGATGCAATTTTAAGCTTAGTTTTCTCAATGTATCACTAGAAAAAGTCCGCAAGAACACGTTTAAAACACCAACAACACCATTTTCATGTAAGTGGGTCTTATGCTTAAGTTGCTTAAAGCTTACGTCACACCTGAAAAGAAAATCAGTTTATTTTATTGTGCTGCAAAAACAAAACACAAAAACACTTGGCTGTAATGGAGGCTGTTTTTTTTCTATATTAGTGTAAAAGTTTTTTACAGTTGGGAAAGATGTGGAATTAGGTGTCTTGCAACGACTGTCAACCCTGAGATTTGAACTCCTTATCAACCAGATAAACAAATGACCGCTCACCCACTGAGGTACAACCTCAGCTAAAACTGTCCAGGTTATAAAGAAAAAAGCTAAACAGATGAATCTCCTTTGTTTCAGGAGGAGTTAACTCTTCGAAAGTTGTGGACTTTGGGTTACCAGGTGATTGTGTCGTATGAACACAGCATGGTCAGCTCTCACAGCGACTTGTGGCCTCACATTCCGTACTGGTGGGCCAACAAATGCAAAGCAGAGGCTCTCATCGAGGAGTTTGAACGCAGGAAACAGCAGGGAAGACCAGGTAATCAGCTGACAACTGCGTTTTCAAAGGAAATAAATATGCAGCAGTGCAAAACCAATCTGATGTCCATTTGTGTGTTTTCCCAGGAGGTCTCTTTGTCACAGGAATTAATCTGACAGAGGATCTGAAGTACATCTGCACGCACCCCACAGAGTCTCTGAAGGACGTGGTGCTGTCCACGTATCCCACCCTGCTCAGCTGGCTCAGAGAACAGACTCCCGGCTTCAGAGTGGGCTCCCTCAACATCATTGCCGGGGACTTCATCACTGAGAGCCACTTTGTACCAACTGTCGTCTCGCTCAATGAGAAACTCCTAAAATGGCCCTTATGACCTCTCGCCAGCGGGGCGGGCGCCATTGTTCTGCAATACGAGGGAGTAGCAGCATGAAAGTCGCACAAGTTTTTTTTAAGAGTAGCTTGAAAATACTTTAGCACCTAAATTATTCATATAAGCAACAAAAGCACTTGCTGGAGGCAACGACTGATTTACTTTTGTCTTAAAGTTGATGGGCTATTTTTTTTGAGAAGGTTCTACCTGCACTTATGTTTATTTCTCTCATTCTGCAAAGTACTGTAGCAGTTTATAGCAAGTCTGCTGGGTGCCCAGTTTTCGTTTATGCTCACTAAAGCAAAAATGTGCAACCACATTCAACTAAACAAAGGCATTTTAGATGAATAAGCACAAAACATGATAGTCAGTGAGCACATGTGACTTTAAAGCAGAGAAAAAAGCTTTTAGATTTTAGCAGACGCTTGAACCGTGTGCTCATTTCTAACACCTAATGCAATGACCTTAGTGAATGTAGAAAACGTAGCAGAAAATATGCAAATGCATGGAGAACTTGTTTGCATGAACTCAGTCATGAATGGCTTTGAGTTGAACTAAAATTGCACCTTTGTGCCTGTGACAATGAGCCTTTCTGATGAACAGGAACACTTTTGCATAAAGTTGTCAATCACCAATTTTTTTAACTTCAAGACAGTTGGCAAACCGTCAAGCATCATGCAGCGCCCAAAGGTTTGCATGAACGTCCGAATGGGTTAACCCAGACGTATGTTCCCTTTACTTCCACTACATCATATCTTTTTTCCCGTTTTTAAAAAATATATATTTTTCTTTCTTCTGTTTGCATGGTGATGCTGCTGTGGGAAAAAAAAGCTTTTCTGAAATTAGTCTGGAAAAAAATGCCAACAGTAAACAAAGATTATTTCACTTTCAGTCATTCATGAGAAGAAATGAAAGATTTTTGCCTGCCACTTCCTAAAACCAAGAATGCACTGCTTGTTGTAAAACAATGAAAAGGAAGAGATAAAATGGTACAGAAAAGTCCAGCTAACATCAAACATTCAAGCAGCGGGATTATGTAACATTCAGCAACCTACTGTCACTTGCATCATACGAACAGAAATAAAGTTTGTTGATTTTTCCATCACGTTTTTTCTGTTTGAGTGGCGCTTTGTCTTTCGATTGGTTTATCTGTGCATTTATTATAACTATCTTTGTAAAATAAAACAAAAGAAGTTCTGATTCTCAGAGAAACAGGAGCTTCTGCTGGCTGCTACACCCGTTTCCAGGGTTGTTAACTGACGTAAAGGATATTCTTTACCTGTATCAGGTAACGGTTGAACAAAGACAATAAGAGAAACTATTACATAAAATGGAATTGGCTTTTAAAACATTGATGTAATTATTGTATCAAACCACCAAAATAGCAACATCTTTAGTTTTTTCTCCCCACCATGCTTGGTGAAGTTTTTTGTGCCAAAAAGTAATGTAACTTGAGCAAAGTAAAGGAAATCTTTGGCTTCAGATAGTAGTTTTGTTGCAGGGTGAAAGTCCAGCCAGTCTGGCTGGAGAAGTTGCTTTGGGTTGTTGCCACGTACTCATAAAATTGTTTTGGCTCCACAATAATGTGAATTAGTTGCATTAAATAAATAAAAACCTGAGGGAAAAAACAAAATTATGTTGTTTTTTTACATGTTTTGTTTATTTACATACACATTTTTGCAGGTACACTTGCATTTTTCTAAATATTCTGCATGATTCAATTTTAACTGCACATCGACTCAATTCAATTTCAATTCATTTTCATTTATATAGAGCCAAAATCACAACACAGTTGTCTCCATGGACTTCACACCAATAATTGTACAAAAAACATAGAATCAGTCCTAAAATATGAACAATGGCTAATTGCTAAGCTGCATGCCTGACCTTAGACCCTCTCCAAAAACAAGCACTGATTAATTCAAGTTTCCAAAGTGTGCATTCCTGTGATAATAAGCGATGAGTTATCTGAGCTATCTTTGATTGGTTGGTTTACACAAAGCACCTTGTGTAAACCTGTTTCTATCCAGTTTCTATCTTTGGACCATTGTTCTGCTGAATCCAAATGCTCTTTTCGGGTTTACCAAGTACTCTACACAATCAGACACAATCAGACCCGCGTGCGTTGAGTGAAACCTCTAAACAGTATAGGTTTGTTCCATGTCATGATATTTGCAATTGACACCTCTTGTGTGACCGAATGTCTGCTTCCGGCATGCTAATGCTCAAACTGACCAGTATTTTTTTTTAACAAAGAGAGTCATGATGCTGTGGGTTCCCGTCTGAACATAACCATTTACTTCTGTATAGAAACCCGTGTCTTAAAATGCATTTGTAGATTTTCATTGTTTAGTGCAAAGTCTTTTTTTTTTCTAAAAAGCCGCAGAGATTGTCAGGTGATTCCGTGACAATAAAGGGTCCATAAACCATTGAAATGTAAAATGTGTTGTTAATATAAAGGGCAGAAACGCTGGAGGGAGGATGTGGTCACGTCACAAACCTGACAGCTTCATTTACTTTAGTATAAGTATAACCAAGTCTACTATAGATTATGTATGCGTAGTGTAGCAAGTAATAACTGAATACTACCAAGCACCGAATTTTACAATACAAAGAAAGAATAAAAAATTAAACTTGAGGTTTACCACATTAATTTGAGTATGGCTTACTTACTCTATACTAGTTTTTGCAAAGGGATTTTCCTTTTGCATCACAGCAAGTCTTTGTTTGTTTATTAAGTCCACCGACATAAATAAAGCCCATCATCACCTGTCAATCATATTAAATAAACAAACCGCATCTCTTTTTTTATGCATAGATTTGATGTCCAAACCAAAACGAAGTGATATGGTGGTAAATACAAAAAAAAGACCTCCTGTGATTGGAAATATGCCTCTTTTCAAGTAAAGATGAAGGGAAAATGAGTGATTTGCTTTCTGGCTCCAAATGTTCATAAAAAATAAACGTCATGCTTGCTTTCAAACACGTGACGACTTGTGATTTGGTTGAAGATACAACCTGAAGAAATCCGGAAGCAAACTTGTCCACGTGAAGTGAGCTTTAGGTTGAAGTGGTTGGGTAACGTGACGCGCTTGACGTGTGAACCTTGTCAGCCTGAGACTAACTTCATTCCGGAGTCAAAACTGGTTTTCTGGTTTTGTCCACACAGCAGCAATGATTCCAGTTCCTTCCAGGAAGGGAGAAGCGCGTTCGTGTGACGCTGAAACCGGCTCCTCCGATCCAGATGCGAGTGCGCCTCCGCGGACGGACGGACGGACATGGACCCCCGCTTCCAGGACTGGATGTCGGCTTTGCCCGAGCAGCTGTGGGACATCCCGCTGACCCAGCTGGCCATACCCGGTAGTCCTTCCTCCTCCTCACTCACCAATGAAAAACTCCTTCAAAAAAAAGAATTTGATGAAACTGGCTTCTGGTTAAAACTAAGTAAATTGACATACTAATGTATAAATTGTCTATTATTAAGTTAAATTTAAAAAAACAATTTCTACCGTTGGCAAAAAAAAAAAATAGTCTTAGGTGTAGCCTAATTTATTCCAAAAAGTGAGTCAGTGTAGCTAATTGAAGTTCACTTTATGCTATCTATTAGGGGTGCAGTGATTAATCGATTCTATGCTGACGATCCAACCAAATCTATGTGTGTGGAAAGTCATTGAATAGAATCAACCTCAACCATTTAAAAACTCGATAATCAATTTTGGAAAATACCATTTGGATTGAGGCACAGTAGGTTCATTTTACTATAACCTTAAAAGCGACCGAGTGCATCACAGCATACAACACAGATGTGATGACAGCAAAAAGTGATCAATCCGTCATTCCATACCAACGTGTGGAAAAACGTAGTTTCCCAAAATGTGAATGGATTTGACATTAATTCTTGTTTACTTGTTTGATTGTACACATATTTAATTTGAAGTTGATTATCTTGAAAGAAATCCAAGGAGTGGGGAAAACTTTACCTGCACTGTTCAGTACCAGGTATTTCTCTCTGACTGGTTAAAGTTTTGGCTAAAGATTTTCTGGATCGATTTTAGTTGAATATTTGAGAATGAACCAATGAATTGTATCTTCAACCACAAATTATGATATGAATCAAATTGTTGTTAAATAAAATCATTACACCCCTACTATCTATATACTTTAATCTTAAAATGTTACAATTTAGTCTGCAGAATTCAGTTTGTATACTTTTTACACTACATGTACATTGTCTATAGCAGTCATGTCCAAAGTCCGGGCTGTGGGCCAACTGCAGCCTGCATTCAAATTTTCCTGACATAAAAACAATGTTGTGCACCCCCAGCACTTTCTAAAAACTGTGTGTATGATTTCTTGGTTGTGATTGTCTAAATTTTGTCATAAAGTCTTGTAAGCCCGAGGCAACACTGCTGTGGGACCCTTCGGTGACACGTTGTAGCTTATTTCCAATACAGTGTCACCTATAAATGAAATGAATACATTGGTTTCTGTAATATATTCTATTGCAAAAAATAAATAACATAAAACAAATTCACAGAAGCTGGCCCTCTTTGCAAAGCGTTTACACAAACCCTGGTCTATAGTACACATATATGTATATAGTATACTATAGTACACTATAGACTATATACTATAGTATATTGTAGTATATAGTTTATACTATAGTATACTCAAACTGAAGTATATTAAATGAAAAAAAACTTCTGGTGAAATGTTTTTTGCTAAGGGTAATAGAAAAACAATAGAAATGCTTTATAGTTTATTCAAGTTTTATCAATTTTAATATATTTTGATAAGATTGATTAAGTCTCAAGTTTGTCAAAAACAGCCCGTAACATAAATATACTTGAGTAAAAGTACAGCAAATAGATCATGTATGTGTAATGAATGCAGTAACAGAATACTATAAGTTTAAATTGTAACATTTTAAGTTTACATCATAGACAGTATATAAAAAGTAAGCTTCAAGTATATTACCTTACGTTTCGTATGGAGTGAGTATACAAGTGGTAATAGAGTACTTCTTGCTAAGGGAGACATTAAAGACACAGACCTTCAAGTAACGAGGAAGAAGCATTTCTGTCTGACTGGAATTTCATGTCGATTTCCTGGATTTTAATGTTTTTCATTCACATGTTTCTTTATGGTTCTTCTTGAACTCAGGCAGCCATGATGCTATGAGTTACTGTCTGGACATAACCTCTCCACTGGTCAGGTCTGAGTCCGACTACTTCCGGCTACTGGACAGACTTTTCTACTGCTTCACCAGGCCTTTCATCTTCAAATGGGCAACCACTCAGGTGTGGCTCCAGCAACAGCCAAGCTAATTTTTGTGGCATAACAACAAACAGGCACAGATTTTTCTTAACACATTTAACCCCATAAAGACCCAAACTCTTGTTTGATATGCCCTTTTTTATTTCTCTTTGACAGGACCACAATTAAGCACAATCATATACTGTGGAGGGCCAGGTCTTAAGAAGATAAATATCTAAAGAAATTTAAATGATTTCTTTTTACAGTACAATGATACAGGACCTCCCTAACCGTTGGTTTGTTACCAAGACCATCAGTTAGAGATGCACCTGAACACATCTTGAGTTTCTTATGAAACTTATCAAATTAAGAATTTTGCATTGGATTCAAGCAGAATAGAGCTAAAGATCCATCTGAGATCAGTCTCCGTTTAAGGGATTTTTTGTAATATAATTAAAAGCACAAAAATTAAAGGAGGGAAGCTACATTAAATAAAATAGAAAAAAATAACTTCACATGAATTGTGGATGAATGATAATAAGGAAAGCATAAAACTAATATCTATACTTGAAATTTGAAGTTGTGTTCTGTAATGAGAGGAATTTTGATTAAAGGATATAAAGTAATTTAAAGTACTTTTAAACTGAACAAAACTTGCTCTGCTTTGTGGCAGGGGGGCGAGAGAGGGGCAGAAGACTTTGGAAGGGTGGCAAATGAGAACAACGTAGTGGAAGGCCATAATACAGTTTTATTATTGATGAGTTATTACTAATGAGTTTTCCAAATATAAGAGTTTCCTCTTGCACAGATTTGGGCTAAGGCCAGTGGGCTGACAGTCAGCATGGGTCGGCATTGCTTTTTAAAAAGTTAAATGCTTAAAGAAGCTTGTGATGATGTTTATGGTGTATTCTAACATTGACTCAAAAATTGGGGGTCAAGTGAAGGGGCAAAGCTATTTGATGGGTGGCAGCTGCCCCCCATTGCCCCGCCCCCTTCCAAAGGGAAATACCAAGCACAGTCTGTCAGTGACATCATGTTCGTTGTGTTCACCTTAGGCTAAACAATGTTAACAAGTGAGTTGAAACTGTGGAATTCCTGAAATCTTTGTGACAAAAGCAATGAAAACACTCAGAGCTGGAGACTGTACATTAAATTGGAGTTTGTTTATCTTTTGGAAATTTTATGAATTGCATCAAATGGAAAAATAAAACAAAAATATATTCCTCTCTGGTCAATTAGGCTCCACTGCCGGGATAACTGTCAATTTGAAAAAACAAAGCCTTCCAATTTAAATTTTCAAGTTACTTATATTGCCCAATATTTACAACAGTAACACCTTAACACCAATTTTTTACCACAAACCTTTGACTTGTCATGTGATTCAGCTGGAATTCAGGTGTTAGTTGTTATTTGTATGACTGAATAGATTCACAGCTCTTTTTTTCAGTTGCAGTTCTGTTTAGATGCTAAAAAAAAGCGGAGCTGATTAATGAATAGGTTTGGAAAAAGATGGGAAGCTTTCAGATTGTTCCCTGGATGTTTATTGTTTAATAATTGTAGTTTTTCCTGTAGCAAAAGCAAAGGTTCAGAGCCTCCATGCATTATGAAGAGAAGTGGATCAGACGGTGTCGGAGAACTTGACACTGTAACTTTCCCTGAGTGTTTCTGACCTCGGTTAATAATTATTGCTCTGGTCACTTGATCTCACAAGAGGTTCTCCCAGAGGAACCTCTATGGGGTTCCTCTGGCAGCCCAGGCTTGGGTTTTGGGGACATTCAGCAGCATCCTGAGGTTCATATTGACTCTTCTATGGGTGCACAGTTTGTTTTTGCACCAACTATCAATCGGGATATTGATTTCTTTCACGGCTATGTTGCTTATTTCTTTTGGCAATTGGATTTTAAAGATAAAATGTGTTTTTGTGAGGGGAAGCAGCAGAGGTTTCCCCATTTGTGTCACGATAAACAGACTAAGTTCTGAGCGATTCTGCGCTCTGACATCCAGGTCTGCAGGATGCCACTTTGACTGTGAACATGTAGATAAAACAGGAGATTTATTACTCATCAAAAAAAGGATTTATTGCTCATCTCGCAGACAACCTACCCAGGTTTGTTCATATGGCCATTTGTGGAGAAAGCTCCCTCTGGGTTTGTTTCTGAACCCAGAAATCATGTGACACTGGAGCCGGATCAGCCCTGAAAGGGTCCAAAGTTTGAAGCAGTAACAAGACCTGAGACCCTCTTTGTTTACCCGACACCGTCTCACATGTGGAAAACAGGGGTGATAAAAGGGAAATGAACCCACCTCTGAGCCTGAGAACCAAAATGAGAAAAAGTCCCATCTTGATGAAGATTAGAGGAAGTGCAGAGGTACAGAACTAAAGTCATGTGGTCCATTGTGCAACAACAAAACCTCATAATTATAGCTTATAACAGAATAAAACTAAATTAATCATGAACTTAAATTCTTTCTATAATAAGTCTATTTGTTAAACAGAAAGAGCAGTCAGTGTATAAATATAAACACACACTTATATCATTTAGCGGTTGAATGAAGGTTTAGTGTAACGCAGCCCAAAGTTCCTGGAAGTGAAGATCTTCCTTATTGACATTGCATCAAATCTTCACTTTAAGATTTGCTTCATTTGGGTTCAGATTGCTGTAGAGGAGAACCATTCGATCTTCATTTGTGCTGTCTTCCGTCTCAACCCGTCCACTTTTCTTGTCAGGACAAAACCATTGAGGAACAGCTGTCGATGGGGATTCGGTACTTTGATCTCCGCATCGCGCACAAACCCCAGGACTCATCCAGCGACCTTTACTTCACACATGTCATTTACACACATGTAACCGTTTTGGTGAGTTTGGGGTCTCTCTCTGCAGCCTTCACTTCATTCCCTTGAGCGTCTGCAGCCCCTGACTGTGCTCTACTACAGGAGACACTTCAGTCTGTTGCTGCTTGGCTGAAGCTGCACCCCAAGGAGGTCGTCATCCTGGCTTGCAGCCACTTTGAGGGGATCGATGACCGATTACACGAGTCGTTCATCGTCTGCTTGAAGAATCTGTTCGGGTCAAAGCTGTGTCCGCGGGAGGTCAGCTACGCCCTCGTACAGGTGAAGTACTGATTGAAAGATGGGTGTTGCTGACTGTACTCCACCCCGCCACAGGAATCGGATCTGAGCCTGCGGAGTTTGTGGAAGTCCGGTTACCAGGTCATCCTGTCCTATGAGTCCCAGCTCATAGCCAGGCATCCAGAGCTGTGGCCTGCCATCCCTTATTGGTGGGCCAATAGTAACACAGCCCAAGGAGTCATCAGCTACCTGGAGTGGCACAAAGATCAGGGACGTCCAGGTAACACTGTCACAGGACTGCAGACGTTTTCCCAGGAAAATATCCTAAATTTTCCTTTTTTCTTCTTCTCCAGAGAGCTTCTTCGTGTCCGGCCTTAACCTCACAGCTGCCAGGTCGTACATCACCAAGAACCCGAAGGAGTCCCTTCGGACACTAACCTTTAGGAACTGGAGCTGCGAGAGGAAATGGGTGCAGGAGCAGATACCTGGATCAGGATCCACCAGCCTCAACATCATAGCGGGAGACTTTGTTGGGCCACTTCCACTCTGTTCGCTGGTGATTGAACTGAACCACAAACTGCTGAGGAAGATCAGCGGCCAAACCGAGACTCAGAGATAAAGCTTTTACCATCAAATTCATCTAGAATGTGCTCAGAGCTTCCAAAAGAGATTTCATCACATATTTGCCTGTACAAAGCACAATAAATACATCTTTTTATTAAGCTTGCTATGGTCCAGTCTTTAGTTTGCTACCAAACTGTTTGTTGTAGCGCCCATAAGCAGCATTGCTGATGATGACCTTGACAACAGCAGAGCCTTCGTCTGCGTTCACCTGCACATCCTGAACGGTGGCCTCTCTGTACAGCCAGCTGTGAAGGAGGACACACACACACACAGAGTTACAGCTTCTCTAAAGCCTGGTTTACACTGGTTTGTCTGAGGTCCGTCTCCCTTGCGTTGCGTAAGGAGTCCGTCTCACGACCGCCAGTTAGTTTATATTGGTTGAGTCCGAATTCCCCCCCTAACCCCTAACTACTAAAAAACTATATAGTGTGGCACTATATAGTGCCCTGAATTCAAAAAAGCAATTCAGACACCGTGCTCAGTACTGTTTTGTTTTAATGGTGGATATAACGTGATCGATTTCACAATGTTAAAATCTAATTTGATATTTGATATTGATAGCGTTTTGCAATGGTTATTTATTAATCCACTGTCTTCTGAAGATAAAAACATTGATTACTTATTTAAAAAAACAACATTTAAATACATTTTTTTAGCAAAAATTCTTCTGACGCAATGCAATGTGGTCTTAATTTGCGGATCTGGTGAGCATCGATGCACACTGGTTTTTCGCAGAGACTTCTGGAATATTTCAAGGGCACCCGAATTGGGAATTGTAGATTCGGACAGCACTACAAAATGGCGAACGCGCTGTATAGTGCACTATAGAGTGCTCTATATTGCGCACTATATAGGGGTTAGGGTAGTAATTGGGACATAGCCATTGTGTCTGTTGTGTCTACGGTCCATCCCCCCCCTCCCACCAGGCTTCCAAAGTATTGTTTTTTTTGTTCTGCCACCCCTGTGTGGTTTGTCCGTCTCTCCTCGCTCATGACCGCCCTGACTGAGTCCTTATAAAATGTTGTGTTTTTGTACTTCCAAAATTAAACATATGCCGAAACGGAAATCTGCAGCATCAATGTGCGTTATCGCGTGGGCACGTCACCTTAAAATATAATATAAAATGTAATAAAGTTTTATTTTAGGTAGAGCAAAATCTTTTATTTTGAAAAACATTTCTCCTGCTTTTTGATGCAAAATTGACACATCAACAGACCAGAACTGGAACTCCTGCATAAGGCTTTCATTGCGGAGAGACGGACGTCAGACACAGACATGACGGAGGCCGTGTAAACATTACGATTGATTATTGAGCGTTCTACTTTTTTGTCAACACTACGAAGACGCACAGCAGACGGACCAATGTAGATCAGTCGTAACAGATCATTCATATCATCACCTTAACTGATGTGAGCTGAGGTCCACCCTGAGAGCTAAAACCTGCTTTCCTGTGGACTTTAAGATCTCCTCTTCCACTGCTTTCCTCAGCTTGTCCAGTCCTCGCCCCTCCAGGGCAGATATAGGTATGACGTCCGGATTCACACACTCATAACTGTCGGACACATTTGATTTCATCAACAAAACCGTTTTTAGTCGAGCTTGCTCTGCAGAAATCAAAATGGTACTAGTACACACTTACAACCCCAAGGAGCAATGCAAGTTTGTATGCATCTCTTCAGAAAATGTACACAAAAACTTCAACTATAAGAAATTTATGTGTCAAAATTATTATATATAAAGAAAGACACTCCTCTGGAGGTCCATAAAAATGTACCTCCCATTGTATTGAGGAAAAAGTTTTCATAAATGTTTAAACAAATAAATACCAACATTTCATAATTGAGGCAGAGCTGGTTATGTCCATGAGATCACAGGAGGGAAACAACAATAAAAGATCAGGTGCTGCACATGAAGAACCGTCACCATTCTCATTATCTTTGGAGCTATTTTAACCCAAAAGAACCCATTTTTCCTTAAACGGAAAAAATGTGGGATATACCAGACTCAGTGGCCCACATTACTCATGTTTGCTATACAGTAAACCCTTGTTTTTCGCGGGGGTTACCTTACAAAAAGAACCCGTGATAGGCAAAATCCGTGAAGTAGAAACCTTTTTTTTTTGTTTTACAATTACACAATTAAATACTCTATTATACATTGAAAAGAAAGAACAGACCATTTTACAGGCTGAAGCATTTCTTTCACAAATAAAAGTACTTTAGAAACAAACAACTTCTCTACTGTACTGTCAAATAATTTTAATCATCAATGTGAACAGAAGGCTTAAAATTGTGGATATTAGCCCCGCCCACCGTGACCCGAGTAACTGGATTAAACAGGAGAAATTTAAAATGATTATGAAAAAAATACAAAGTACAGTGGGACAAATAGTGGCTCAGGTGTATTTCACTGCTCTTCAGACTGAGCCGCTGAATCCTGACTCCGCTCTGCAGTGTTTTCTCCTTTTGAATCCCGCGGTGCCGGTGTGTTTGTTCGGGAGAAGAACATAGTGATAGGCAGTTGTTGTCGCTCTTTTTTCTATGGGTTTTAGAGAAACTCGAAATTGCTAGAGAATTTGCACGTACGTAATGTAAATTTGGCAAGTTGTTTTAGGTATGTGTACACTTTAAACTGCAACGTTATTGACGCACAGGTAGAGAAGAAGCGGAGTGACTTTTTAGCCAATCAAAATGCAGAACACAATGCACGATGCAAATCTGTGAAGTAGCGAAACCGTGAAAAGTAAACCGCGTTGTAGCGAGGGATCACTGTATCTCTAATACACTGATGTCAACATGGAACCTATGGCACACATGATGGGTTAAATGTGTTCCCAGTGGTATTTAATGTATGATTGTGGAGTTTTTAGCCAAAATAACAAAGAACGTATTGTTGTCTAGGACATAGTTTCTGCAGAGCGGCATCAGAAATTCACTCGTTGTTGGCGGGACCACTGGTGTGGAGCGACCCCGCCCCCCCCTTCCCCTCCCCCTCCCCGTTGCAGAGTGGAGCAGGGAGCTTTTGGCCCGCCCAGCGTATTTTCTACTTCACAAAAAAGCTCTTTTTCAAACTGCATTTTGACTCCTGATTCACAACCATTTGAATAAAGAAATGCTCAAAAATGCAATTTTAGGCTAATTTTCTTTAGATCTACCCTCCATCATGAAACAAATGCCACTGGATTAGAAAATGTTAAAAAAAAAAACACCATTTTAATCAGAGTGGGTCTTTAAAGGGCGAATACAGCTAAAGTAGTCCATGTTAGGTTTCTTCACACACACACTTTCAAAATCAACATTAAACAGCCATTCAAATGTTTTTTTTAAGTGTTCACAGCCAGAAATTGAGCAAAAGGGCAGCGGTTTTAATCCACAAGGGGAAAACCATTACAAACATGGACAAAATAGAATACTATACCATTTATTGTCATCTCCGAAATCAAGTGTTTGTGACCTCAACAAAATTGGTTCAAGTAGAAAATCTAAGAAAATATTGCTGCAGCTTTTAAAAAATAAATTAGAGATAAAGCTGCAAGGCTTACCTGTCAATGAGGTCAATTTTATTGTGGACTTCTATCATGGAGCTCATCAGCCTGTCTGGAATCTGAAGGTTCTTTAGGACACGGAAAACGTTCACCCTCTGGTTCTCCGTCTCTGGATGACTGATGTCTCTGACATGAACCAGGAGATCCTGGAAGACGATAACAACCCTCGATTAATCCATCACGAAAATGGCAGAACTTTATTTATTCAAAGTGAGTCCATTTTCTTGGTTTGGAGCATTCCAGAGAAAGTCTGTGAAACAAAAACATGACTTGGCATCACACCGAGTGCTTGATGTCTTCCAAAGTGGCGGAGAAGGAGTCGATGAGCTGATGGGGGAGCTGCGATAAGAAGCCGATGGTGTCCACGAACAGCACCGTCATGTGACTGGGCAGCTGACCGGCATGCACGGTCACATCCAAGGTGGCAAAAAGCTGGTTTCTGGGTTGAAGGCCGCTGTCACCAGTCAGAGCTTTGATCAACGTCGTTTTTCCTGCACACACGACACGAAGACGTGGATCAGCTAAACCTCACGACCTCGGCATTTGTGTTGTGCTAGCAGATGCTCACCACAGTTGGTGTATCCCAGCACCGATATGACGGGGAACTCCCTGTGCTTCCTCTGGGACCGGAGGAGGAGCCTCTTTCTGCGAAGTTTTTCCAGTGCAGAGCGAATCTTTGCCTCCCGCTCCTTCAGCAGCCTCTGCTGGACCTCGTACAGCGTTTCTCCTGGAGGACAAAAGCGAGCCGAGTCCCTTCTTTGTGCAGCAGCAGCAGTCAGCCTTTTTCCTCTGTAGAGGTGCCTCACCTGAACCGCTGATGTACCTCGATCCTCCACCCTGCTGATCCAAGTTGGCCATTTCGTTTTTCAGGCGGGATCTGTTGTGCAGGTGAAGTAGAGTGTGCAACGCTGCCAGGGACTTATTGAAACTGGAACACGTGCTGATGCAGTTGCCTCAACAAGGGGATCTCTTACCTCAACAAGGGGATCTCTGCCAGTGAGATCTGCAGCTTGGCCTCCTTGGTCTTGGCGTTGCAGCGAAAAATATGGAGGACCACTGAATACCTGTCAAAGACTTTGACCCCCCAGGCTTCCTCAAACTCTCTCTAAACCCAAACAAAGAACTGTCAACATTTGTGGCAGGGCGCCGATGGACTTCAGAGGAGCTCACCTCAGACACAGCAGACAGGCGCTCCACATTCACAAACACAGCAGTGATCCCTCCTGTTTGCCTGATCTTCTCTGCAAGGGAACACATGATCACAAACATGCACGTGTGTGAAACTGCTGCACGGAACGGTGGAGATGTGACGTCACCTGTCAGATACTGGAAGTTGCCTTTTCCAAATATACGCTTCTTCTCTGGCGTCTTGGTGGAGAGGATGAGCTGGTCCACCACTGTCCAGTTGTCCAAAGTATTCACCAGCCCCACAGCTTCCGCCATCATCAGCTCAGCTGCAAAGGTACCGGGTCACTTCTAAAGGAACGGGGCTTCAATGTCATCATGCTGGGCTCGTTACCGGTGGTCAGGTGCTGCTTCCTGCTGCCCCATTTCACGTCAGGGTGCACGATGAAGATCCTCTGACCCTCTCCGACCCCCGCAGGGACCTGCTGCTGGAAGATCTCATCCACCTCACTGTCCCCCGGGACGTCCTGATCCTCACCTGCGGCTACGCTGCTCCAGCTGAAGTCATCGGGGTTCATGAGTACACACGCAGAGAGGGAAAACGGTCGGAGCTGCGGCGGGGATCCTCTGGAAGCAGCGTGCACGAGCCCGGAGGTCGCTGCTGCTGCTTTCTGGGTAAAGCAGGGTCGGTGCGGCAGCAGAGGCAGCCACGACTTTATCCTCCTCAGGAATATCATGATGCTTGAAGCTCTCCCACTGCGGCCATGAAAGTTTCAGTCTATATTTTGTCACGGAATCACAAAACAGGTGAGCCCCGCGCGAGCCCGCAGATCCTATGTCGTCCTCTGAATAATAAACGAAGCCGCCCAGCCGTACTCTGAAACGAAACGTAATTTATTTCTATAAAAAAATATAGAAATTAAACATCACGCTATGAAATTATATTTTATTTAACGCTTAAACAATATCATGGTGGATGAAAACAACCCACACGCGGCCCTGTGAAGAGTTCTGTGGGGTTTTTCTGGTACCTGAACGATGTTTTGCAGGCATAGCTTTTCTATAGTCACGACGTTGTACTACAAGTTACTGTACATCAATCTTTTTCGTTCATTAAAGTACTTAATTTGATCATCACACATCCCATAGAAATTTCATCTTTAATTTCAAAAAGCGGTTTATCGACAGACTAAAGAAAAGGATCCTCTAAGACAATACCCAGGAAAATGTGTCAGACTGGATATCCGGTTACGTAATTTCCGTTGCTGTTCTATTTTTAAATAAAACTAAAAATGGGCACAATTGAAACAGCAAACAAATAAAGGAATAAAAATCACCAACATTTTTCAAGTTTAACATATGTACAATAAAACGGTAGGAGTTATTAAACTGTAGCTAGTTTCAACCCGTGTTGCATTATGGGTAATGCACTTTGTTTAATTGTGCTGCAGACTCAAGTCACGACCATTGACTTTCATGCAGTCTGTGCTCATGAGAAAATGTACAATGAAAATATTTCTCTAGAAGTTTCCAACATATATATATATATATATATATATATATATATATATATATATATATATATACTGTCTCTTATACACATCTTATATATAATATATATATATATATATATATATATATAAGCAAAATCAATAAAATCAATAACCAAACATTATGAATGTATTAGGTGACACATGAGGTCCTGGAATACCATTTAGCGTATTTTTTTTGTAAACATTCATATCTGCAGTAAACCCTTTGGCGAGTAATTGTTGCTTGTATGTTCCGTTTTGTCGAGTCTACAAAAAGCAGGTTAAAAAAAGTATAACATTATTTAGAATCCAATTTTATATTAATTTTATTTACAGTACAGACCAAAAGTTTGGACACACCTTCCCATTCATTTGAACGAGACAGTGTGTCCAAACCTTTGGTCTATACTGTATACATTTGTAAAACCAATATGTAACGTCTTATTATAACGCTTCACTTCATATCATAATTTGTGGTTGCCGAAACGATTCATAGTCGAGATTCTTTCATTTTGAACGATCCGATTTGATCCAATTCACTGACATAAATCGATCCAGGACACCTTGAGCCAAAACTTTAACCAGTGTGACTCAGAGAGAAATACCTGGTAATGAACAGTGTAGCTGAAGTTTTCCACATTCCTTGTATTTCTTCAAGATAAACAAGTGTAAATGAAATATGTGTACACACTAACAAGTAAACAATAATTAATGACAAATCCATTCACATTTTAGTTTCCTAAAGTTCAGTCCACTGTTGTTTTTCCACATCAAAAGAATCCAAATGTCTGTATGGTCACATGTCTTTGCTGAATTCAAAGTGTTTCCACTGGACTGATGGACTGATCATTTTGTGCCGTGGTCACATGTGTTTTTGAAAAAAAATAAATAAACATTGGTCATTTTTACGTTACAGTAAAATAAACCTACCATAACTTAATACAAATGGTATTTTCCAAAATCAGCTATATTCAATTTATATAATTTTGAAATTATTTTATAGGATAATGGTATAGGCGGATTCAATCAACAACTTCCCTCAAACAGATCGATCTGGTTGGATCATAGGAATATAAATTAGTTCATTGATTACTTTGATTAATTGTTACACCCCTACTAAGTCAGTAATATAATGTTTTTCAAAAGTTTTAATCAAATCAAACAAATTAAGGACAAGGGTAAGAGACAACATATTTCACAAGTAAAATATAGAGTTCTATAAGTTTTAAATATCGCAGTGACTATATGTGAAATATAAGGTAAGCTCCTTTTAAAATCGTAATAAATAGAATAACTTTTGTCTCTAAAATTAGATGATGGAATAAAGTTTGTGTCCATGTATTATGTGTGTGTTTCAATCACCAGGTGCGGGTTCCCTGAAGAAGAGTCCCATTTAACCATTTAACTGCCCGCCTGCTCTGTCTTTGCGCTTCCTTTATCCGAGGTGGGTGTGCGTCACCTGAAAAGAAGTCAAACAGGTTGAGCAGATCTGCGTAAAATGACTCCAAACCGGATATCTGCACATAACCGGTGACCCCCGCCAGGTTTGATGTCGCTCAGCACGTGTTTCAGTTTGTATTTTCAGGGGTGTATGAGTTTATTTCAGTCATAAAGGCTTTGATGAAGACAGCAGGTATGGATCTGAGCCATCGATCGAGCGTGACTGATCATGATCTCCTTCAGTGGAAGTAACTGCGAGCGCGCTGCCTTTCGTGGATGAAGAAGTTGGAACTAGAGCGGAGTCTCACATGTGTGCCAAACATATGTGAACAATGGACGAGTATTGGTTCGATTCAACATAAAACACCATCAACGTGTCTTCCGGTTTTCTGTGCGCCAATGTGCCTCCACAAACGCGCGCTATTGCGCGTAGGACTGCTGCTCTTCCTGCTCCATTTGGGCACATGTCTGGGTGAGTTGTAGATGTGCGAGCATGAAGAATTTAGCTAAAAAAACAAATAAACAAACAAACACCAAAACATGACAATGATTTTTGTTTAAATCTCTTCTCTGCAGAGGGCTGTGTACTTTGCATTGTGGGACAACCGGTGGCGCTGCCCTGCCTTTACCCTGAGCTGAATCCATTTGGGAATTTTTCTATTGAGTGGAGGAAAAATGACCAAAAGTTGCTGAGCTCACAGTGGAGGGACGATGGAAATGTGGAGATATGTAGCCTGAACTATGCCAGAATTCCTGATGATGCTGCACAGAATGGAAATTTTTCTCTGGAACTTCCAAAGGTTCATCCCAAGCAGGACAGGATGAATTTTAGCCTGTTTTTCTCTGAAGGAGAAAATGAAAGCACAGAACTTTGCACCCTGTGCCTCAGGGTAGCAGGTCTGTTCTTACCACACAATATTGCAATGTCATTCTGGAGGGGGAAAAAAACTACACAATTAACTGTCTTTTTTAGAAAATTTGGATCAGACACAAAAATATATTTCTTAGGGCAAACAGCTTTTTTTATTGTTCAAGAAAATATTTTCTCATGCAGCCATCTTTGTGTTTCATTGGTCATTCAACAACTTCACTCCCAGAATTATGTTTGCTTTTGGGGCAAACTCTTTAAGACAAAATAATTGTCCAATTAATTTTTTTCTTTTCATTTGCTCATGTGTTATTTTAAACTATGATTAAAATATTTAATACCTTAGGGATCACATGACTATAATCTAAAATGAAGCTGTGAAATTGTGCTTTATTTTTTAGGATAAACTACTTCTTACCAAAAAAAAATATTTTCTACCACTGAAATAGTAGTTCCTTAAACAAAAACTTAAACACTTAAGAGCAGATGAGAAAACAAAGTTAGCAGCGTGTTTTAGTCTGAAAGACATATCTGAACCTGTGCAACGTCACAAAACTTTAAGAGCCCATGTGTGAAGATTCGTTTGAATCCAGGATGGTTCCATGGCAGAAATGGATTTTAAAAGGCTCATCGGGATGTAGTTTTTTAAGTTGAAGATGATTTCATTCAAATGGCCCTTTTGAAAAGTTTTTGGTATTATCCACATTTGAAGAAAACTTTAAACAGTTGAGATCTTTTCCAGGAGGGAACTACCAACCAAAATGACTCTATGAACAAGGACTCATAAAAAGAAGCAGTTCAGAATTTAAAATAGGCCTTTTTTTAAATTAAAGTCAAACTTTATTATTTAATTGAAAGACTTCTATAATGTTCCAGATGTTGCAGTATTTCTTTCCTGTGCTCCCAGAATCCAACTGGTCACCGTTGCCTTTTCTGACCTGGAGGTTCCCTATTTTACTTCCATTTTGATGGTTTTTCTAAAACTACAACTCCATAATTTTCCACTCACAGGTGTTTCAGTATTTTTTTTAATCCAGCCATTATTTTTAAACATTTATCTTTGTAAATACATAAAAGAAAATCAGGGGCAGCAGCCATTAGTTTTGTGTGAAATTTAACCAAAGTCAGAACATGGAAATAAGCATCCTCCAAGGGCTGGGCTTGCACATTTGCTCTCAGGGTTTGTACGTCCGTGAACTAACTCTCGTCTGATGTTGCAGCCAGTTTCAGCCCTCCAGAGCTGCAGAGCGAAGAGACAGCAGAAGGAAATGAGACAACCTTCCTGTGTCTCTCCGGCGGCGGTTACCCTGAACCTGTAGTTACTTGGCTCATCAGTGACAGCTTGAAGCCCCCCGAAGGCTCGGTTAGAACTTTGGCAGAACCACACCCGGAGTCCCAGCTCTACAACGTCACAAGTTACCTGACGGTCAACCTTTCCAAAGACAGCAGTGTGACGTGCATCATAGAGAATCCGTCCATGAATGAAACCCTGAGAGTCACAAGATGTGAGTCCCTCTTGAAAGGGCTCGGTTTAACCTGGGACACTTCAGTGGGTCGCTGATCTTTGGTTCTTGCTGCTGCGCAGATGGAGCGAGCAGCACCGCAATGGTGGGTCGAGCATCAGAAGCCATGTGGATCTTCAGCACGGTTCTGTGTGTGGTGGTCGGGATCATGGTGATGGTAGGAGTGGCGTACCAGATTCATCTGGACAGACTCACCAAGAGAAGGAAAAAAGAGAACAGAGAAGAGCAGAGAGGTGAGCAGATGATAAAAACGTTTACAAGTATTCTTACCGAAGCAGAGTTTTTACTTTTAGTTTGTGAGCGTAAGAGCGAAATTGGTCTATTTTTATTTTTATTACCATTTACTCTCAGGAAAAGTCTTCGTGTTTCCAAAAAAAGGTCGATTTTGTCGGGTTTGTATTTTTATTATAAATAGTTTTTTGTCAGTCGGATTTGAAGGGTTTTAGACCAAAAATCAGACATACATTAACTTGAGCGGTTCTTTTCACCAGAAATCTTTTTAAAATTTGCACCATTAATAAATTTTAAGGAAATCTACAAAGTTACAAGCTTTTCAGGGAAGTTCTGTAAGGATAAAATTACATTTTAGAGAAATGTAATTTCCTATAATGAAATCCTATAACCTTTTAGGTCTTAAAAGAATCCAAGAGTTAAGTTCTTAAGGGACAAAGGAGAGAGATCATGTTGATCCAAGAACAAGTTGATTTCCATGACTCTCTGAACCTTTATATTATATTTAGAAAATTATTATTGTTAAATAAAGACAAAATAATTGAGCACATTTGGCAGTTTTATCATGCATTGGATCATATTGGAAACATAATTTGATTATTTAGGTCTGAGTGTCTTGCCAAAAGTGTGATTGTTGGGAGGAGCCTGTTTAACCTATTAGTGCACTAGAGTGCATAATTTCTTTATGCAATCATTTAAATTATACGATTCAGTCTGTTTCTGTTATTGCTTAATGCCAGTTTAAAGGTTTTTCCAAAAACAATTTTTCCAAAATCAATAATACAACAGTTCAAAAGTGATTTTTTTTTTTATTTGATCAAATGTTTTTCCATGTAAACATGTTTAGTATTGAAACCTTCTTGTATAATGTTGCCCTTAAAACCTCTGAAATCAGTTGGGGCTTGAAGTGACAGCTACGATGTTTTAGATTAAACAGAAGAGCTTTGGTTTTATGTTCTTATGATTCATAAACCTTTTTGCAGTTACTTTTACTTTTTTAATCCAACAGAAAACAGCTCTCTTATCTATAAAGCGATTTCTTTTTTTTACTAGTCTGTTTGTGTGTTTTAAAAAAGAACAACTGCATTTCTGCCTTTAAATGTTTGTGTTTTTTCCCATCAGGATATAAAAGAAAATTCCAGTTCATGGAGGAAACTGAAGCCATGACGGTGGACAAAAAGGAGACTGATGTTTAAATGCATTTTTTGTTTTTTAAATCAAAATAAGCTGTTTGTCAACTGTGTAATGATAATTTTAATTTAAGTTTGTTTTTAGCATCTAAATACTCAGATTAAATGCTGTTTGTTATGCAGATGTAAGCACAGCTTTCGATTTCTGAGGTTTTTTCATCATGCTTTTTTATGGTTTAATGCTGTGTTTCAGATTAAATAAAGATTCATCAACTCACACTTGAAGCTGTTTTATTTGCCACAGAGCTTCACGCTTGGTTCAGTTTAGTTTAGTTTCCTGTAGTAGCACAGAAAACATTTCAATTTGGATGATACTCAGCACAACACATCTATTAAACCAACAGATGCCTCTTAATCCACAAAATTTCAAACACGTATTCAAGATTTGAAGACAATAATAGCTTCTAGACTTGAATAAAACAGAAGCTGTGGCCCTTGGACCAAGTCATCTCTATTGGGCCCTGATTTGCTTTACATTTGACTCTCTATAAACATCAGGGATTCACTTGGTAACAATATAATCCCTTTGGAGGGCATTCATTCAGTGTCCCGTCCTGCTGTGCAAACCAGGTTAAAGACCCCTGGATACTTTAGTCTGGGAGTCTCTTTGAAGCATATTCACACTTTTCATTCTTGTTATGGTAATAAAATAATAATTGTGTGGTATGAAACTAACAGTGAGAATAGGGGAAATTAAAAATGTAAGAAAAAAAAAACCAAGAAAACAATAATATAAAACCAGGAGCGAGTGAAAAAGTTACCTTAAGCTGGAGAGACAGCGGTTAAAACAATTGACTATTTTACTGTGAGTACAACATGGCACGTCCCAAAAAGGTCATACAGATCCACCAATCCCCGTAACCCTTGTGCTATCCTAGGCACTTTAACGTTGGGAGTTGGGTCATCTAGACCCACTAGACAGTGCGCTGAACCTTTTTTCTTCAATGATTTGTGATCTTCACTGGTGTCCATGGATTACATGAAATCTTTCCACCTCTGTCATGGTAGGGAGAACACGTCAATGTAAGGGTGGGGTCATCTGGACCCCATAAGATAGCACAAGGGTTAGAATGAGGAAGTAGTCTGCCCCATGGTTTGTAAATAAAAAAAATGCCATGAAGAACAGGGAATTAAGCCATGGGATTGAGAGCTGCTGTAATAAAGGAAAAGGTTTGCATTCAGGCTGAAACCTCATACGCACAGATGCGCGTCGTTTTCTGTCACGTAGACACTGGGACCGGGACGGTCTGGCTGTTACATTCAGACAGCCGATCCAAATGCATCAGCGCTGGTGATGGTCGAAAATGTCCTCTCTGCCTCAGGAAGAGGCTACCTGTGAGGTAGACGCGAGAGTGAAGCTGCGTCAGAGCGCAAGCGCATGGAGCTGACCTCACTCCACTCTATTCACTATTTTCTTCCTTTGCGACAATTCACAACCAGCAAATGAAAGCTCTCCTTCTTAAAGGGTTTAAGCTCACATAAATAAATGTGAGCTCCGTACGTTTGTCTTTAAACCAGTCACATTTTGACAAATCACAAACTCTATTCCAAAGATGTCTCTCCATTGTTGTTTTTTCTTGCTTCAGAGTTGTGGACAATTATGAGAATTCCTTTGGAAAAGCTATATCATGTTAATGTTTTTATCACGCTGAAATTAAGTCTTGCAGCTCACAGCAGGGGTAAGAGAACCACAGCAAAACATTTGGAAAGGTCGTCAATAGCAACCGGATAAATCCCTCAAGAGATACAAGATTAAAACCCAAAAAACTAATGTAAACTGTCATGAAACCACACACAATAAAGGTTTGTTGCTTGATATTCAAATCCTTGAGCCGATGGGTTTGTTAGGGTCAGTAGTTTGCTGGTTTGTTTCAAACAGGGGCTGCTGTGTTGCCGGTCAGTGTGTTTGATGTGATGCTGTTTAAAATGGACTTGGATTATTTGATGGGAGAAGGGCTCAGGTCCAAACAAAATAAAAACTTAAAACTGGATCCTCACTAACTTGTTTAGAAAAACACTAAATGTGCGCTCAGACTTTGATTTGTTTGCATCAGAATAAAATTGGAACAGAAATCAGTTATTAAAGAAGATAAACCTTCTGCTTTTTATTGTAAATTACACATTTTAAAATCAGTTTCATAAACAGTTACTTTCAAAAAATGTTTCGGATTCTTCAGCAGCTTACGAAGCTTCTCATTTAAGTGGTAACACTGCTTGAATAATCAGTGAGAGCTGCTGAGCACAAAACAGAGTAACGTCACTCAGGTCCGGCGTTAAACTGGATCAGCTCATCCCGTTTCCAGATCAGAATCAGCTTTGATTTAAACCCCGGTGAAGCTGAAGCACGCTTGAGCAGCAGAATCAGCCCGATGCCTCCTGCACAGATGTCACAGAGTAGAGGTCGTCCCGCCGCTGGGCTGTGATCGGGATCTGCCGCCGGATGTCACTCAAATACTGCAGATCTGCGACACAAAGAGGCGGCGTCAGAGCTGCACTTCCTGATCTCTTTATCCATCTCCCGCAGAACTCATCTTTTTCTGTTTCTATCAGTCTTTTCCAACAGTGGCGTTCGATAAAAAGCCTTTCACGGCAGAGTTGCCATCTTTGGCATCTGAATCAGCACAAGGACACGGTGAAACAAGGCTCTGTGGAGCAACGACGGCCTCAGCCTGCAGACACTCACCGATATCTGCATAGATGACAGTTTCCTCCGCTCCTGCTTTGGAGATGACCTCCCCCCTGCAGCAACAAACACAGCATACATTTTCACATTAGTGGACCAAAATCATGCTGTTAATTTGACGCAGTAATAAAAAAGAAAAGAAAAAACGTCGTTATGATTCACTCAGCGAGCTCACAGAGCTGGTGCTCAGGAGTTTATGAAAGAAAAAAGTTCCACATACACCTGGTTATCCTCACACACATGGTTTGTTTGGTTGGGGCTGAAGCTTTTAGAGTAATAATGGCTCAAAGTCCGGCGCAGTGCCTCCAAATGGTTCCTTTTTAACAGGAAACTGTGCTCCCATGAGTGTTTGTTCTGTGAATGCCTTGTGCTCAAAAAGCATACTGGCGTCATACAGGTAATATATTACAATTGTAAATACTCGTTCAGCCTTAGCTGCCACATATTTAATTTAACCTTAAAATATTTAGCTGACATCAGATTGTGCTGTCCCCTCTCTGCTGGTTTCACCGTCACAAAAGGTGTCCGTTCTCTTACCAGGGGTTTACAACAGTGCTGTGACCCCAGGCCACATAAGACGCCGCTTCGTCTCTGGCGGGTGAAGCTGTCGCCACGTACACCTGGTTATCCACGGCCCTGCATGGTACAGGAAAGAACACACTCGTGTCTGCCACACAGCACAGTACCAGAGTTTGAACTTTTCCATATACACAACAAAACAATCACAAGCTGCTGACAGAAACAACTGGAAATCATTTAGAGCATCAATCACAAGTCATTGTTGTGCCCTTATGAGCTTTAAGGTTGGGGATGTCTATTTCTACTAGGTTTCCTCTATCTGTTCATCTAAAATTGGTTCAATTTTTATTCTTAGAAAAAAAAATTCCAAACTAGCTAAGAAGACTACAAGAAAGTCTGACTTATGAAAGTAAAACATAAAAAAAGAATAGGTGCCCGAGTAGTACAGTTGATAAAAAACATGAATCCAAGATTTAAAATGAAATTAAGAAACTGAAATGCTTTTGGTTTCATTATAGAGTAAACTATATCCATATATATGATAATATATTACCTTTGGCACACTAAAGAATGATTTTTAAATGAAATATTAGTCATTTTGGCGAGTCATTCACCTATCCTGAAGTAAGTCGACTAGGAGCCGGCTTTGACTCTGCCCATTTCATGATGTCATCCTAGAGCAGAGTGTCTGTGTTTTGCCCACAAAAACAAATAACATCTGATGGATGGATGTGCGTATTTTGGAGCTGATCGCCGCTAGCTCAGTGGAGAAAGTGGGTGTGTCTTAGCCTGGGGGCGGAGCTGGCAGCACAAAGGGGCCGTTCTTCACTTTGTGATGTTGCAATGTGAGAACCCACTCGTGTTAACGGATTAGGAGGGGCTGCTGCTGAGAGAACAGGTTTTTTAGAGGAATAATCAGAGATGCGTGAACAGTTTTAAAAAAAACTGCTTTTGGGTTGTTGTTTTCATGAGGAATGAACATCACAATTCACTTAAAAGCTCAAAAAAGTTCATTTTGTTTGATTATAGGCCCTTTAAATCTGAAGTTTTAAGAGCTATCAGGATTTTGAAATGCTGTCATTGTCTATTTCTGTAGAATTACATGTTATTTTGTTATGTAACTGGAATATCTGCAGTTGATTATTAGTCTGAAGCTGGGAACTCACTTGTATCCTCTCAGAAAAAGGGAGAAGTTGCAAAAAGATCAGGCTGTGGGGTAATAAACAACTGAATTTAGGATGAGGTTGATGCTTTTTTTGACAATAAACACTGAAACGCCGACTGCTTAGTTATGGGTAGCAGGTCGTGCTGTTTTACCATTTAGAAAGATTGAACATGAATGCAGCGTATTTTAAAATTTGTGTTTGGCTCCTTTTCCATTAAAAAATTGGACATTAAAAAAAAAGTTTTTAATTATTTATTTTTTGGGTATTAAGGCTTTTTTTATTTATCGAAGCAAGTATTTAATAAACAATCATGGCATGTCTGTCAATGCCATCAATAGGAATGATGAGATAATGGTAGACAAAAACAAATATAACTTAAAAATAAAAAATAAATATATAACATTTTTAAAAAATTAAAAATAAGAGGCTACTACAAAAGTTTAAATAGATTATTCTTCTAGGTTGGCGGAAAAGAGCGACTCAGAGTCCCACCTCCCCCTCTGCAGAAGTTCCCAGTGGGCCGGACCGGTCGTCATGTTGAAAGCTCCTGGATAAACCAGCAGCTGACAGCCTGTTGACAAAAACACTAAATCTATCCAGTGTTTAAGCCGAGCTAAATCAACAGTCTCAGACGCTGACCTTCTCTGCTGTAGACCTGAGCGAGCTCTGCAAACCTCATGTCATAGCAGATCCCCACACCCACTTTGCAAAAAGCTGCATGAGAAGGAGAGACAGGAGTCAGAGCCGACGGACGCTCGTGCACGCGGCTGGAAACAAGACGGCAGGCAGAAAGCGTCACTCAACGTGTGTCAAACGTGGACAAACTGTTGCCAGGGCTCAGAGTCTCAGACTCCTGAAAGCAGATTTTTCCCGGAACGTTGATGTCAAACAGGTGAATCTGGGAGGAAACGGGACTGGATTAAATACAGAGGTAGCCCTGGCAGTGAAAAACCAAATATCCACGCACCTTTCTGTGCTTCAGGATCATCTCTCCTCCTGGCCCAAACACGGCACAGGTGTTATACAGCTTCCCCCCGTCCTCTTCAGGGATGGACCCTGTTTAAAATAGAAAATACAAAGCACACAGAAAAGAAATGCAGACATTCAAGTATTATATCCTAATAAAACTACATGAAACGAGACAAAGCAAATGCTTCATTTTGGATCTTTTTTAGATAAAAAAAAAAGATTTTCTCATTTGCTTGAGATAAAAACCATACAGCCAACAGAGTTCCCTTGTTTAGCCCTTATGCTATCTTGTCTTGTGGGGTCCAGATGACCCTACTCCCAACGTGAACATACCTGGAGGAGGCACTTTAACATTGGGAGTGGGGTCATCTAGACCCACTAGACAGTGCTCTGAACCTTTTTTCTTCAATGATTTGTGATCTTCACTGGTGTCCATGGATTACATGAAATCTTTCCACCTTTATCCACCTTTGTCATGGTAGGGAGAACGTGCCAATATAAGGGTGGGGTCATCTGGACCCAATAGGATAGCACAAGGGTTACGATGGGAGTTACGTTCTAAAAATAACCTGCAATAGTCCGTGAAGTAGTCAACTTTATTTTTTACTATTATTCTAATTGTTTTAAAGTCCCCCTCTGATCATCTTTTGATCTATTGTAAAAGGTTCCCATTAGTCTATTCATCATGATTGTCATTTTTAGCCAAAATGAAAAAAATGAAAATCGGTGTAGTTTTCTAGGGCTTCTAGTTTCTACAGAGCGGCAGTAGTTCATAAAAATTCATCTCTGACTGTTGCTTTGGGCAACCCCGCCCCCACTTCCACCCCCTGTTGCTGAAAGCGTATTATTTTCTTTGTCAAAAATAAAATCGTTTACAAAATCAACTCTGCTTTCTTCAACAAATAGACCAAATTCTGCCAACTTCTCCTGATGACCTCTTCCCAGAAGGTCGGACCTTGATATTTTCGGTGTTCTGTTTTCTAACACTTCATTTTGATTTTTTGTAAGTTATTTTTGCTTTCCCTAATTTTTATTTTTTGTTCATTTACATAGTGATTTCTGGAATTTTAAAAAATGCATTGTTGTTCTTTTTATATATATTTTGTTTTTTTAATTGTGGTTGTATGACTGAATTTTAGGGCCAATTTACAAAAGAAAATGTATATATACATATATATTTTTCAATTCCGACTTTAAAGTCTTATATTTACAAGAAAAAAGTCATAACTGTTAACAAGAATAAAGTCGGATATTTATGCCTTTAACAGGTAATAGGCTAAATTTAGGACTTTTTTCTCGTAAAATGATGTGTTATAAAGTTGTACATTTATGACTTAATTCCTAAATATTTAATTTAATGGTTTACATTTAATTTTTGATCATAAAGCAATCCTAATTTGTGCACTCTTTTAACAACATTCTTATGGCGCTAAAAGCTGGACCTGTCTCTGTGAGACAGACCTCTACTGTGTTAAGGTTCAAATCTGCAATCAAAACATTCCTGTTCAGCCGTGTAGATAACTAAAGGGTCCTTTTCAAAACCTCTTTTTATTTTATTTTCTCTTTCCTTTCTTCTACAGTCAATTTTTTAATGATTATGTATGTTTGTAATAATGTTATGTATTTTGACTTTAATGCATTTTCCTGTTTTGTGAAGCACTTTGAATTACTTTGTGTACAAATTACAATATACAAATAACTTGCCTTGCCTTAACAGTAGTTTGTTTTTTCACAGTCAGTGGATGCATCCCTACCTCCAACTAAATACACCTGACTCTCTTTAGCTGCCTCCGACAGCATCTGGGTGGACTCTCCAGGGATCTTCTCTGCATAATCGGAGAAAAAGCTGGTTCCATATGGCGAGTTGAAGCATTCCTGACACAGAGACAAAAAGAAAGATCCGCTCAATAAACTCCTATTCAAAATCCAGATCTCAAGATACAATTTTTCATTTAATACTGGTGATATAAATATTTAATGCTGGATTTATTTTGGTTAAACTCTCTTAAAAAGAGATCTATGCTTTAAAGCTATGTGTTTTATGAAAAAAAAAAGTTATTTTGACCTTAATAAATGCATATAACCTACATAAAATGCACACACAAAAATGAAAAACTTTATGCCCCACCCACTTTTTCACATTGGATTAGAGATATGCTTTACCATCTTAAACTTGAAAAAATAAGATTTACTGTGAGGTATGGAGACCAATTCTAGATTTTTTTTAGACTACCATCTACAAGTGTGACAGAACGGTGCCCCTTTTTTTCTTTTCTTTACATGTGTGTTGATATATTTGCACTTTACTTGTTTTTTTTATATGCTTTTTCACCTATGACTGATTTTATATATTCATGTCTCTCTTTGCTTATCACTTGTACCATTTTATTTTCCTTATATTTTCTGACTAAAATTTTGATATTGGTGTATATGCCGCTGACAGCAGCAGGGGGCGGGGAACTGGGTTTTGAATTTGTTTGTTTAAAACTGAAAACTCAATATAAAACACTAAAAATTAAAAACTTTTCTTTATTCTAACAGAGGAGCAAATGTTAGAAAGCGAAAAGTGGGGTTTGCAAAGAGTTTCTGAATGACAGTGGGTGCAGATGTTGCCTCATGATCCAGCTCACCGGCAGCAGCACCACCTTGCTGCCCTGCCCCGCAGCCTGCTGCACCAGCCTCCGGGCTCTGCTCAGGTTGTCTGCCTTGACGCTCGTCACCTGCAGCTGGACCACGGCCAGACGAAACTCTGCGACACACACCGTCACCGTTAGTTTACAGCTGATCACTACCCAGCTGGACATGCAAGCAAACCTGCGACCAAACCCGGAAATGTATGGTTAAAAACACAGAGAAAAGAAAAACAGCGTAGTCTTACTGGACATGATTCTAGCTGCAGCGGTCATATGGACGTGGAGCCAGTGTTTACCTCCTCGAAAAGACAGACTGTGGGCAAGCGCTTCCGGGGACCCGCTTGGCTTTCAAAATAAAAGTCAGATTCAAATGTTGATCCCGCTTTATGACGACTGTACGCTAGTTTACACATTCCTGAGAAATCAAAAAGTGTATTCCAGAGAGAGGTGATTGTTTGGTTAACATTAGAAGCTCCTTGGCTTTACTTTTGAAGCTCGTTCCTTTTATTGCGAAGTTTAGAGGCGGTGTGTATTCAGCCAATCCGGTTTCAGTTCGAGTTAAAGCTCCATCTCCTAAAAAAAACCATTATAGAAATATCCATTCTAATAAATGTAAATATTGATTGTACATCAAAAATGTACTGCAGATGGTCTTAAACTGGTAAATCAATTCACATTCTTTGAACTGGTAACACCTGTCATTAATATAGCAAAAAAGGCAGCAATAAAAGCATAACTGGATTTAATTCAAGACAGTCTTACCAAACATTGTAGAGAGAATAAAAACGAGAAATTCCTTAATATTATGTATTTAAGCTTTTTGTAATTTAGTTATTTTCTTGAGAAGCAAAGGAGTTCACCGGTTTAAGAAAGAAAGTGTTAAATTGTCCAAACTGGGGGGGGGGGGGGGTAAATAAATGTAAATTATGAAATATGCAGACAATTACCGGTACATGATCAAAACGTTATCTAACTGAGCACAAAGACAGCCCACCGAGTTGCAATAAATCTGTTTGTGTATGTCGACAACATTTCAAAAACTTCACAGATGCAGTCCAATCATTTCCATTTATTACAAACAGAAACACTTAGAAAACAAAAGCGGTACAGTAAGGTGCAGATTAATCAGTTTGTAATTCTGAACAACAGTAATCCAGAGATGTTCCAAACGTTAGTCAGGAATAATCCAGTAAATAAGAATACTGGAAATTATCACAAAATTACAAATTACAATACGATGCAAGAATTACACAGGAATGCTTTGAGGGGCGTTTCTGACCACTTTTCGTCCATGTGCCTTTTGTTTTGGTTAGTGTGATGCGTGAAACAGTAGTGCTGGAGGAACGCTGGACTGCAGCAGACACACAGGACTCTGGAACAAGCAAAGTGGGGCGAAACAAAGCCTTAAACGTTTAGAGTCAAAGGAGAAACGGCGACGGTCTGATAATTTGCCACTGCTGGGGCCCAAAAACCCACAGCAGGCATGAGGCCAAAGGCAACGGTGGCGAGCCAAGTGAGGCTGAGCCATCTGAGAAACAACACATCATGAATGCATTTCAACCTTTCAGGCTTAAGAAAAATAAGTGCAGAGCACCCTCCTCATAATTACTTTCATTTTATTAGAGTTGATAGGATTCAGAGAAGTGCATTTCCTCTGGATTATGCAGGGAAATTATTAACACAGCCGACTGAATGGCATGGAGAGAACGCAGCGCTCTCAGGGCTTTTTAAATTGAACACACTGGTGTGACGGATGATCTCTGAGAGCTTTGTCAAACCAAACGAAAGGAGCTTAAATGATCAGGAACACTTGAAAAAGACGCGCCTCTCCAGAAACACTGAACAGCTTTACTCTTACTGCAGGAACAAGGTCATCTTAAAGTGCTCTGCATATCTACTCTATACGTTCAGTTAGATATCGCAGAGGTCTGTGCTGATATAGAGCAGCTTACATACTATGTACATTAAATATCTATAAACATTGTCAAATTCCTATTTAAGGCTGCCTGCTGGAAAAGAAAAGTTATCAAAACTATAACTGCAGTTGGAAACCTGCCTCATGTGCCAGCACTGCGACAAAAATGCAACTCAGATAAAGATGAGGGTTAAACTGCGATGCTCACGCGAGAAGGAAAAGGTCCGGTCCGTCCGTCTGCCACTGGTCGACCAGTTTGCTACGTTAAGGCCAGGGGAGACCAAAGCTACGATGACATCCCGTGTTTTTTTTGATGAAAGAAGCCAACATCTCACACACACACTATGACCAATGTGTGGATAACTGCTGAGCACCCGAGGGGTTTGGAGTCGTGCAGACTGGCCCATGGGTCTGCTGTTGGCAGCGGCGTCCAAAATGAGAGCGATGGAGCGTCACAGTAAATACAGCACCGGGATCTGTCCAGGAGGAACGACGCTCAAGGGAGAGCAGGAGGACACCGTTACAGCTTTACGTTGTAGGCAGTCACTGTGATCACCACCTTTATGAACTCTCCAGAGCATCGAGAACCTTCATGATCTGCTGCTTAATGACCTTGGTGGCGTCGCCTGCATTGGGTATCAAATATCTGAGGGGAGAGGAGGCGTTCACACACCATTAGGTTAGTTTGCTCATACAATAAGAGGGGACTATTAACATTTATTATACCATGGTCCGGTTGAATACTCGATTCTGATTGGCTGCTGGGTGTGCATTAAAACCTGATAACTGCTCGGTGAAAAAAGAAGTTCCGGTCACCTAGCTTAAATGTTTTGTATCACTGCGCCGGCTTCTTTAAAAGAACCTTTTTATTCATCATTTGGACAAAAACAAGCGGTAAGAGGTGAACTTTCTCTCTGAACTGATGCTTTATTATATATATATATATATCACAGCATCACAGACACATATAGTCCACTTTTTGTGAGAAAAGCGATCCAAATCGGAAAAAAAGACAGACTAAAAACTGGTAAATATGTATAGCTTTTTTAAGTAACCATGGTATAAGTGTGTTAATGGCCTTTGAAGTGTGCGTTATTAGTTTTTAACGCACTTCGCGGAAGCAACTGTCCTCCGCGGTTCAGGCTTCCACGGCGTGCGTTAAAAAGTAATAACGCACATTTCGTCGGCCATTAACCCTTACATAACAATGAAAAATAAATGACAAGATTCAGACAGATGTTTGTCACTTAAAGCAGCGTTCTTCAGAGAATGAATCAAAAAAACATTCTGGTACAGCTGTAAGTCCCCAAAAGAGGTTCCCACTGTCCAAATATAGGAGGAACAAACTGAAAGTCACCTCTCCACTGCAGATATCTCCACATTGCCTGGATTGTTGATCCCAAACTTGAAGGTGATGAGCTCTGGGTGCTTCTTCTTGGATGTGATCTTCACCACAGAGCTCAGAGCTTGTCTGGACTGGATGTACGCAAAGCCCTTCCTGGCTGCGATCTCCCTCAAGCAGTACATGTGAGTGGCCGTGATCAGCAAGTGACTGGAAAGACAAAACGGCACCAAACGGCTAAAATGGAAATGTCCAGACATGAGTTTTATCACAGACACAAGTTTGGGATGTTTCCTGTTTTAAGTTTGGGTGTATTTTGTGAGAGTAAAATCAAGCTCACGGGGCCTGCAGGCTGTGGGGTGGTAGGGGAAGTGATTATAAGGTAAGAGCTCGATTACAGACATGTTTGTGTTGCCCTTTTATGAACAACCCGTTTGAGCTCATCATGTAGCATCTCCGTTTTATGGTAATGTTTTAGGAAGAAAACATTTTCTGTTGCATTTCGTGTTGAATTAATTTTGGGAAATTAATTGTTTTTGCCCATATTTAAATTCCCTAAGATGTCATTGTTGGAGGTCGCTTTTCCTTGATACCTTGTTCCTTGTTTTCTAACTGATCTGCTTTCGAATCGTTATTGACTTTAATTTTTAAGGAAGTGGGAAAGAATCACATTTAAATTAAACTTCCTTCATTTCTCAACTAATCTGAACATCTACAGTCGTGACAGGAAGGCCAGGCACGTGTCAAGCCGATGTCTTTTTCATGGCTCTATGAACATTTTTTAAGCTTACCTAGGGAACATGTGACCGGTTTCCTTCACCTCGTTACATGGGATGTGATGTTTAACGTCTGGTTTATTCATCCACGTCTGAATGTTGACTATTTCCTTCCGGTCGTCGTCCGACATAGATGAGCTGTCAATCTCATCTGAGGAGACAACCTGATGTCAGTTTGTCGCCCTTTTCCGTCAAAACTGCTGTTTCATTTGGACAAGCTTTAACCTGTGTCGTATTCCTCTTCATCACCTATGCTGAAGACAGGTTTCACCCCCCGGTAGGGTTTGCCGACACGGTCGCTGCTGCTTACATGCCTGTTTACAGAAGACAAGGAACATTACTGGTCAAATCATCCTGACTGATGGCGGAGAGGCTTTGCTGTGACTTCTGCTGCAAGTCTGAGAACATAAAGCCCCAAGACAAACACCTCCAAAGCTGCAATGAAAACCACAAGTATAAAGAGTTTAAATCGAAAGCTTTCAGCCGCTACCAGAGGTTTCTCTTGTATGATAACTGGGGCTACGCATCTTTTTTGTTATTCATATTTTCCCACAGCCCTGGCTATCATGCGAGATGATGAAATGGAAAAGAGACAGTGTCCAGTGTTGCTCATCAGCAAACAGAGGTGAAGCTGTGGCTCCTCCTCAGACAAAACGACGGCCTACATGGATGTGAAGCAGCTACATGTGTTGTTAGTGACGGCATGAAAACAAATACCCTCACAGGAAGCACAGAGGACACGAGCTGTCCATACTGCATGAGAGTGGGAGCTTGTTAATGAGTGAGCGGAGAGGGCAGAGATGCTGCTACCGAGCATGCGTTAATGTGCCGCAGGCTCGGCCGGGCCGGGCCGGGGCGGGTCGACAGCTGGTTGGCATGCTCGTGGAGAGACAGATCTAACTTCGACAGCTCTTACCGATCAGGAATCACCTTCTCTGGCCAGGGCAGATTGAAAGATATTCTAGTGCGAAATAAGGCACAAGGGACTTTATTTCAAATGTAAAATACAACAAAAGCAAAATAGTCTGTTTGGCATTTACATTCTAGATCAGATTAAAAAAAAAAAAAAAAATCAACAAAAAAAAAGCTCCTAATAAACTATTATTTGTTTGGGATCTATGAAAATCTATGAAAAATTCGTAAAAATTGTAAGGTTTTCACAAGAAAATAAGAGAGTAACAATAAGAAAACCCTTTTACACATCAGTGTGTACATTCTTTTAACCACCGTAACTCTTTAACTATTGATGGAATAATTCCAGCAGATTCTGTCCTGGAGAAAAGTGGCTGTGCGCCGTTATACAACCCTTTACGTTTTTGATGTGTTGCATTTTGGTGCAAAACCCATGTGGAAAGGGGCTTTTCTCTGCGTCAGAATCAGCTGATCGTGTCAACAGCAGAGTTCCGGTGTGTCAAAGAATGTGTCATCTGGGTGTCACATCTTCGGTGTTAAAGGGTTAAGAGGATTAGCAGAGGATTTCAAGGGAAGAAGCCTTCTCTCACCTGTCTACAGGAGTCGAAGTGTTTTCAATGAAGCTGATCATCTTCTCTTTCACATTCACAGACTTTGACTTGAGGGCGAACGTCATTTTGTTGACCAGAGACTTGACACTTTTGTCTCCGGGGCTCAAAGACTCGCCCTGCCACAGACGAAAACAACAAAAGCTTCAGTCGTGGGATTCCAAATGAATCTGGGATTGTGCGGTTGTTTGTATTTCCAATGCGTACATCAGGAGAGCTCAAGCTGCTGTGAGATCCAGATGTGCTGACAATCCAGCTGACGTAGGAGGAGTCAATGCCCTCGATGTTCATGTCGACCAGATGTTTTTGGAGAGCTGGAAAGACAGTTTTATTTGTGACTGGTGCTGAACAAGCATAAGAACCAGAACCATGAACCAAGCACACACGACAAGTCTAGTCTGTAGGATCCAAAAGAACTAATACACCAAATGTGTTATTCAGATTCTAATTTGACCAGAAACACATTGTATTACCCTTCAGTTTATGTTTATCTCATTGATGAAATATGATTTGTTTAATCTGCACCACTGAGGAAGATCAGCTAAATAAAACATTGTGATCAGACACAGCAGTGCCATATAATACCTCCCATTAGAAAAATGATCCATCAATTCCCTTTCTAGAGCTCCTAATGGTTTCTACAAGTAAAATGACCTTCTGAAGGCCCCTCAAAACAGAACTGAAGGTAACTCGTTCGAACACTCGTTCATCAGAAAAAGTTAGCTTCTTCCTTTCAGAGGTCGCCACATTAAATCATCCCACAATTTAAAACCGCGATTCAGTTTTACAACGGATGCCCTTCCTGACCCAACCCTCTGCATTTAAGGTTGGGTCAGGTGGTTGCGGTTATGTACAGCAACTGGTAGTTCAAGGCAGTCTTCCATCCAGGGATTAGCCAGACCCAACTCTGCCCAGGTTCTAAGATCAGACAAGTTTTGGACCACTGGGACCACTAATGACTTTTATCTGTGTAGTCAATATGACCTCAGCAGCCTTCTTCATTTTGGTTGTTATTGTGGTAGAAACATACACTCACATACCTAAAGTGATACTCGATTTTAAATAACTTTACATTTTTTGTTTTAAAACGGCCTGAATGTGTTATTTTTTATAAATTTAACACATTAAATACCACCCTACGTAAAGGTTTTTAGACATGAAGCCCCTTTGGCTTTACTGTTATACTACATACAGAATTGGGGGTGTGTGGTGCGTTCAAGAATGCGCTGAACGTGGATTTTTGCTTTTAGCATATGGTGTTTTCACAGGACGGCTGCTACCTGAAACTAGCGTATGTGTTAAAAAAGGGTTCATGTGAAATGTCAAAAATCTCGCTCCAGGCTTTTTCTTTCCAAGCTTCATTCCGATAAATGAAAGACATCGTGTCATAATTCCAGCCAGGGACAAACCACAATTATTACAATAATTCATTTCAGTTGGCACTTCTGTCTTTGAGAAGGACGCTGCTCATACGTTCCTACCAAATCAGAGTCCCTGATTGGTCAAAGTTCAGCCTGGTTTAACTTTTGACGAGCGCTCAACGCTACACGTTTTGTACATAGAGCCAGAAAACTGACATAAATGTGACCAACGACATGTGAACATGAGAGTTTTGAACACGGAAGCCCTAAAGGTGTATATATCTGCGTTTACAAAGACGCGTTGGTCTTTGGCTTGTGTTTAAATCCCTTTTCCAAAGATCTTTAACTAAAGAAACATCCAGACTTATTTGACCCTTGTTTAGATCAAAGTTGTCAACTGCCTTTGTTTTCTACACCTAATAGATTACAGTTTTTAGTTAGTCTGTATAATAATTTAGCTGTGTTTGATCATTTACGTTTTCTCAGATTAACACGTCAAGTTTTCTTTACCTTTACTTCACAAACTGAGGATGTAAACCGTCTACTCACCCATAAACCCTCCTTTAGCGATGCTCACGTATTCTTTATTTTTCTGTAAAACAAGAAAACGAAATCTTATGAGGAGAAAAACAACAATGTTCTCCCTCAGTTTGACTCACCTTAGGTACCAAATTCAAATTAATTCAAATTAATTTTATTTAAGCACCTTTCATGTCAAACAGACAACTCAAAGTGCTTTCCATAAAAAACAAACAAGAATACAATAAAAACAAACCCCACATATGAAATAAAATCATTAAATAAGCCACTCATAATAAAACACACAAAAACAAGCACAAGTAAAAGAGAAATGACACAATTTGTTTGCCCGGAAAGGCGGTCATAGCTGAAGTCAGGAACCATGTGACTGATGGTTTAACTCCACCAGTTCAAGTATAACCCTTTAAAGAACTACTCCAATGAAAAATATGTTTTTAACATGCTCTTTTACTTATGATAGAGGACATATATACAGAAATTAAAATGGCATTTCTGAATAATTATTTTTTCACATTGATGTGAATCAGTAGCAGACAAAAATACATAGGGTAGTTTAAAAAAGCTTGTAGTTGTTAAGTAAAACTACAGTCCATGAAACAGTTCAGTGGCCTTGTGGTAGAGTGTCTGCCCTGAGACTGGAAGGTTGTGAGTTCAAATCAACAGCTGAGTCATACCAAAGACTCTAAAAATGGCACCCAATGCCTCCAAACAGGGTAAAACCACCTAATGGTGCCCGAGTGCAGCTGTGTCTAATATAACTTTAACAAACTGTGGGTCATAAGCTGCCTGCTCGGCTCCAATTGCTGCATCCACTTGCAGACAAAAAGATCGATGTACTTCTTTGTTTTCTTCGTCTGAGCTGGAATCTGGATCATAACTGTAGGGTGGATAGCTCAAGTATTGCTCGCCATTTTCGTTGCACCTCTAATGTTAGCTTGAGGTTGTAAGGGGCTGTAATCTTGAGGGAGGAAGTGTGTTGCTTCTGTGCAGCTGCCATGCCTTTGCTTCATGTTTCCACATCTCACCTGAAGAAAATGAGCCAGCACCATGTTCATGTACATGTCCTCCTCTTCTCTGCCACTACCCATAAAGCACAGGTGCTCCCCGCTGGCGATGGAACCGGACTCCAAAGACTGCTTCTGAGTCTCCAGCAGGGATTTTACAGAAAGGGCAAACTCAGAGGGGTTCTGGAGCATCTGTGGGAACAAAGCGATACTGTTTTATGCTGCACATGTATTAAATAGACAACAACCAACACTGCCCGTGTGTCCCACCAGATCAGAGTCCAGGTGAAAGGCCGTGGATAGATGTCCTGCATTGTACTGCTCTGCCGGCCGACAGTCCACCACAAAGAAACGTACCCCATCCTGAAACACAACATCAAGCTCTATCTTATTGTATCTCTCTCCATGATTCTGAGGAGGGTAGGAAAATGAAGAGTTAAATGGAGGAGCGGGGCTGACCTGCTGCAGCTGGTTTGCCTGCAGGATTTCAGGCACTGACACAGGGAGGCACATTGCCTGACTCAGATCTGTGTCTTCCTCTTTCAGAGCCACCAAACTGCTACCAAACAGGTTCTGATTCATCTAGCAGAACACAGACAGGAAACAGAATGAGCTCCACTGATGACAGCTCTTCGCTGGCGTGAAAGTCTCGCTTTACCTTCCTGAGCGACAGGGGGGTTTTGCTCTGATAATACTGAGCCAGTGAGAACAAATCTTCAATGTCCTCAGACTCCAAAAGAGAAGGAGATGCTTCCAGCATTTCTACAACACAGACAAACCTTTTGAATTACGTATTCACCATCTCAAAATTCAATTTCAGCAAATTGAACTCACTGATGATGTCCTCCTTGCTGGCTCCTTCTTGTGTTAGAATGGTTTCTCTGAAGAGGGATAAACAGATCTTTAGTACAGATAAACCTGGGAGGTGGAACAATGTAGACAGTTACATACTTGGCATTGACGAGGATGATGAGCATGAGGAAGAAGATAAGGAAGGGGTCAGCCTGCTGGAGGTAAGAGTCCCAAAGGGTTTGGGTAACTTCAGGAAGGCAGTGACTGGAAAACAGACTACCCATCTGAGAAAAAAAGGTTCTGATTATATCTGAAGCATTTCTGTTTGGACTAGGAGCAACAGACGTGGACTTGTTTGTTAAAGTTGGTATAAAACATACCCAGCTCATAGAATAAGAGTCCGGTGTGATCTTTTTGGTGTCCAAATAGGAGCAGAGCTCTGGCTCGTGATACTGCAGCAGCAGTCTGAAGAGGTGGAAGGGCCGGCCTTTCTGCACACAATCCCTGAAATGACCACAAACATCTGGGTTGAGGTATTTTCATCACAGTGAAGATAAAGAAAAAAGCACAAGACTCACCTCGGTACGTATTTGTTCATGATGGCGTAGAAACAGTTGTAGAGATCGCTGCGTGGCAGCTGCAGCCCCAGCAGCGGTTTGAGCAGATGCGGCCAGCTGAGCTCCGGGCTGAAGGTAATGTTGCGAGACTTGCAGTAGAAAGTGATGACCGACTCCACATCCGATACCATTTCCTTTCTTTCTTCCTCCGGGATTCCCAGCTGATCTGAATGAGAAGAACAAGAAAGGGGGCTCGGTTGACTTTTATTAGTGAAGCATCAACTCGACAAGCTCAACGGCAGAAAAGAGATTTAAACCTCAAAAAGATATATTTTAAGGGCTACTATATAGTTAAGAAGGAATTTATTTTTGTGCATGAACATAGAAGAGTATGTTCTGACAAATTACTGCTTAAAAACAACAACAACAAAGAATCTGGGAAAATATGACCTTTTAAAAGTAATACGGTCAAGAGGCGATTAAAATAAAAATATCACTACATTCTGACCTATCCAGTATTTACAGTATAATTATGAAGATCACTGGAAGACGACCAAGTGTTTAGAAGGGTGTTTAGAGAAGCCAAACATTTTTATGGCATGGAGTTCTGGCTCTGAAGGAGCAGACTGGTGTCAGAGAACAGTGCGGTGGAAAGTGTGCGTCTCTGCTCGGAGGGGGTCACAATCCAGACCACAAACGGGTGTAAACTGGCTGACAGCATCATATACAGGTCTGTTTGCCCTGGACATCACATGGATCCTGATAGGAGTCCATACTTTTGTGAGGTGCTTGAATGACTCCAAGACCAGAAGTCAAAGGTCAAAGGTAAGGTACACAGAAACTGGATTCTCTCTTTTTGGTTCCTTGCGTGTTTGGAGACCCGATAATTCTCTGAAACGGCACAAACAAGCTAATCTGTCACGAAAATCTAAAAAATGAAAAATTCCCCAACCAAGGAAAAACAGAAAGAATCAGTTAACTCTTGAACCTGATGAACAGGCAGATGAAGGGCTTTTGCTAGTGAATGACCTACCGATCAGCTGTTCACTGCGGTTGTGAATGAGGGTCTGTTCTGGCAAATCATGGACACCATCCCAAGGAGACAAGCTGTCTCCTTTTCCAGAAACATTTAACGCGATCTGGCAAAAAAAAAAAAAAAAAAAACATTCAATGCTGAGAAATAAAGCGTATATTTAAATAAAATAGGTATTCATAATTTAACAATAAAACTTAATGGACTATCTCTCTGAAACAAAATGTTTTAGACAATAACATTTTATGTTCCATTCAAAAACATGCCCAGAGCTTTATTTACGAATAGAAGTACCAAAATAAATCATCAAGCACGAGGACTCGAAGTGAATTCAGATTTCAGAAAGCAAAGCTTTGGTTTAACTCTCATTACCTGTAGGCAACAATCCAAAAGCAAAAATTCAAACAATGACAGGAGTGTTGCTTACGTCAGAGTGGGAGAAGTGTCATTATTAGACAGCGAAACTTCCATTTAAACACGAAAGGCTGGTATTTCCAGTACAACTCCAAGGTTAGAGACAGACTCACTTTTGCATTCCAGCATATTTAACCTCAATAGAACACTTTAAGTGTCTTAACCTCTGCCAAAGCACTGAATGTTTCATTTTAGTCCTTATTTTCTTTTTATGTAGTTACATGAAATTATTGATAATTTGAATTTCTAGCTTCCTGTTTGACCTTTGCTTATTTTAATAAAAATCCAGCATAACTGTCATTTCTAACTGGAGCCCTCCCTGGTTCACTCTCTGTCCTGATGAACATCCTGTAATTTGAGTAGTACAGTATTTTAATATTCAACAGCTGGTAAGTAAGCTGTAAAGAAATCATTATTTCTAATTCAAAGACCCACTCAGATCATCTTTTGATTTTTTGTCTAAGCATTCCCAGGGGTCGTTGTTAGCCAAAATCAAAAAACCCCTGTGTTGCTTTTTAGGACATCGTTTCTGCAGAGCGGCAGGAGTTCATCAGAAATTCACTTCTCAGTTGTGGGCAGGACAGTTGGTGTGGTGCAACCCCGCCCCCACTTCCCATTACCAATCTGTTACCCATCTACACCGCCAATCTAACATTAGCGGTGCAACAAAAATGATGAGCAATATCGGAGCTATCCAGCTGTACAGTTTTGATCCAGATACCAGCTCGGACGAGGAAAACAAAGATGTACATGGATCTGTTTGTCTGCAAGTGGATGCATCAGAATGGAGCAGAGAGCTTATAGCCAGCTCAGCTTATTCTCCTTGCAACAAATACAATTTCTTTTTAAAACTGCATTTTTTTTCTCTGATCCTGATAAACAACAATTAAATACTCAGAAATTCATTTTTGCTTTCTTTATACATCCCCCACCTCAGTATCAGAAAAATACTAAAAACATCAAAAATACAAATTTTCATTTGAGTGGGGTTTTGAATCTTTTACCTTTACTGTTTTTGTTTTAGTGAACAGTTGATTTACCCGTTATTTTTCTGCACTTCTTTTTTGCTCAGAGGATTTTACTGGTGAACTAATTTGTGATTCGTGAGTAATCTGTATGGGTAGGAATTTAAACAAAAAAAATCCAAGATTTCCCCCTGACTAATAACCATTTTTCACAAAAATATAAATGTTAAAGCTATTTTCCCATCTGTTAAGAAGGACCTAACAAGTTTCTCACCTTCCACATCTTGACTCTGTGTTGTGCTGGTTGCTCTTGGACCTGAGCGATCCCTCTGTCCATCTCCATGTCAGAGCTTCCAGAGTCCAGAGCCTCAGCTAGCTCCTGATCCCTGATTAACAGACACAGCAATCTATTAATTTTAAGGACTTTTATACATTATGCAGCATATTCATGCTTTTTCCCCCCTGAATGCATTAAAAACGATGTGTGATTGAAATGCTATCAAACATGAGATCATCCTGTTGATTCTTAGCAATTTTAAAATTAAAAAACCAATAATATAGACTTTTTTTTAAATAGGTACAGTGGCTTTCACATCAATTTGTTTGCAAGCAAATGACTAACTAATATGGACTATTATGGATTATGACAAACAGGACCTATATGTTATCACTTTCCATTAACCCTTGTGCTATCCTAGGCACTTTAACTTTGGGAGTTGGGTCATCTAGACCCACTAGACAGTGCTGTGAACCTTTTTTCTTCAATGATTTGTGAACCTCACTGGTGTCCATGGATTACATGAAATCTTTCCACCTTTATCCACCTTTGTCATGGTGGGAGAAACCGTCAATGTAAGGGTGGGGTCATCTAAGATAGCACAAGGGTTAAATCAGTCCAGCAGTGAGTTAACTTCACCGGCACTGACTGACAGAATGGCGTTTTTTTTTTTACACTATATGTAATTATATGTTTGTTAGAACAGGTAAAAAAATAAATCAAAACAAAAATGCTGGTCAGAAAATGACTAAAAAGAGGCAGTTAACAGAGAAACCGGTACTAACTGTCTAGTTACGAGAGCCAAAAGGCTGACTTTAAGTTTTCCGCTGACTTAAGCAAAAGTATTCCACATTGTGTAAATACTTATTGGGAAAAGATATCTATTGCTTTTATTTTAGCACGTGCACTGTCAACCAAAACAAGAAATTGGAAGAAGTCGTCACTCATTACTCTTTATTATTAGCAGGCTAGCATTCGCTAGCTAAACTACTAGCTGGCTTTAAAATTGACAGTTAAGGACGCAGCTCACCTGCGTCGATTATTTACTCGTCAAATCAGTCGATAACAATTTGTCAAGACATGTTGACGCTTAGAATAACACAGAGGGGAAAAAAATGCTAGAAGGAAAATTCTTACCAGCTTCCCTGAAGAGCTTCCTCTACAGCGTCCGCCATTGTTGTGTTCCGAGAGAGACACGTCACGCGTCAGCCGTACGTCAATGTGTCGTAAACGCGTACGCTTTATTTTATTTTATGCAAATATTCAAAGTAAGAATTCTGATTAGATAAAAGTTTATGCTGAGATTTTTTATTATGTATTGTTATATATAGATATAAATATATATATTGATATAAATATAAATACAAATATATTCCACGGTGCGCGTTAATAATTGATAATGCATACTTCGTCAACCACTAACCCTTACATATCTATCTATAGAATCTTTTTAAAATAACAAAGTAAAGGTCTATACCAAGGCCCTAAATGGACAGAAAAATAAAAATAAAAATTAGGCACCAGAGTTCCAATTATCAAGAAAATAAAAAAATTTATATTTTCGTTAAAGTTTGTAAATATTGTTTTTTCTCAATATTCTATGAATTATTGATAGAAAATAAATAAAATCAATATTCAGTTTTAAGAAGCTACCATTCTTTAACACAACTCCTTCCTTTCTACCCAGCCTTGGATCCGGTGTATGGACACTGGATATATGGACACTGAAAAGTGCCCCTATTTGGTCGCAGAGACTCGCAGAAATGCTGTGTCTCACAATAAAACTATAATATTCACAAGAATGTTGAGTGAAAGTCTTAAAATCTGGAATGAAACAAGAGAATATTGATTTAAATTGTAAATACATTGAACTGTTAAAATAAAAACAAGTTTTTGGAATGTTGGTGAAGACTTGAGAAAACGCATGAAAGCGTAGAGCAAGAACTAGTCCTCCAACAGTGGGGCCAAAGTGGTAACCACTACACCACCAATACGGCCCCAAGTCAAACTGGCAAACAGTTCAATTTTCTTATGTTTTAAAAGTCTTCACTAAATAAATAAAAAAGCTTAAAATGTTTTTCTTATTTGCCAAAAATGTTTATTTTAGTTAGTTTTTAATTGAAAAGGGATAAATTGGGTCTCTGTTTTCATTTTGAAAGAAGGAAGATAAATACTTTTCATTTTTTTAAAAGAGGTTTTTTTTAATTAGGAGAAGTTAAACCTTAGGTTAGAAGCTTTTTTTTAAAGTAATGGCTTTGAAAGTGTCTAAAAAAAAAAAAAAAATAATAATAATAACAGAAAATTTCAAAACCATTGCTTTAAAAAAAAAGGGTCTAATGATGAATGGGGTTGCACGGTGGAACAGTGGTTAGCCCTCTTGCCTCACAAAGAAGGTTCAAGTCCCGGCTGGGAGACCTGAACTAGAACAAAAAAAAAAAAAAGGATTCTGGAGGCAAGAGACCCGCAACATTGCAGTTAAATGTTTTTAATGAGGGTATAATACACCTTTATAGTCTGCATGTTCCCTAGGTGTGAGTTTAAATGGGTGTGTGATTGCGGCCCTGCAACAGACTGGCAAACTGTCCAGGGCGTACCCTGCCTTCACCCACAAGTGGCCAGGATAGGCTCCAGCAGCCCAGTGACCCCGAAAGGGATAAAACAGCAGCAGAAGATGAATGAATGAATAATAATAATGAATGTAAAAGGAAACAAAAGTAGACAGTTGTTTTTTACAGATTATACTTTTCAAAAGTAGAAATATATGTGAAAGTTAAAAAAATGTAAATAAATGAAAATGTAAGTTGAAAGGAGTCATTTTTAAATGTTTTTGAAGTGATAAACAGGTTTTATTAAACCGATTTTAAAGTATTTTTCGTCTAGAACGAAGGAAGAAAAGTTTTTAAAATTTGTTTTTTTTTATGTTTTATTTTTGTGAGGAAGAATGTTTTATAAAAGTAGATATGAATTGTTTTTAGAGGTGTTTCCAAAATTTCTTAGGAAAGGGGCCAAAGGTGCACTTTTAAAATAGGATGAAACTTTTTTAGCCAACGTTTCAATTACAGATCGAAAATATTTGAATCTTTTTTTGTTAATATAAAGTAAAAACAAATTAAAACGGTCACTCTCCATGTTGTTAATCTGCTTCAACCAGAACAGGATGGAGGTCGGAGCTTTAACCAAGAGCTGCTACTGTCCAAACATGCCTTTTTCCAGAAGTGCTGCAGAGATTTCTAGCCTTCTGATAACGCCTCAACTGCAGCTGGGCAGAATTTCCAAGGAAGCAGAAGAGGCAATCTCCAAAAAAAGAAACAAGAAGCAAAGAGAAAACACCACAGGACCCAGACAAATCCTGTAGATGTACCTCAACATATCTTAGTTTGCATCTAGTTTTGAGAAATGTATTAACACTTCTTTATAAAAAAAATAGTGTATAAACCACAATATCTCCTGTACAAAGTGTGATTTCAAAATTAAACAAGAACATTAAAGCTATAACAGATTTCCTGATTCAAGTGAAATGCTAACATAAAAAAATATATATTTGCAGATCAAAGTCACTGCAATGGAGATTCTGACAGATTAAATTAAAAAAAAAATGCAGTTTCTCTTCTCAGCATGAAAATTGTTTTGAATTTTCTGTATAAAGTATATTATAATTAACTAATAGATATTTGTTCTACAAAGTATAAATCATGTTAACTATTATTATATTATAGACTATTTTCTATCCCTTTTAGGGTTTTTGACCATTTTACTTGAATTGAACGACAATAATAATTTTTCCGGTTTTGTTCATTCAAACTCTCTGCGACTAATAGGTAAGTCCACTGAACCATGGGAAAAAAGTTATCCCTAAACTAACAGAAATAGATTAATAATTTGTTAAACTCTGTAAATAATTGAAAACACTAGAAATGCCACACATCTGACATCTCAACGTGCAACTACAAAACAAAACTTCTTCCTTAGGCTTACATTTGTTGAGCTGAACTCCATTCCAAGAATTAGAACTTTATTAGAATCCATTTTTTGTTTTGTTTTGGTCACCATTCTCACCACTGAAGGACATTCTTCTAACAAACAGCCAGAAACAGAAGTCAGTTCTTTAACTCTGAAAGTCATCTCCTCTTTTGAGTTTGAGAATTACTCGAGCGCCGCTAAGCAGCGGCAGCAGGAAGGCATGCTACGCTTCCCCTGTGACGGTTCAACCATTACTGCCGAGGGGAACATTTTCAGAGCGCTTAAAGAGAACAGCAAAGTTCAGCAGAACAGCTACATCTTTAATTTAAAGAAAAACAAAAAAACAGAAAAATATGACAGTCAGATGCTGCAAAAGATCCACATCATGCATTTTACAAGAGCCTGCTGGGGTTGCATGGAGGCTGTAAATGGTAAGGCTAGCGTTTGGAAATATTACATCAACAGGAGGGTAAAGATTTCAACCACTTACTCAAGAATGCCAACTACATACAAACTCATATAACTGCATTAAAAAAAAGAACTTAATCCAAAATATAAACCCTTAATTATAAGTCTGTAGGAAGTGAGTTGGGGGGCAAAATAACCAGATCCTAAAACTTGTTAACGGCTGACCATAAAAATGTATTAAAATTGACTGTATTTCTCAAACTCAAAAGGATTTTAGGTTTCAAACATTAGCTAGTGTTCATTACAGCATGAGCATTGCCTTTACATTTATAAAGTGAACATGCCGCACAAAGTTTATTAAAAAAAAAAAGAAATGGCAAAAACAATAAAAAAAAATGAAAGTACATCTGAACAGGCCCACAAATCAAGAGATCCATTCCAGCACTGTGAATACAGACATGACAGAGTTTGACAGGACGATTTAGCTTGCATTCAGCAGACATTATTGTATGTTACAAAATGAAAGGAACCGAAAAACCATCAAATTAAAGGAACGTTCCAGTGAAACGATGTAAAGTTCCCACAGTATTTTCTTTAGATTTATGTGTTTATTTGAATATATTTCAAGAAGTTTCTTCTTCTTCTAAACATAAACAACGCCAGACAGTCGCACTTTCCAAACAGCCGGTTCCACAAGCGGAGTTACAATGTTGGAGGTTTCAGGCCGTACTTGCGAGCCACTTCTGTCTGGGCGTACGCTGCATCACAAAGGGAGTACAAATGGGCCATCTCCATCTCCGACTTGGCTAGGTTGATTGCTTTGTTGAACATTTCTATGGCCCTGTCCAGATTGCCCCTGAGGAGAACAACAAAATGGTTTACACAAGTCCCAACAACCTGAGGGTGAATTCAGACCAGGAAAACCGTTTGCTCCTGACCCAGATGGCTTCATTTGTTCTGGATCCAACCATGCATTTGGTCTGTATTCAGACTTCCTTTAAGAAGACTTTCCTGATTCGAACGAAAGCTTGTAAACAAAATCACGTGACTAAAGATCTCTTCACTCATTGGTCAGGAATTACGATGTTGGAGCAAAGCAACTAGTGACAGAAATTATGGAAGTCCTGTGCTTTGCAGTCCTTCTCGGGGTAGTTCATATTTTGCTGATGATTTTAAACGCCTCTATCAACACTTTTTACTGCTGCTTTGGTCTGGCAGAGTCATGCTGGGCGGTTACTGGCAAGCAGACATCTAAGAAGGTACACTGATACGTGTTTATGACATATAGACTGTCAGGAAAAAAGTGAGAAGCAATGTGTGTCACGTTAAAAGTTGTTTAAATGAGATTGCATTCATCCAACCACATTTCAATGAGTTGCTGTGTCTAATCGTTGTTGTGTTATGCCGTTTTTTTGAGAGAATTCTGTTAAGGAACAAGGCGTCTTTTTGGATGAAGTCACAGCAGCGCGTGCCGTGTAACGAGACACAGAAAAGCATGTAAAGCCCGTTTTCAGTCGCGTTTAAATAAATGTAACAAGTAAGCAGTTTAACCTTTTTTGTTCTTTGATTATGTGACAATCGTTGCTTTATATTTGTCCGCGGCTCATCTGTTGCTACATTCTGACTGTGTTTAGATCAAGTGACCACCGGCTACGGTGGCTGTTTTGGTCCAGTTGTTTCGCTCCGAGGACGGATTGTGTGAAATCCAAGACCGGACCGTAACTCAGTCAGATTGAAAAAGTACTGAGACCACCTCCAAAGATGGATCTGAGAGCGGTTTCTGGTCCCAGACCGGGGTCTGCTTGGTTGTATTCAGACTGAGTGAACTCTGGTTCACTTTAAGAGAACCAAATGTGTCCAGTCTGAATACACCCCGAATGCTTGCATTGTTCTCCATCCTGGACCTTGACATCTACCATCTGAAAACAGCAGATTTTCTTTTACAGATGACAAAGATTCAATGACACAAAGTTGTTGATTTGTAGAAGTTGTTTTTTGATTTGTAAATAATTCAAAAAAAGCAACATAACTTTTTTTTTTTTTATATAGAACACCATTATAACACTGAGAACTCAATCCAGTCTCAGATCATCTTTCAGGTCAAAAAGTTTGATCATATTTTGTTTTTACCTAAATTATGCTTAACTGTGTATTTTCTTTAACAGAGGAACATTTTCTGTGCTCAAGTTTCTTAACAGATGCCTGCCTAAATTCACCCTTGCGGTTGGAAAAATCAACTGTTATTTGATTGAATATTCATTCTCTGTAAAATGTTTGCAGCTGGATTAAATTAAGATTTTCCTTTTAACGTCAAAGTGGATGCTAACAACCGGACGGTCACTATACCGTATATCTACCAATAGTCTCTAATAGACACAGATCTCCAATAAACGCCAAGTCTAACAGGTGCTCTGTACTTTAAAAGCTGGTTGTCAATGATGGCCATGCCCCTTTAAAAAACAAAAAACATTTTCCCTCTATAAGCCTTTTGATCGGTCTACAAGACCTTGATATTTTGTTCACGCCATCTTAGAAATAAAACTTTACAAATTCTTATTTTTATTAAACAATGGAAGTTTCTCTTTTGAAACCCAGACATGTTTCTCGTTTCTATTCCACAGACCAGTGGAAATCAAGCTTTAGATGCTTCCCTGTTCCGACTGACTGAGCAAATCTGATCCAGGTGATTAGCAGCACGAAGTGCAGAGACGGCTGGAAATCAGGCTGGCTGGCAGATGGAGGGTCAGGATTAAGCGACCCTGCCCCAAAACGCTTTGGCTCACCTTTGAACTTCGATGGTTCCCATGGTCTCATAGGCAAAGTCACATTTGTTATCGATCTCTATTGCTTTGCTGATGAGGTCCAGACCCAAGTCGAGGTCTTGTTTCCACTGAAGCTGCAACAAACTGGAGAGGCATTCAGAAATGACTTCAACTGGGCTGGTAAAGTACCAAAGGCCAAAGGCCCCGCAGGAAGGAGAAAACAGGCTCACCCTTTGTGTACGTATGTGGTCGCGTTGTCTGGCTCCAGTTCAATACACTTGTCATACATCTCATCGGCTTTTCCAAACTGCTGCTGGTCAGTCAGAGCCTGAGGGGAACAGACAACTGTTCATGTTTCTGGAGCAACATTTGAAGGACGATTTTACGTGAAAATAGGAATCACACAAACTACTTCAGACTCAATTGCAAAAACTGGCGTTGGGGGTGGGGCCAAACAAGCAAATGGTTCTTAGTGAATCGGTGACTGCAGCTAACTGCTCGCCAAGGATCAAATCTGGAGGACTAAGTAGACATTGAGATAGATGTGTGACAAATTGAGGGATTTTGACTAAAAGATGATGCTTTTGTAATGAAAGCAACATGTGATTTATCATCAACATTCAGCTTTGTGAGACCTTTATTCCACCGAACCCAATGAAAGCAAAACTGAGCTCTTCAGTGCAGAACAAGCAGGTAATGAAACAAATGTCAGGTTTGGGTTTGAAAAAATAAAAGACAACTTTTCACTTTTAAAAGTTATTTGACTCAAGCTTGAAAGAGTTTCTGGATCTTGTTCAAATATGGAGGAAAAAAAAATTTTTTTCTAAATCAAATTGATTTTTTTTCTTTCATCATTTGTAGATATTTTTCCACCCTGATTCTGCTTCTCTAAAGATGCTGTTTTATACCGTAAATGTAAGCCATGAGCAACAAGAAGCTTCTTGTTTTTAGAACTGCACACATTCATGTATATATTTTTGTTGCTCAAGTCAACATTTGAGATTTTTTGTTGCCCTAAAATTAAAGTAAAACCTAACAGTTTTATGATTTTAAACAAAGGGAGATCTAAAAGCTTCATCAAAAAATAAAAGGAGAGACATGAAAAACATCAATGAGTAAATGTAAGAACCTCTTGGTCTCTTATTTAAGGTCCACTTGCAGAACTGCCTCAGTTGCACATCTTTTTTGCTTTTTCACAGTCAATATGGAAGTAATGTTTTTTTACCTGAGCATAAAGAGCGTAACCTTCAGCACATTTTGGAAATCTTCGGATCACGTCCTCGAATCCGTCCATGGCTGTCTGTACGCGTGTTGGGTTGTTTCCGGTATACGCTTGTCTGTACTGAACAACAAATAGACCCATACTCTTAAATTCTAACAAATACACGTGTTACAAATTAAGAGAGAGAAGAAAAATAATAACGGTGCTCTTGGATTCTTGTTTTCCTTACAAGGGCAAAGCACTTCTGTGCTTGAGCCAGAGCGGAATCAGGTCTGAGGAGGATGCACTCGTCAAAATCTGCCACTGCATCGTCCACCTGATCCAACAGGATCTTCAGCTGGGAGGAAAGAGAGTTCTGGTTAAAAGCAGGCACAACAACCCCAAAAAATATACAATATAATAATAATAATAATAATAAAACAACCCAAACCACATCCAGCCCCCTCTCACCTGGCCCCTGTGGTGATAAACGTCTGGGTTGCGCTTGTCGATCTCAGCTGCTGTGTTGAAGTCTTGTGTGGAGAGCACCGGCTGCTGCTGCTGCATGTACATGCTGCCACGCTTGATCAGAGCATTGGCTTGGAGCTGAAGATTTCAAAGGGAAACACAGTAAGAAGTCAGACATTTTTAACACTAAAAACATTGGATTATATGAATATACTTTCAAAAAAGTACAAAAGAGTCACAGGAGATTACATGCTCTGAATAAGAGCCGTGTTAACCTTCACGTTGGCATCTGGCAGGTTGATGACCCGGTCCAAGTCCGGTTGGGCAGCAGTAGCGTTACCGATCAGCAGGTAGAAAGTGGCTCGCAGCAGCAGCGCCTCTGCTGTGTATCGACCTCCTGACTCGATCTCCTTGGTGCACTCGCTGATGATTTTGTCGTAGTTTTCCTCCTCCATGTACTGTTTAGCCTTCAGGTAACCAGAACTGCACAAGTAGTGAAACAGTTAAAGAGCTGCACAAAGAAGAAAAGAATTCATCGATAGAGCTGCTGTTCGAGTTGAAACGCTGCGCCTGTAACAGAGCCTCAAGGTTTATAAATGACTAGAAAAACTAAAGTTTGGAGAGTTGTTTGTAAAGCATGTCGAGTGCTTCTGCAAAAACTATGCAACCCAGTTGAAAGTTTCTCAAACAGGGTTATATGCTCAGTAAAAAGTTACACCTCCACTGACTCCCACACAAAGATGTTAAACGGACAAACGGCAGAATAACATGGTTTTGAAAACAAGATAATATTGGGGCTTCTACAAATTCCAATGGATTGTGTTAAATAAAAAAAGCATATGTTTAAGCACAAAGCTTTTGAATTTTCTTTGACAGCTCAAGAAGGATCAAGATTAAAAAAAAACCATGAATCTGACCTTTCAGTGACTTGAGCCGCTTCCCCCTCGTTGTCCTTGTCCTCGTCTTTCTTCTCGCCCTTCTGCAGGGGCTGTGAGATGATGTCATCAGTGAAGGAGCTGAAGTATGACTTAATGAACTGAGGGGAGGGCATCATCGGCTCGCGATTCTGGAAAAGCAGTGAGGGGGTTTAACGGGCAACAAAAGACGACGATAAGGAGCTAAGAGGTGCAGAGCTACCTTGTATTTCTCTTTGGCCTTCTCCTTTCCCAGCTGTTTCAGCACCTTGTCTGCCAACAGCATACTCTGCTGGTTCTGGAAGGCCTCCAGGATGCACACAGCTGTCACATCTGGAGCACACAGAACCAAAAATAAATAAATAAATAAACCTGTCCAATGGAGTCCTGGTTCCAACTAAGCCAAACAGAAAAAAGGTCTCACCTTCCAGGCACTCCTTCTTGTTGTCGAGCTTTTCCAGAGCTTTGGCCCGTCTGAACAGAGCCTTGATGTAACGCGGGTTCAGCTCCACGGCCTGAGTGCAGTCCTGCACCACTTCAGTCCATTTCATCTGCAACAAGCACCGTCATTTAGGACTTCTCCAATGATCCACAGACAGATCTACCACCACGTTTATTTTGATTTGGATCTGAACGAATCAAAGCACATCTTTCTGTCAGAGTGGGAAGACGTTTCAGTAAAGCGTCACCCATATTGCCAACCTGCTGTTCGTACGCAGCCGCTCTGTTCTGGTAAAACGTCGATAGATCCGCCTTCTGCTCTTTGGGGCAGAGACTGATGGCCTCTGTGTAGCACTGGATGGCATTCTCGTACTTGGTAGCTTTGAAGTACTTGTTGCCCTTATTCTTGGCTGCTTGGGCTCGATCCAAAGGGCTCTGCACAACAGAGAGAGGCATTTTGTTTTATTTAGACAGGCCTTTGTGCGACTCGATCAAAAGCAGAGAGTTTGCGGAAATCCAACTCCCGTTTGGGCAAGAAAGGATGAATTTCTGTGATGAAACAGAAAAGTAGGTCAGCTCTGTCATCTCTTTGTCTAAATCTGGCAAAAACAGAAATATCAGGCAGGGGATAAAAAAGGCTTGTGGGAGAATGACACTTTCTGTTTCAGAGAACCTTTTGTCACAGAGCTGCACTGAAAATAAACTTCTCTATTCTGTGGTAACCAGCAGCCTTTTTCGCACTAGAGTAACACGCAGGATTAAAAACACTTTGTTACAATACTTAACTCCCATTTCAAATGTGCTTACATTTCCCCCACTTTTATTAAGTTGTACTTTGCTTTGTTTTTTATAATTTTTTTAAAGAGATGGGTAATATATCGGTGCTGGTAAAAGTATCGGCCGATATTTGCAAAATTTGAGTTTATCCGTTTTGGTCTGATATTGAAAAATCTACCAATATTCTTCAGACTATTTTCAGAAACACTATTTTTGAAATGTATTCTTGTTCTTGATAGATTGGGAAGTTTATGTCAACAGTCATAGTAAGTATTTGACTGTTTTCAGGTGAATGTTATTTTTGTTAGGGATACATGTTGTTCCTAATAAATCCCTGGCAATAAGGATCTTATGGTTTACAGTTTGGTCCAATATTCAGTTAATAGTCTGAATGCTTTCAGACATATTTATATGAGACCTGTTCCTATGAGATCCTTTGCTGCATGTTAAGAAAAAGAAACAGAAAATACATCTAAACTTTCTGCTACTGTAGACACTTCAGTATCGGTATCAGCAAATATCGGCCTCAGTTGCAGGGAAAATATTGGTTATCCTTATCTGCCGGAAAAAAGATGATATCTATTGTATTTTTTTTCAAAAATTGAATTCTCTTTCTTTTGACACATTCTGTTCAGGACTTTTTTAACCACAAAGAAAAATGTTTCAAGTTAAAAGATGCACTCTGACTTAGTAAACGCCATAAAACACACCATAGGAAGGACTTTCCCAGTAAATGTGCTTAAAACGAGCAGACAGGGCTGCAGGTCCGATCAGATGCTGCACATGTGAAGCTTTTCAAAATAATGCACTACAAAATTAAAGCCAAGATCCTTTCCCAATTACTGTCACTTTTGCTTTTAAGTAAATGCTTGACATTTTACTTGTGATACTTTCTACTTAAATGTAATTATAATATTCTGTTTTCCAGGTAAGAATTTGCTTTTGGGTAATTTTTTACATCACAATTTGCTAACTCCTCTACAAAATAATGATTTCCTGCACTTTTCCAGGCGCTCAAGGCGCTTACAATGTGTATTCCATTATGGGGCCGGCTGACAAGGGCGTGGCTGCCAGTACGCCTCCTCTGACCATCACCTGGACATTCACGGATCGCAGGGGCCACACTGGGGGCGGGGAGGGTGGGGACACGGCGTCGGTTTACTGGCGGGAGCGGGGACTAAACCATCGACCCTTCAGTCAACCACCTAAGCTACTGCTGCCCCAAAATAAAACAGGAACTCTGGAAGAACTGCAAGTAGATGAAGGAACATTTTTGATTCTTAAATTCTGGATAAGTGAGGTCATCCATACAAAATGGATCACTGTTGGTGAAACAGTAGAGTCCTGCCTTTGTTCTCATCTGTGGGTGATGGACAAAAACTGTACAAAGTAGAAAAATAAAAAAGGACTTGAGGCCACGCTGTCTTAATGTAAGTGTATGGCAGTTAAGACAGCAACCATTACCTAGAGTTGGCTCTAAACTAGCGGTTTCTACATTTCATTGGCTGTTTATAGAGCTTTGCAAACAGCAGCAGCTAAACATTGATCAACAGAGATAATGCACATATTCAAAGCTAATACTGATGGCGATTCATGCGGTCACAACAAGTCTTCTTCGTGTGCGAATGCAAACAAATGTGCAAACTTTGGAAATACCCTCCAGTTTTGAATTAAACCCCTGGTGACTATTGAAAAAATGAAGAAAACATAATTTTCTGATGTTGCTACTGATGTTATTTATGGGGGTACAAAACTCTGTGTTAATTTAAGCTAAATTATCTATTTTTCCCACAAAATCGAAGGAAAATCTGATATGATCTGCACTAACTTTTAAAAGGAAAAAAATAGAATGATAATAAACTGCACGGTGGCACAGTGGTTAGCGCTCTTGCCTTACAGCAAGAAGGCCCCCGGTTCAAGTCCTGGCTGGGGGACCTGAAACAGAACATCAGTGGGGGACTGTTCTGTGTGGAGTTTGCATGTTCTCCCCGTGGGTTCTCTCCGGGGACTACAGCTTCCTCCCACTGTCCGTAGGTTAATTCATAGGTTAATTGGTCACTCCAAGTTGTCCAGATGTGTGAATGTGAGTGTGTATGGCTGTGACCCGGTGACAGACTGGCGACCTGTCCAGGGAGTCCCCTGCCTTCGCCCACAAGTGGCCGGGATAGGCTCCAGCAGCCCCGTGACCCCAAAGGGGACAAACGGAAGGAAATGAATGAATGAATAATAATAAACAAACTAAAGAAATAAAATTAAAAAAATAATTGCTTTTCTTCTGTGGAAAAAGAAGAAGTGTACCCAGATTCTCCCTTTTTAGGCCAAATCTGATCCTAAACTCTTCAGCGGCTGCTGTTGAAAATGTGTAACAGTTATGAGTTAATACTGATTGTTTTACACGCGTCTTCAAAGGTTCATGGATTCCTGCGCCTAGCAAAGCACTGAACCACATGATGCATTCAGCTGTTTGTCTGGTCCATGGTGTGTACTTATTTGAGCTTTAATACCTTGCTTTAAGGCACACAGTGCTTTACAGTAACAGGGTTCAGCGTCTAACCTAAAGACACGTCAACACATGGCGGGATCTGAACCTGTAATCTACAGATCAGGGATCGACCGCTCTGCACCAAGACCACTTTAATTACTATTTTAACTGAATATTTAAATTATTCCCACTCTGATCATCTTTTGATCTGTTTTCAAAGCTTTTCCAGGGGTCTTTTATTTATGATGATGCCGCTTTTAGCATAAATTTAAATAAATAAAAATAAACAGTCGTTTTCTAGGACATAGTTTCTGCAAAGCGGCAGGAGTTCATTAGAAATTTACCTCTGAGTTGTGGGCCGGACTGTTAGCCTTCCTTCATTTCCCATCATCCCTTTGTTTTCCCGCTAGCTTACAGCCTCTCATACCCCTGACATTACCGCTGCAACAAAAATGGCGAGTTTTGAGCCAGACGTCAGCTCAGATAAGGAAAACGAAGACGTACACAGGATCTACGTCAACAAGTGGACGCATCAGAATGAGGCGGGGCAGGAGGCTTGTGACCCGCCCACCGACTGTCACATGCCAAGCTTTTCCTTATGGCATTTTTTGTGTGCTCCTGATTAACAACAACTAGGAGAATTAGTCAGACATACAATTTTAATCTTAATTTTCTTTACATTTGTCATCCATAATGAGAAGAAACACCACAACATGTTAAAAACTCCAAAAACACACATTTTAATAGGAGTGGGTCTTAACATTTAAAAAGAAAACAGATTTTTTTCAAAGGAAATTGTTTCTCATTTTAATTATCTATTTTTTTATTACATCTATTCCTTAGTTAGACACTTTTGTGGAAAGTTTAATGAGCCTTTCCATCTGAAAAAACACTGGAACCCTGACTAAACTCTGCATGTGGCTTGAACAGCTTTAAACTCACATCTACCATAAATCAACTATTTAAAAAACAACAACAGTAAAGTTGGCTTTGTTGTAATCATCTGCCCACGTTTAGAACAAATTCCCCTCAAACTATAGTATATAGAATTCAAACTACAGTAGCATCACATTGAGTTAACTTGGGCATAAATAAACTGAATGAGGTGTAGGAAAACATGAATAAGTGAATGTGGTTTTCAGCTCGTGTCTTTACAGGTAGAGATTCATTAATACTGATTTTATTTTATTGTATTTTTTTATGAGGCTGACTGCCATCATAATGGGCGTTCCAGGTGTTGTGGTGTGGGTGAGAGGCCCTGATCGGACCATCAAAGTGGACGGACTCGGGTGAAAAGCAGCTGCTCTGGTAGAGAACAGCCACAGATGACAGCCGTGCCGCCCATGATGGTGACTTTAAGACTCCATTAGCGAGCTAGCAAGTCCAGAAAAGGTTGCAGAGCTTCACGAGCGTCACTTTAAGAGGATTTCCACCTGATTCTCGCTACTTATTGATCTCAACGTGCCGATACAGTTGGTGTGAATGCGAACGATTATTGCATTTCGGATTAAAAAGGTCAAATTGAGATACATTAGCATGATAAAGCTAACTAGCATGGGCTAAGAGCCATCACCCGACCGACCTACCGACACACAGACAGCCTTCACCGGAGACTCCTCGTTCTGACAGCGCCAGAACAGCTCTTCGTGTCCTTGACCGACCACACTCGTGCGGCAATGACACACCGACGGGCGCGCGCGGACATTAATCATTGCTAGCATTTGTGTAACTGTAACTTAAGAGAGGAGTTTCAGGAGTCCGGGAAGACTGCAGTAACCCTACCATGTTCTCCTGGTCTCGGTTAGTCCGGGCCTCGCCGTCTTTGCCCTGCACGGGACTGGCACTGCCTTCTGGGGTTTTTCGCTCCCCTGTCCGCTTCCTCTCCTTTGCCCTGCGATTCCAGAGATAAACGGCGCCCACTCCGAGCACGATGGGAGTCCCGACCAACAGTGCCAGCTGCCAGCGGGGGAGTCCACTCCCGGACTGAGGTTCGACTGGCTTTGAAGCAGCCATGATCAACAACCGAACCTAGCAAAGCCTAACCAGCCAGAACAGAACCACGGCACCAGCACACCTCCTGACAGCGTGAGCCAGACTCTTCTTCTGCGGTTTCTTTCACTTCTTCTGTGGCGTTTAACTGCAACGTGTTTGCTAAATGGCGCGATACTGCCCCCTGCTGGACAGAACACATTTTTAACTAACTAACTAACTAACTAACTAACTAACTAACTAACTAACTAACTAACTAACTAACTAACTAACTAACTAACTAACTAACTAACTAAGCAAATGAGTTCATAATGGCAACACAATAGAAGAACACTGATAAAAAATAAGTGGTTAAAATGTTTTTAGAAGGGGAAATAATATATCATGGTTCTACAGTTTGACTATTTTTTTTCTATCCCAAAAGAATGAATAAAAAAAGAAAATAAAAACCAGTGGATGCTAAAAATTAAAATAAATTGAAATGTTGTTAGGAATCATTACATTTATGTATTTATTAATCAACAAAATGTGTGTATTTGTTTTTCCTAATACAACTTGTATTCATTTTCTCTTCCAGGTGTGCATTAAAACATTTTTAAAATTAATCAAACTCTTTGCATTTGAAAATAAAAACCATTAATCCCTAAAACACACACTTAGAGCACATAGTGTGCATTTGCAAAAATTACATGATATCTGAAAATCTGCTAACTTGATTGTAAATGACATGTTGAGCAACGGGTGGGATGATCTAAACTCAAAATAACAACAACAATTCTTAAGAAGTTTAAATCATTTAAATAGTTGGTAAGTCTGTTTAATTTCCAGATACAACTGGCTTCAAGAGCTGTTAAAATCACAAAGGCAGCCTTAAAAAACTTGAATGGTTGTGTATTGCATTAAACATAAAAAAAAAGATTTTTCACAGACAAAAAAATTAGATCGATTTGTGGGTGGATGCTCAATGTTGGACTCTCAGCTATTTCACTGGCATCAGCATCTCCGGTTAGTTCTGTTAGTGTCATGCTCGTGTTTACATCAGTGCTGCATTGCTACTTCTAATAATTTAATTTATTATATTAATATTAAATAGAAATGTTTTTGCATCCTATTGTTCAGTGACGGAAGGGCTGGGCGTAGAAATGCATTTACAAATGAGACAGTCCAACAATGTCTCAGAAATATTAAGCTTAAATATTTGCAAGGTTGTGGTTAGTTTCAGGGGTTTCTGGAATAAGATTAACTAGGTTATGATTGATCTAACTTCCTTTACATTTTAAATAAACGTTTGTTATACATCAGTGCGACAGTTTAGTCATAACTCAATACAATTGTATTTCGCTAATCTATGGGATTCTTGAAACCAAGGTAGTTCCTCTATGACATTTTATTTAGAATACTTCATGTCATTATTAAAGTTCAAAATTTAGTGTCATCAATCTCTGCGTTTGATTTTAGATGATCAGAATGTGCCAGAAAACATTTTAAACCTAAACATTTCACAATTATAAATAAATAAAATAAAATTATTAAAATATATTCAGTTTTATACGCCCCCTTTCTATTTCCCAGTACTGTTAAATAGACCTTTTGAAAAAGTATTTTGTTTTCCATTAAAACAAAATTGTCATAAATTCTGGTCTGAATGTGTGTTTTTAGTCTGTGACCAGCAGGTGGCAGTGCTGCTCCCTTTCCAGCCGATCCTGCTGGGCTCAAATTGAGGACAAACATGGTGGTACTTCTAATTATTTGTTTTTTTTAGGGACAATAATAAACAATATTCTGCAGTCTCTGTTGAATTTTTTGAAAAATTAAAGTTATATTAATTTGCAGATTTTTCATTTAAAAAAAGTGTTTTTCAAGACTACAGGTTTCTGCGTTTTTTTAGGTCCTGGTGTGGAGAGCCAAATATGAATTAAAAATAAGTGTATTTATAGTGTGCAAAAAATATTAAGTTATTAAATCTGATTTTGAAAAAAAGTAACATGTCACAGTTTTGTGCTAAAACACTAAATATGTTTTGGATAGCTTTCCAAATAGTGATAAGCTGGTCCTCCGTGTGATTTGTGCTGCTGCCTTTACCAAGGTGCCAGGGTAGAGAATATTTAACATGTTTTATTATATAAATAGTTGCCCTGTTCTTTCACTGCTTGCTTTAATGTCAGCTTCTGCAAAGGCATGTTTGCCGAGCATCTCTGTTTTCTGCAGAGGCTTTTCAAATTAAGTTAATCACCACAGAAAAAAGTCTGCATGAAAACAGAGCATTTTTACACACAGACCTCATTGCCATTTTGTTAATGTGTTGCACATTCTTTATGTGCTATTTTTAAAAATTATGTTTATTTGTTTGTTATATGCGTCCACTTTAAATTGAAGAGTTTCTGAATTTCCTTATACTATGTATAATGAAAATGAAGGCATTCTGTTCTGTTCTATTCTATTTTATTCTGTCGACTCTCATCTTTCACATGACAGCAGATGAGCGTAATCTTGACACTGGCTGGACGTTACATGACATCTTGCATGAATTGTTTGGCCAAAATACTTCCCTTCAGGACAGTCATCAGCATTTAGATCTTTGCAGTTTCACGACAAGCGGAGTTGTTTTATCCAAGTCCTTTCTCTTTGGAGTGTCATTTTTTTTCATAACTTTGTCTTCTGCAGTCATCAGTGTTGGAAAAAACTCAGTTTTGTGCAACAGCTGAACTGAACTCTGTCAGTATTTGAGACGAAAAAGCTAACCATAAAACCAACACATTTATTAAAGAAATGTCCTTTTTTTAAATTATTTATCTATTTATTTATTTATGAGTTCTGGTTACAAATCGTTTGATTGGATGTTGTACTATGTATGTCTATGAATGTGACAAAAGGAATTTGAAAATGGAAATACCTTCAGAACTGACATGAAAAAAACTTGAAAGCAGCTTAATACTCTCTGTTTTCCCTCTATTATATAAAGCCAAGCCCCCCCTCCCAGACTGTGGGGGACAGAGCTGCCTTCACTCCATAATTATTGACACGTCTGATGCAGCCCGAGAGTGGAAAGTATGGGAAAATTGGAGTTTCAGTTGTCTGCCCCCAGGCCCGCGACTGTAATGGAAAGATTAAAAGCTGCTGCCACATCAGCCTCTGACTGCCAAAACACCGGTGGTTCCTCCATGACTCCCACCCCCCTGCCTGTTCCCACCAACTTGGTATTTACTCTTTAACGGCAGCCCTAAAAGGATTACAGAGGATTTTCTTATTTCAAGAGCTGAGAAAAAGCTCTGCCGTATTATTTTTGGATCATCCAAGAATAACGTCTACAACTCTTCTGGAGGGACTAACTGAGGAGAGTTACCTCTCTGGTTTGGGGGCGTTGCGTCTGGTGGAGCAGCCACAGGGATACTGGGTCAGCCGAGAGCTGCCTTTACCTTCTGCACCAGTGAGCTGGAATCACATCTGAGTCTGTTCCGCTGGGACTTGCCGAACACAGAGGCAGCCTGCACGACCCCTCAGCATGTCTCTCAGACTCCTGCCTGCCATCGTGATGGACAACGACGAGGACGACGATGGCAACTTCACCAATTGGATGAGCAGTTACTGGGGCCACGGGGCAGAAGCCGCGCACTCCAGAGACAGGAAGCGCAGCTTCCGGAGGCCCTCCAAGACGCACGTTGACCGGCGAGCATCCCTCCCCACTGTGGTAAGGAGCATCTGCTGAGGGTTCTGAGCACCGTCTGTCACCGTCTGTGGCCATGCATTCACTATAACTATACACCGTGTCTCTGATATTAAACATTTAACAAAAGCTTTGACGTATCTGATGAAGCAGAGCAGCTGAGACTGTTCATGTCAAAAGGCGGAAGTTGACGTGTGTTAATTTCCAGACTCACTGCGGAAAAGACAGGAATTATCTGGTAATTTATAAACATTTTATGTCAAGAAATGATGGAAGAAATCTCTGCAAAACAACTAAAACTGCTCAATTCATTTAAACTTTGCAGACCCTTCGGAAACAAAAACTAAATACAAAACAGGTTTGAGATAGTCCCAAAACGGACAAAAAATAGATCAGGACAATAATAGATTTATGCAAAAGCTTTTTTTACTTTTTTATAACTGCATGTTCTACCTACAGTTTTGTTTAGTGAGTTAATGTGTGCAGGAGAACGAAGCTTTCCTCTGTTCATCATCTGTCAGCTCATGTTTATCTCTTCAGCTGCAATGCTTAAAATGAAGCAAACAAGTTTGATTCAAGTAGAACTGTGTTCCAATGGGAAAACATTTGACTACATACTCTAAAACGGAGAGGTCAAAGGTGACTTGGACTCCTGACACAGTTTGCTGAAAAATACGGACAGCGTGAGAGCTGCAAATGCTCTGGAGGAGGGAAAGAAACGCTCACCAGGAATCAACATCTCAACAGGAAAATCTTTAAAAAAAAGGCTTTGGAGGTCAAGTAGTAGATTTTTGTGGCCAATTGAAATAGTCAGGAGTTTAAAAAGGTCACCAAAGCTGCTTCCTTCACAGTACATGTACTCAAGAGTATTTCCTGTTTGGAGAATTTTCCAACCCTCTAATCTGAGGAATGTTTTGTTTCCAGCCTTTCCTCCAGAATAACACCACACAAGTCAGAAGTTTCTAATTCTGCCATCAGACCAACTCAAATGAAAGGAAACCATGACATGAAATCAGCTCATAATGCTCTGATTGGAAGTCATTTTAAAACACAACTGTAAGATTACTACCAGTCAACAGGCTGGTTTAGGTCAAGAGCTAGCTATAATTAAGGGGGGGGGATTTTTCTAACAAGTTATCAGAGGATGTTATGAGTAGAGTACTGCAGTTCACAGAAAAAAGATCATCTTTTTTTCATGCAGATCTTCTCCTCTTACAAAAACCTTCATTCTCACCCATGGTCATGAGGTCTGTGTCATGACCGAAAGAACGAAGTCCCGAATGAATACAAGCTGCTAAAAGGAGCTTTCTCTGCGGGGTGGCTGGGCCCTCCCTTAGAGATAAGGTGAGAAGCTCAATCGCCCACAGAGAGCTCAGAACAGAGCCGCTGCTCCTCTACAGCGAGAGGAGACAGTTGAGGTCGCTCGGGCATCGGATCCAGATGCCTCCTGGCCGCTATGCGGGTCATATCCCACTAGGTGTGGGGCCCTGGGAAATACCCAGGACACACTGGAAAGACTACGTCTCTAGTGGCCGGGGGGAGGGAAGTCTGGGCATCTTAGCTTAGTCTGCTGCCTCGTGACCCAATCCTGGATGAGCGGAAGAAGATAAATGGATAGTGTTGGGATTAGGGTTCCGTATTCCTTAGTTCTGCTTCCTGTTTTATTGTGAAGTGTTCTCCCTACTGCTCGGCAGCACCTTCTGTTATCCTAATGAATCCCTTGTTCTTGGAACTGTCTGCCTCACGTCTCTGCATTAGGGTACCCCAACACAACAGATAGATGGCAAATCACCTGGACAACATTTGTACGTGGTCAGTAAGGAGCCAGTACTTGCACTTTACTGAAGTCTAGAGTGCAGTGTAAGGGCACCGTATGACAGATTCACCCGTACATCATAGGTGCGAGCAACTTACCTTATCCATACAGATACTTGATGATACACTTACCCCATGCATGACAATGGTGGGTTTAATTGTCCTTAAAGTGGCCACGTGAGTCTTGAGGGAACACACCTGTGCTCCCCTTAAGATGCAGCTGCCCCTCTACGGAGACTCCAAAAACCTGCTGCACCCACACAGGTCAACCCCCCCTCCCCCCCTTGGAGGTGCATATGACTACGGTGTTAGCAAACAATCTGTAAAATTATTATTATTGTTTAAAACAAATGTTTTTAAATCCCTACCCTGGATTTATCATGTTAGAATTGAGCATATTAGCTAATTATTAATAATACCTTGAAGATTCCCCAATCAAACTCTGAAATCTTCTGAGTTCCCATTCATGTTTGTTCAATTGCAGTGAGGAAAACAGCTGAGAAAGATAACGGTCAACCATACAAATGTGACTTTCTGTTTAAGAACTGCAGAAATATCCACATGATCCTTTTTAAGTGGTTAGTGCTTGGTAAAATATTATGGTTTATTCTTTTCTGCTATCATCTGTTTTTCAAAATTCATACTTGGTGACAAAAATTAGTCCAAGGGCTTTTCACAGTTTTTAAAAAAAATCACAAATCAACCATGAAATCGCAAAAGATTTTACACATTTCTTATAAATACAGAATTCTTTTCATGAAAACAATGAAATGAAATGATCAGGCAAACCTTCTTACAGTTCAGTAGAGAGAGATTTTGAAAGTGTCATTGAAAGATTCAACAGAGAAACAGGAATTTGTGTGTGAAACAGTCCGTAGTCTTTGGCGGTCTGCCTCTGGGCTGGAGACATCTTGCGTGTTCGGGATTACCTGGGACCAGCTGAAGAACCCCCAGAACCCAGACACTGATGGGGATTGCGACGGGTTGGAGGTTGGCTGACGAAATGTCTGGGATAAGCAAACTTCTATGAACTTAAAGGCAGGGATTTGATTGTGATTGGCTGTGAAGAAAGGGAGCACTTTTGCTATTGGCTCGGGGGAGGACTAATTGATGAGTGACATGTGGAGCAAAGAATCAGCAACCCAGCGTACCCGAAGATGAGGCAGATCTTCCTTATCGAAATTGCCCCACAGTTTCCGGGTCTTCTTTTCTTGTGATGCTGTTATTTACTACTTTAAAATTATGTATGCATATTTTTTATTTTCAGATGGGTTCATCAAGCACCGTTATTGCTACAATCTGCTCGGTTACGTTTTGTTCAGTGTTTGGTGGCCCTTGTGCTGAAAAGATTAATGAACCGGGATTTTTTTTTAAAAATCCTTCTCTTTACAAACGTTTAAGGTTTAGAAGGATGTCTTGGGGTCCCAGTTTCTTCAAGGGTCACGGATAACCAGATGTTGACCAGTTCTTGTTTTCTGATTAAACCCCAGTCTCCGGGAAAACACACTGTCCAGCAGACCTCTGAGCTGATCCTGGCAACAGTGACTGCTATGCAAATTCCCAGATCACTACCCTTTCACCTCCATGCTTGAAAGTTGGCATGCTGTGTTTTTGTCCAGTTGATTTTTGTCATAAATTTGAAATTTGGAATTTCCCAGGGTGTGCAGGGAGCTTCGTCCAGTGTGGGTTCTTGGTCAAGAACCCTTCACGCTGCTGCCAATCTATGTAATTCAATTCAATTCAATTTTAGTTGTATAGCTCAAATTCACAACAACAGTCGTCTCGATGGGCTTCGTATCGGTAATTGAAAAAGTTTAACATAAAATCAAAAGGGTCATTAAAATATAGAATTCAATAGGAAAATACTAAATTGAACTAACTAAACTGACTAAGCTAAACTGGACATCCCTGCCCTTAGACCCCCCAATGCGGAAAGGAAAAAACTCCTAAAAAAAACGGGTTCCGGAAAAAACGAAGAAACCTCAGGGGTGCCCACATGAAGGAGGGATCCTCCCCCAGGACGGACAGGCGATTTACCAGAACTCTTAGAGAAGAATTAACTTATCTAAATCTACAACTACATATTTAAAGTCCAGCAGACAAGCTTCATCCAGATGGAGTTGGGGGGGCCAGTCGGGGGCGCGAGTCGAGCCGGAGACAGGAACCACAGCCAGGTGTAGAAGCGGGAGCCACAAGGGGGCCCAAGTCTGGGTTCCCCTGTGCCGGTCCCCAGCCCAGATAAACCTACAGGAGGGGGCATCCGGGCTAAAACTCTGCCAAACCAAACTTGCAGATCAGTGAACGCTGATTCTAGGTGGCGACCCCTGGTGCTGAAAAGGTGAACAACAACACCTTAAATAACAAAAATGTAAAGATGCAGCCACATTTGTTTCTCTTTACGTTTGCCGCTTTTCAGCTGCATTGTTGACCACCAGCCTACAAGAAACCTCCTGGAATCCTGAATGCTGATCATGGAGAACATTTGGACTGAACTGCATTTGGCTACAGCTCATTTGTATTTTGGGGAGTGGGATCAATGTTTTTTCGGCTTTCTAACCACCCTTTTTTGATGTATGCTCTGCTTCATAAGATAATTCTAAGCCTAATACCACATCAGGTGTTGTTTTTTCAGAACTTTAAACTATAAAAATAGGTGGGTTACTTTTTTATTTTATGTGTAATGAGTTGTTGCTCCTCTATGTTTTTAATCCACAGTGCCATCATTCGTGGCTCAAAACTCAACATTTTTTTGGATTCTTTCACGGAAGGAAGTAGAAATTAGACGGGAGAAATTTAAATATTATAAATAATATCAAAAAGATTAAAATTACATTTGTCATTAAAATGACAAATGTAAAGTCATACATTTTCTTTTAGGAAAGTTAAAGAATAAATAATTTAATGTTAAGAGTAAGTAAAAATCTGTGTATCATGTTGAATAAAATTAATATTCAGTTTTAGGGGCTGAGTTCAATTTTTTTTGCCAATTGTTTTAAAACAACTACTAAAAAGATGGGAAAAATCCAATTATAATTGAAAACAAAAACAAACAAAAAATGTTTCAATAAAACTGAAAAGACCACATGTTTGGAAAATTAAAGCCAAAATAATTAGTATAGACGAATACTACTGGAATATGCCACAATGACTTGAATAAAATCCTTCATATTAAAGAAAACCTGATGAAAAATGTATTTGGATATATTTTGCATTATTGTTTTTAAGACATAGGAATGCCCTTGTGGCTTAAACTGCATAGATCAAAAATACTCTTTGCTTTTAATGACATTATGTAATGACCCATGCTGCTCTCCCCATGTGCCCTCTCTGCAGTCACAATTAGATGCAATGAAGTTAAACAAGCTCCATGTGGCAACAATGGCACCTGCTCCCAGAACAAGAGATGAGAAGGCCGAGGTCAGGCCTCACCCCAGAGCTTCTCGCCGTCAGTCGTTGGAAGACAACCGGCCGAAGACCGCCAATCCAGAGAACCGCATCACCACCATCCCAGAGATCACAGAGTCCTTTGAGAAAAGACTTCAGCTCAGTGACAAGAGGACCATGTCTCTGGTGAGCATCACTGCTAGAACCAAATTTACGGATTGTTACTGCCTTTCTTTAACAGGTTGCCTTTAAAAATGTTGGATAAGTCAGTCTGCCTAGTCTGTAAACAGGCTGTTGAAGATTAGGGAACTTAATAGCAGCAGAGTATTAAAAGGCATTAAAGGTGTGCCACCTTAACCTGATTAGGCTTTTGCATTGTAAGAGCAGGGCTGTGCCAATGCACTGAGGACACCTCAGGTTTCAATAGGTTGATAGGCTGATAGGATTACATTTAGGAATTACCCACATGACAGGTGACATGCTCATCTCTTATGGAACAGTTGCGTTAACTCACACGTCCCTCAGATCCACACGTGTGTTTTAAAGAAATACTGACTGTCTTCGACTGGAGTTTTCTCTTAGAGAAAGAATTGTATCTGCTTTTACAAGACCAGGCCAGGGATGTGTCAGGAACCCCAAACCCAAAAACTGAAACATGACAAAAAATCATAGGAGCAACAAAAAGAGTGACAGAGCAGAACAGAACAGGAGACCTGATGAGGTAGAACTGAAAACCAGCCACTTCGGCTGAGAGAGATTGACAGGAATGAAAACAGCTGTGGATGATCCACATGAACCAGGAGTGACTGATAGGGAACAACTCAAAACATGACCGAAAATCAAGACCACTGAAAAACCAAACTAAAGCAAAGAATCTTTACAGTACCCCTCCCCAAAAGGGCAGATACCAGATGCCCAAAAAACCTGATGGGAAAGGAACAAAATTATTATGCAACAATAGTTAAAACATGATCAACAGTACATTTTTAAACTTTAAAAATAATGTTTGCTTGGATCAAACAAAGTAAATAATAGAGAGATTTTTCTTAAAATCAACATTTTAATAATAGTTTGAAAGGAAAAAATAAAATAAAATGATGAGTGAAATTTAAACTCTGAAAAATATGTTAAAGGAAAAAAATGTTCAAAAATGTAAAATAACAAGAATGTCAAAATGGGATATTGACATTTTTGTGGATAAGGTTTAAAAACAAGAGAATGAGTACAAAAGTAGAAAAATTACAAAAGAATTTGAATGAAGTCGGTCTTGTGGTTTTATCTGAAGTTCAAAAGCTTTGAAAGAATAAGTTGAAACTTAAACTTGAATTCAAAATGAAAGTTGACATAATTTCAGAAGTAAAGTAAAACTGTCAAGAATAAAGTTGAAGTGAATAAGTCAAAAGAAAATTGAAATGACACAATTACATAATTATTGACAATGGTAATGTAAAGTGAACATATTCGGGATTACCATTAACTATTGTCCAATTGTAAATGTGCATAAATTATCAAACATTTTAAAGTCCTGTTGGTTATTTAAAAAATGCAGTTATAAAATATTACAAAGCTAAATTACAAACAAAGAATAAAAACGGAAAACAACCTTTAAAGCCAAACACAAAAGCAGTTAAAGATGGAATGACAAACTTTAAAAATACCGAATTGCAAATGTTTATTCTTTTTAATTTTCTTAAAGTAACCCTCATAATCAATCCTATTGTGGATGTAACTTCTTACAGGCACCAAATGAACCTGCATGGAGATCACATCTCATCAAAACATACCTGCTGCAGCAATAAGTGAAGAATTGGATGGCCGAAAAGTATTTTCCATTTAGTGCTGTGGAAATGTTCTTGTCTATCCAAACATTGAAACAGTGATGTAAACAGAGCAGATGATCGACAAGCACCTTCAAGATCTTTTCTGAGAATAAATCCAGCTTTTATCTCATTTCGGAGCCTCATTGATTTCTGGAACACACTCCATTCAGTTTTTCAAAACAGACTAAAAAGACTCAGTGATTGCCCTTGATTTGATGCTACAAAAGCAACATGACTGGAGATACTAGACTAGGGTCTTTCTGTTAAAGAAAATGAAAATGTTTTCTGTGCCTTTTGCAGAGTGACGATAACAAGGTGTGCCTGATCTGCCATGAAGACATGTGCAAAAGTGGAGGAGGAGGTGTTCAACAGCTTCAGTGTACACACCGCTTCCACAAAGAGGTAAGTCTGTCAGATTATGCTGCTGCACGCCTCAGGTCCGATGTGAAGGCAGCATCACAGACATCAGATCTGCAGAGCATGGCAGCAGCTCATTCCCAGACATCCATGATCCTATCTGGCAGACCAGCCGATAAAAACGACAGTATCTGTGCAGAGGCATGGAGCAACTGGAAGCTCCTGTAACGGAGCAATACTGATGTTTAAATCTTCCCTCTGGTATGTGCTGAAGGTAGCTCGGAAGTTAGAGCAGAGTCTGCAGCGCAGAGGCAGCGAAACAGCTGCCTGTCAGGTCAGGAGGCCTTGGGGTGAAAGGAGAAGGTCTGCAGATGAAGAAATGCCCTCAGAGAAGGAGCAGCGCATCTGCCACCGTCAGCTCTCCCTGCGCAGACACCGCTGATGTACAGAGAGTTTATCTTTGGAAAGTTTGAAGGATTCCCCACCTCAGGCAAACATCAGAGTTGTGTCTGGAGCGTCCATGATGTCATGTTGTGTGGTTCATGCAAGGCTAGAGATAATTCTAAAGTTTGACTCAGGTTCTTTTATTGAAAGCTGGATGATAAATGTAATATCTGTGAAGAACGAAGATTTATTTTTGTGTGATGGCCCTTACTTTTTTTCTTTTCATTTTTTGTATTTGAGTACAAATTTTTAAGGTTTTCTGTTAGTGTTAGCTTGTATTTATCAATAATATGTGCATCTGTATATTTCCATTTTAATAAAAGATGTATTTTATGTTTATTGTTTTTGTGTACAGGCATATTAAGCGAGTTTCTTAATCCTGGTCCTCTGCTGTTTTATGCTCTAGTGCATGATTCAAATGGCAGAGACATGATAAAGACTCACTTGTTGGAGCAGAGAAATGATATCCCTGTGTTAAGTTATAATCCCTGAGAAGTAACCAAAAAAACTGTGTTTCTTTAAAGTGTTTCAGTGTTTGAGTGACTGAACACTAGAATCCAAATGTGCAGGAGGATCTCCACTCCTGCATCACACAGTGATCAGCAGACATGACACTGTTGTCCTTGCAGCTGAGTGTTGGGGTCAGTATTGAGCGCATCGTGCACGTGCTTACTGTATAACACCATGTGGGCAAATGACATCCTGGTGTCAGTATAGATAATCCATATCCACCAGAAGTGATGGCCTGTCTGAAAAATGGATCCGGTGCGGGTAATAACAAGTTTCATGGTGTGTTTCAGTGCATGGAGCAGTGGCTGTGGAAGAAACAGACGTGTCCCACATGCCGCGTCCATGTATCCATGATAAAACCCCTCCACTGGTCTTCATCCCGCACCACTGTCCCGTGATGATCCTGCGCTTGCAGTGCCTGCATGTTCATGTGACCTATTTTCCCAAAGACCTCCAGTCCTTCTGCATGAGCCCTCAGGGGAAGATGGTGTCCCATCAGGGTTTATAATATGCTATTATTTGTTTATTTGTATTTTCCTTATTTTGTTTTAGTAAAATATGAGCTGTGAACCAACCTGCATGTGCATGAAATGTGCAGTGAAGATGTTCCTGAGCGATTATCAGCCAGACTTTACCCACAGCTTTAAAATTTAGCTGACTAACAGGAACATTTGACATTAGGGACAAAATGGACTCAAATTTCCCGTTTAGACTTTGAGCTGCAGTGAACACATAAACACCTTTGACGATCTTCACATTTTGCTGCAAGTTCTTCACACTTTGCGTAAAAAACCTACCTTAAAAACACAATGAAGTCCTTTTGAATCTAACATTTAAGGATTTGTTTGAATTCAGCATATTGCATTTGGAATAAATGGAATTACTGTTCTGTGAGTTAAACTGTGAGTTAGACTATTTGGAATGATTTAACGAGTATGCATGGACAAAATATAATTGTCACATGATTCAGATATTTTTTTAGGCCTTCAGAGAAGGCCTTGAAGGCCCCGACGGCCCACAACCGGTGAGTTTGCACCCAACACATAAGAGCTGAGACAGTTTTGTGTTGAAGTTAGCAAATGTGCATTTCTGATTTAAAATGTTCCAACACATCCACTGGACAGTTGCTCTGTTCTCAAAACAGACCCGTTTTGGAATCATTTATCTTCGTCTACTTGCATAGACTCCTTCAAAATTGCGCGTGACTTTGGCTCCGCCCAAATAGCAACACTTTGATTCAGCACCATGGCTCATCAACGTACTGTAGGACCCAGAAGTTGTGTGTATTTGTATGATTTGTTGCCATAAGTGAACATTTGACTTTCTCATAAACATTCAATCCAACATGATGCCTTTACAGACTCCTATAAATACACGTCAGAGAGAAGGCGTCGCCAGAGCACACACAGGGTTTTCGTGGGTTGGAAAATGATTCTGGTGGGTTTGTAGGATCCACTTGTAGACATAGACTTTTGCTTGTAAACCTGTCTGTATATTGTAAAGTTTTTCAACTTTTCTTTTATGTGTTTTTGTTGCCAAAAGAAAAGTTTACTGTCCGTTTTAACAGTAAAAAGAGATGAACTGCTGAAAACACAGTTTGTTGGTCATTGCAGATAAGTAATAAAGCTTATGATAGCAAGACAAATGTTCTTTTCTTCCTGTGTATAAATGTAAAACTTTGTTTTCTTTTGTAAACAAATAGTCAATTAGACTCTCCTTGGATTTGAAAATCTTCAGTCTGTTTTTCATGTGATTATTAGTATTCGAATGCTGAAATGCCACACAGAAACATTCCATTTAGGAACTTTAAAGGTTGTAGTGTGCGTGTGTCTGGTGTTGCTGTGCATGCCAGAATAAATACTGCAAAATTAACCCACACTTACTAAAAGTGCTTTGGTTTGTCTTTAACACCAGCACATTAGTCTGTGTTCTAACATATCATTTTCCATAGCAAAATTACTATTAAGGTAATAACACTGTAGCCAATAGAAAAAAAAGCCCATGTTAAATATTCAAAGGAAAGTAAATCCCTTTAAAGTGCTGGCGCGGCGCTCCTTTCAGATTGTTAGAACTTGCAGTCATAACAAAGGATAAAAAAAATTCTCTTTGTTCAGTTGGTCAACATGTAGAGGGTAAGGACTCAAACGTACATATTAGAGGTGTGAAGATGTTTGTAACAATAGCTGTTGGAAAGACTCCTCCTCAGACATTGCTTCAAACTTTGCATATAACTAGCCGCACTGCGGCCAGAAAAGTTGTCATGGTTCCCCATTAAATGGTTGCAAGGCTGCCAAAACAATATTGCTATAGTTAATATGAAATAATTATTTATTTCTTTTTGTTTGCAATGTTTTTTGTGTTTGAAAGAGACTGTAAATGTCCACCAAACCACCAACAAATGATAGTTTTCATCTGTTACCTGACAACAAAACAAGCAAACAGATAAACATTAATGCAAAGTGCAAACAAATATTGCAAACCATCAATCTTTTTTAAACAACAAAAAAATAATAAAACAAAACAATAAAATGCTGACACGAATGGGCCTTTTGAACCTGATTATTGATAAACCATAGATTTCACTGGGAAACAGTTAAAGTGGTGCAATCTCTTGCTTATTTCCAGTATTTCTGTGAGACACTCCATACTTAAAATGTGTTTTGACTAAACATTGTCTAAAAGGGCAACCCGGTCTTGATCCCAATGCTCCTTGCTGACATTCACACTGGTGTCATGGAGACTATCCAACACTGCAAAATGTAAAATTCCACACACATCTAGCATCTTCTAGGTTTTCCTGACTAGAAGAATGATTGTCTGCTGTTCAACATCTTAATAAGCATTAGATCTCATGAACTGGCCTTTCTTTTTTTTTTTTTACAAATGTTTTTGTTTATTTTATTTTCTGTTTGTTGCTGTATTTGTTTAATTATGGATCTTGATGTAGTGGGTTTTGATTGTTTCCTTCTGTGATGTATCATTTGTAAACTATCTGTTTCATGCAAGAATAAAAAACTCAAAGCATATTTTTTGGATCACATTTCTGCTTTATCTTATTTCCTCAAGAAAGCTGATGTTGCATAATTCAGATAGTTCAGAGCAGTCACCCCAAAATAAAACCACATGTTAACAATTTCACCCAAACACACATTTACAAATGTATTATAATGACAAATGTAATCTAGAATCTAAAACAAATAACATTAGCTTTAAAAAAAGCATGTAATATTACTACAAATAAGTCATACCTGAATATATTACTTATAAGATATAACACAATTAAGATAAAAAAGGTATAGTCATTTCCTGTGGCGACTCCTGACGGGATGTGCCGAAAGGTGAACAACAAGATAAAATAACCTAACTTATTGAAATTATAGCAGTAATACTTTTTCTAAATTTTATTCTACACATCAGTGAAAGTCTCAATGTTATTGTTGCCATAAATACTCTGAACTTGCACTCCAAGCATATTCCAATGTTTTTAAAATTTCTACAAATATTCAAGTCCCACTCCAGCCATATTTCAATAATTTTCAAATTGTTCACAGCCGTCTTTTAATTATAAGTATGCTACTTTTAACCAAAAGAAAAAAAACGGTGTCGTTTCCTAGGGCATAGTTTCTGTAGAGTGAGAGGAGTTTATTTCTTAATTTACCTGAGTTGTGACCTTTAACCCCATTCCCACATCCCATCATCCACCTGTTTGCAGACTCTACCACTACCTTACAGCCACTTATAACCTCAAGTTGTCAGCCAGTTTTAATTTTTTTTAAAAGTAGGTTATCGTAGGCACTTTAACGTTGGGAGTTGGGTCATTTAGACCCACTAGACACTGCGCTAAACATTTTTTCTTCAATGACTTGTGAACCTCACTGGTGTCCATGGATCACATGAAATCTTTCCAGCTTTGTCATTGTAGGGAGAACACATCAAAGTAAGGGTGGGGTCATCTAAGATCTTACAAGGGTTAAATGTTTTAGACATCAAACTCTGGATAACATGAGTAGTATTTTCTCATCAGCTGGTATTTATTAGAATTGGTACGTGCTTTTCTACTTAAGTACTTTTATTTTAAAGTGTCATATTCTTATTTTTTATTTTATTTTATTAGAACTTCAAAAGATGACACACATATTGACATAAGACAGAAAGAAATAAAAAAATGAGAACATATTAAAATACAATAAAGTATAATTAGAAATGTGGGCCACAATACTTGGGATTGTCATACAATCTGTGATCTTCAATGAAAATGGACAGTTTTATGGCATTTTTGTTTTTTTCATAGATTTCAGTGATTTAAAATGTAAACAGATCTCTTTATAAAATGTGTTAAATAATGGTTTGATTTTTAAAAATCTGATCTTATGAATGAAGTTTTCCAGATATCATTAGAGCATTAAATACCATAATTAAATAAAATTAACACCAGAAACTATTCCATATAATATGAAGTGTTTTTGTAACTGAATAGAAATAGGAAAAGGAGTTAGTTGATGATCTAAGTTGATAAGGAACTTTTGGCCGCGCGTCCAGAAACGCTCGTTTCCTCCGTTCCCGCCTCCTCCTCTGTCTGTGAGGCTGCAGGGATGGACGGGCTTTCTTGAGGAGGAGGCGCTCCAGCTGCAGCCTACGTGCAGCAGCTCTTGTCCCGGGGCGGACCGCAGTCTGGGAGGACGTAAAAACTAACGGTTTCCTGTGCAGAAACGGAGCGAGCCGAGCCGCGCGGGCGGAGTGAGAGTGCACACGTGGACACACCGGACTGACGCTCCGCCCTGCCAATCGCGGCGCGACTTGGGGACGTCATCACGCACCCACCAACCAATAGGATCGCTTATGGAAAAGTGCAAGCCTGGACGGTGTGGAGTCGGGAAAATTTAGGTGGAAAATGGGTCTGTCTGGAAGGCTGCAGATGTTTACTCTGTGAAGAACAAGAAAAGAAAAAAACAGCCCTGCAGTTTGCTAGGGTTAACAGACTTCTATGATGGGGACAACAAAACATTTGTATTATTCTTTTTGAAAACCTTTTTTTCCATCTCAGGAGAAAAACAAACTCAGGTAAGATTGTTTTTTCCCCCTTTAACAGAAAGTCTTATCCGTGTGCTCTATTTATAATTAGCCAACATAAAATAAAAGTAATTAAAAACAAGACGAGAGATCATAAATCTAATGGATGTAAAATATAGTTCTTTAATTAAGTCAAGACAAACAGCTTTTTCCCCCAATCTTTTTCTTATAAAACATTTTAGAGATGTGGGAACTTTTAGACAAACTATCCGAAAACCTTCACTGTTCAAGTTAGGTTTATTTATGTCCCAACATACTGGAATCCTAAAAATATTTTTCTATACAGAACAGTTCAGTCCATGAGGCCTAACAGACGGCTAAACCAATACTTAAGTACTTGGCTTTTATAAAATCTCACATGTTTATAGTCTAAAGAATGCTCTAAAATACACTGAACTGCTGATGTTGTTGATTTTGTGAGTATACTGTGAGATTGTTGCATGATGATGGCCTCGGCTCCAAAGCTTTCTGGGCCTGAAGATGCTGCTCCGGCCGAGCCAAGGAGGCGTCTGGCACACAGCTGAGCTCTGTTTAACATCTCAGTCCACTTCAGCCGAGGGTCCTCCTTCAAACCGGTTCTGTTGGGTAGGACGTTCGCTCTCATTTCCATCCAAAAACAAGGGCTCAGCAAAAGGGGGGGGTGTACACCTTGTTCTCTCTTGTGCTCGCTTTTCATCTCACCCCTGCTTTATGATCTCGTTGTCATGGGCATTAAAAACCCCATTTTACTGGCTTCTCTGAGCTTTCAGCACACGTGGTTGATGGCACAAAAAGGGTTGAGGACGATCACACGCCACTGCTGATGCTCACATTCCAGTTTGCATCTGGTTGCTTTCCTTTAGTGAAACTGTAAACATTGACAGCAGGCAAAGGTCTTTAGCGCCAGCAGCCCTCACAGTTTAATTGTCCCGGGAATGTTGGCTAATCATTATGAGAAAGTATCCACTGATGCTGTAAGCCTATGTTTAACGGGGTAATGGTCATTTGTGCCGGACCTATACGGAAAAAAAGGCTCCTGACACCAACACTAAATCTCTGCTGAGGTGAACCATGGCGCCCAACACACAATAATTATGCTTGATTGTACTCTTTAACTAAATTGCAGGCAATCCTTCATTTTGATGGAGCATTTCTCCCTTTTTTTAAACTTATGCTGTGTGATAAGCGGAGGACTGGTTTATAAGTCTGTCAGTCTGCAAACAAATGAAAAATTATTGTCTTCAACTGAATTTTTGCTTTAGGAAACAGTTTGTTTCAAGCAGTCAAAACAAAAGTAAAACTAAACTAAACAAACAGCAGAAATATCCATCTATGCACGGATATATAAAAGTTAGGATAATTAGTTATGACATTGATTGGAAATATACATACACCCACACTTGTAAATAATTCACTTGTTACTCTTAATAGACTCGTATGCATATAGGATGTGACACAATGAAACTATTAAAAATAAAGTTTGTCAAAAGGAGTTTAAATTATTTCTTGAAAGGAGAGAAAGCAAATTTTTATAATATCTAGAATTGATGAAATTGTGATAATTACTTTCCTAGTTTAAAGTACTGGTAATACAAAATAAAAAACGATGTCCTCCATTAAAAATAAATGTAAAAAAATTACAGGAATTTCTTGTATTTTCTTAAGCAATAAAACCATTTTAGTTATATATTAACGTAAACCTCTGCCTTCTCTCAGTTTGTAGAGAAAGAGTTCTCCTTAACCAGTTCAGATTAGTTTTAGATGTTTTTTTATTTTTTTTTTTTTATTAGGGTAGTGAAAACCCTAATAAAAAAGAAAAAAAGCAGGGTAGTGAAAACAGGGGCTGCACGGTGGCGCAGTGGTTAGCGCTCTTGCCTCACAGCAAGAAGGCCCCCGGTTCAAGTCCCGGCTGGGGGACATGAAAAATAGAACATCAACGGGGGACCTTTCTGTGTGGAGTTTGCATGTTCTGTTGTGCATGCGTGGGTTTTCTCCGGGATCTCCGGCTTCCTCCCACCATCCAAAAAACAGTGGTTGATTGGCAACTTTAAATAGGTGTGAGTGTGAGAGTGAATGGATGTGTGATTGAGGATATTCTACCCTGCGACAGACTGGCGACCAGTCCAGGGTATCCCTTGCCTACGCCCAAGTGGCCGGGATAGGCTCTGGCAACCCCGTGACCCCAAAAGGGAATAAACGGTAAAGAAGATGAATGGATGAAGGGTAGTGAAAACAGTCAATTGTGAAAAGTAGAGTCAAGATGTTTACAAACCCTTATTTTCTTTTTAACATCACAACGTAAACAGGCAGTAGGTTTAGAAATAGAAATATCTTTATTTGTCATCGTACATGTACAACGAAATTACAGTGCAATTTTTCTGGTGAAATAAAAAGTCAAGTAAGAATAAAAAAAAACTAAAAACTGCGAAATAAGACAATATAAGAAAGATATGTTAAAAATATACAAAAAAATACAAAAAGGAGGTTACACCTTCTATTATTGCACGCTTCCCTAATAAATTAACTTTATTTAGCAGCGTTTAAGGCCACAATGGCTCTCGGATAGAAGCTGTTTTTTAATCTGTTTGTCCTTGTTTCAATTGTTCTGTATCTTCTGCCTGATGGCAGCAGTTCAAACTGGGAATGTCCGGGGTGTGATGGATCCAGAAGAATGTTTTTTCTAGCCTTTTTTAGGCAGCGGGAACTGTACAGTTCCTCCAGGGATGGGAGAGGGCAGCCAATGATCTTCTGGGCTCTTGTGGTGACTCTCTGGAGAGCTGTCCTAGCCGCAGCTGTGCAACTGGCAAACCAGGCACAGACACAGTACGTTAAAATGCTCTCTATTTGAGCAGCGGTTTAACCCTTGTGCTATCCTAGGCACTTTACCGTTGGGAGTTGGGTCATCTAGACCCACTAGACAGTGCTCTGAACCTTTTTCTACAATGATTTGTGATCTTCACTGGTGTCCATGGATTACATTAAATCCTCCTTACCTTTATCCACCTTTGTCATGGTAGGGAGAACACGTCAATGTAAGGGTGGGGTCATAGGATAGCACAAGGGTTATAGAAAAAAGAAAAAAGGGGGTTCATTCATCACCAGCGGGCAAAAAGGTCCAGTACAGGTTTTTCCCATTTCACCAAAACAGAGTTCAATCCAGAACTGGTTGCCAGATTTTTCTGAACTCCTCAATATTGTCCTGAAGGGAATGCGTTTGTCTTTCTAGAGGGAGAATCTTCAAAACCTGTGTACCAGTCTTCTGGGGTCGAAATGTCCTTGGAAATCCAGAATTTCAGAATGTTTTTTCTTGCTAGAAGAATTTCAATGAGTGTTTTTACCTAGCGCTGTCCACTTTAGTGCCAAGAACACACTGAAAGGTTGAGAGTTCCATACCAGTATTGTCACTTCCTTTTCTATTTCAGTCCAGTATTTTTGTATCCCACTAAATTTCCTCAACATGTGTGCATATGTACCTATTTCACTGTTACATTTGCAGCAGTAGGAAGAGTCTAAGTAATTGATATTTAATTTTTTTTTTTATCAAAGCCAAATTGATTCAGTGTTCTGGCAGTGATAATTCACCGTAATCATTAATCATTCTAGCTGCAGAAGTTAAGCCGAGCTTTCCAAATGTACTCTATTTTATATCTACGTGGCTTTATGGTGCAGCATGACTGTCACTATACCTTAATGGTGCAAAAAGTGAGGTGGAACAACAGTGCAAGAAAAGAAACAGGCAAAATTATAAACAATCTTAAATGAACAATAAACAGATTCTCTAGCAATATCTGCAAATATTTTGGATCTTACAATTTCCAACACAACAATTTTAATTCCACAACAAAACACAGTTTTATGTCTGCGTTTTCTTTTAATCCCATAGGGTCACAATGCAAAACTGTCGTACACAAATTGCTTTGTGGACAGATTATGCTTTTGCAGCAAAAATAAAGCGCCAATGTCTGTCTTTACTGGAATTCTGATGTGATTTTTTTTTTTAGCTTAAGTGTTATCATTAACGGCATCAATTATCTACTTTTTCAGTCTTTTATTTTGTTCCTCTTTCCCTTTTCTTCTCAATGAGTGTGGTGGTCACATGACAGCACTAGGCATGTTTTTTATTCTCAGTTCTATGTATCATTGTTTGTAGTGCATTTGGTTTCGGAACAAAGCTGCCTTTGGTTTCTTCTTCTTCGTGTTCTCGTCTGTAACAAATCTAAATTTGTCTTTCACACGACTTGGAGTCATAAATTCTCCACTCAGTGATGGACCACAAACAGGAAGCAGGAGTTGCTTAAAACACCTGTGTTTTAGTGATGTTTCTTGGTTTTACTGTTGCTCCTTTTATATTTTATGTCTTTGACCAGTTAGAGTTTGAGCAAAAAAATAAACAAAAAGTCACTAAATAAAGAATTGCATTTTTTTCTGTCACTCCAAAAAAAAGCAAAGAATGACTCCCCACATTAGGAATTGACAGCTGGTTCAGGCTATGGTTTCTGTCCCCTTTCAGGCGCTGTGAGTCATGGGCAGCTTCAAGGGTCACGCTCTTCCTGGCAGCTTCTTCCTTGTAGCAGGGATTTGGTGGACAGGAAAGTACTCGCTCTGGCACGCCACCCGCAGGAACAAGAGCATAGGTTCTACTCGGCTGGCTGGCAGGTCCTTGCAGCGCCGCTTGGAGATCATTGAGAACAGTGTTGTCCTCTTCTTCTCTTTAGTGGGTGGGTCCTCCTCGTCTTTTTCAAACTCATAAAGGTTAATGAGGCAGAAACCCGACCAGCTGTTTGCTTTAGGGAGTGTGTCCTCCTCTGTGCCCCACAGGCATGCTAGCAGAGCAGTTTCTGGCAGATGGACCAAAGCTGCAGTTGTACAACTTTGCTGAGAAACACTGGGAAGACCTGATGAACTGGCAGCACGCCACCATGTACCTGTTCTTCGGCCTGGCGGCAACCGTGTCTCTGGTTCTCCACAGCACAGAGGTAGCGCCGCTCGCGCTGGACCGTCTGATGCTGGCTGTCGCTTTCTTCAACGAAGGTACCCAGAAGGGTTTTGTTGGTTACACTGATCTTTCTAAAGACTAACCTAAGTGTAGCACATCACGATCACCAGTTAGAAACAAGAGGTTTGACATTTTATACAGTTTGACTTAACGAAACTTAAACTCAAACTTAAAAATAAGGCAGTAAAGGAAGCTTGGAGGGTGAAAATGGAAAAAAGAGAACTTTAAAGTGCTAAAAGCGTAGAAAAAGTTCATGATTAAAATCACAAAACAGATCCATGAGGGAGTTCAAGGACAATAAAAGAAGGTTTCATCTCACATTTCATCAAAACATCTCAAGTTTTTTTCAAGATCTCAATTAAAGAAGTCTGTGGATGTATAGGATATCATTTAAAGGTTTTCTAAAATGTGTATCTTGTTGCATGTAAAGCACATCTACAACAAAGTCTTTCATGAATAAAACACATCACGGCAACAGTCAAACATGGAGGTAGTAATGTAATCATGGGGTTTTGCTTCCTGTATAAAGAGCTCTTGAACTTCTCTTGGCACTGTTGATTTCATGTGATTGTTTTTTCACTGCGATTCATGTAATTTATGTGCAGCTAAAAGTTCCTCGGAATGCCTTTTTTTTCTTGATTTAATGAGCACAAATTGTATGTCAATAGATATTGCTGATGTGAAATACACTCTGTAAATAGATCACTTGCCTCAGGACTCGGGCAAATTGCCATAATTGATGGAACTGTGACTTCCATCCTCTTGTTTTTGGGTGTTTTCCAAGATTCATCTGGTTACTTTAAAGATCTGAGTTGTTAAAGCGTGACCAAAAATAGATTTCTTTTATCATTACTAAGTTATATTGTGTTGACAGATGTCATGCATGCCACCCAAGGAAAGTCTTCTTTTTTGTTTCTCCAGGATTTCTTTTCCTCTACCACCTCCATGGTCGGAGCATGCTGGATGTCCATGTGCATCAGCTCCTCCTCTACGCTGTTTTCGCTCAGGCTATTGTTGCCTTCCTAGAGGTTTTCCATCGAGGGAACATCATTCTGGAGCTGCTGCGCTGCACCCTCACCATCCTACAGGGAAGCTGGTTCTGGGAGGTAAATGTGAGCCTGTGGGAGCGGAAGTTGGCTTTAACACGTGAACTAACTCCTTCACTCGTGCTTTGTGTTAGATCGGCTTTGTGCTGTACCCTCCCAGTGGCCCAGAATGGGACCTGACAGACCACAGCAACATGATGTTTGTGACCATGTGTTACTCCTGGCACCTGGCCTTCGCCATGCTCGTCGTGGGCGTGTTGTACTGTACAGTCAGCTGGTCAGTACTTCCTTCTCCGCAGCAGAAACGTGATGGTTCCTCCTGGAAGCCTCACAGTACACAGATAAGAGCAGCTTAAGTCTGTCTGATCACTCCGCTGCATGACGAGTTACGTGCTTGTTTGTTGTTCTTTTCTGAAGTGTGGTGCGCTCCAGACTGAAGAGGACTCCTCCAATGGAAATGGGACTTTTGAAGACGATGGAGCGGGATGCAGAATCGGAAGACGACGTTTTATGAAGGAGACCGAACCATATGATGCATGGACATCACAGAGGAATCAGGGATGTGATGCTAGCAATTTGACTAAAAACAAGAGACCCAGACTTTATGTGACATTACTCACTCCAGTCCTGCCTGATTTCATCAGCTTCAGAGCATCTTTAAACCTCTATTTCTATTTTGTTTTATTCTTTTTATGCTTTTTCATGTCTGCTACTCATTTGCACACAAGTTTGACAAGATATTTGACCTACTAAACTTTGCTTTGTAGAGTTAAGTTGGTGCTCACTAGCGCCATCTTCTGGTGAAATCTATCTCAATCGTCAGTGTTACTTGAAGGCATTTCTTTGCATACGTAAGGCAGCCATCTTTTGTCTCATTACATCACAAAGTCAGAGGTCAAACACAAAAATATGCTCCTTTTCAGTAAATGAGTTGGATTTTAAATGTAACATTTTTGCTCAAAAGAGTTGAAAGTTATCATAATGTACATTTTTTTGCCTCTTGAATTTGCACAACAGAATAGGTTTTCTGGATTCAATCATGTTGATGTAAATTATACAATGAAAGTATTGACTCTGTGACCCTAATTACCTACATTTGAAGCAAAATAACAATATATTCTAAACTGCTTTTCATAAATTTAAAGGCAAAACCAGCACCCACTGTGGCTTCTGTACACTAAAAACTTTTTTAGCAGATCATTTATTGCTGCTAAAGTGGAAAAATAAATAAAGGAGATAATTCAGTCATGTTCTCTTCCATCATTAAATTTCATATAAGTTTTTTAGTATCACTCATGGATTTTCTAATTTGATTCTTTCTTTATGTGCTAAAGGCATTACTACATTATTTGGAGGTGTTGTAAAACTCTCCAATGTGTTGCATTTAGTGGCACTAAGGTTTGTTGATAAAATGTTTACAAAAGATATCTCTGAACTTTAAATATGTTAGATGTTAAAAAACATTTTCAAGTTTTAAAAGGAAAAGAAAAATATGGCCTGTATAACAGCCTGATCCAATAAAGCTGGTTCTTCAAAGTTTTAGAAACCTTAAAGTAGTTTTGTTCATAGAAATGGACAATCATGTTCTTTCTGTCCAGCATACTTTTTCTGTTTTTTACCAAATATAATATTTTTGTCTGGCCCAGTTACAGAGCACAGAGCAGGTTAGGTGAAATGGAAATAATATATCTTGTCTCTTTTGATTCAAGCCATCCAACTTTACTTATCTATAATATATTTATTAATCTCAGTATTTGATGATAACTAAGATTATGTATGACCTTTTTACACATTATAACAGGAAAAATACGCAGGTAGAATTTTATTAAAATCAGAAGTAATTTTAATTTAAGATCAAATCCTGTCTCTAATTCAACATATGACTTCTGTAGCTGGAGCTCTGACAAGTATGAAAAAGCATAACTCACCGCTGAAGAAATTAATCATTAATGAGAAATGTGTCATTGAGCAGATTTTTTCAATGTATTAGTTTGAATTGTTCAGAGGTGGTTCTGTAAAAGGTTCTGGATGATCTGAGATAATCTTTAGATACCAGTTTCCTATTTTGCTCTTTTTTAAATCTAATTTAATTTTTTTTTTGTTACAATAAATAACCAGTGGTGGACAGTTTGTGTCATCGTGAAGCCTTCTTAAGGAAACAGCGCCACCTGTCTATCAGATGAGATAATAATTCTGTGAAGGCATGATGAGTTTAAGCTGCTCAAAACATGACAAGGTGGGGAGCCCTTTTAGTTTCTACGACATATTTTGTCAGCATTTCTTAAAATTAATATTTGTTTTTCATCTGAAATCAAATTTCGTCAATTATAAGAACAATCTAAAGTACTTTTTTTTTAAATATGGTATTTAAAACTTGTACTTAAATGTTAAAAACCTTAGTGCAAGAAGAGGCATTCATTTTGTGTTTTAAATTTAGAAACTTCAGAGCACTTTCTGTTTTCAAGCACAGCGAGAAAAAAGATCTTCTAGAAGAAGAGCACACACTCCTTCATCTAAATCTAAGCAACCGTTTCAAACCTTTAAAAGTTCCTTTTTTTAAGAATCGACTTTATTTGTTTGTTTTTAATGTTATACCGTTTTCATTTAAATGTCATACTATTAATAATAGTAAAAAAAAGAAAGAGAAAAAGATCGGAGTTAGACATCTGTTCCGCCGCTGGTATCGTGAGTGGCGCATTCCACACCTGATCAGGTAAGACAGCTTTCTGACGTCTCCTCCCGTCTCAGCGTGACTCCTCCATCTGTGGAGGTTTCAGGAGTTTCTCTGCCTAGGAAAAGGCAGCAGTCTGTCGACCTGAGAGGATCTTCGGCGATGGATAAACTCAAATCAGTGCTGAGTGGCGAAGAGGCGCGCAATGACAGAACTGTTATGCAGGTAAAAAAACAAAACAAAAAAACAAACAAGAAGATTCTCTTTTAGGAGATACAACTCGAGCTTAGATCATGTCTTTGTTCTCCTGCAGACTGTGAATGAAGCTTCAACACTGAGTTGGGCCACAAGAATAAAGGGGTTCATCGCCTGCTTCGTGGTGGGGGGTGCCTGCACAATTTTGGTAAATAAATGTGGGGTTTGATTGATTTCCACAGTAATAAAGTTTCTCCTCTGGTCTTTGAGGAAGGGCTGAGCAGGGCAGGATGTTGCCTTACAGGTTCTTCTTGCTCAGAGGAATGCTGATGTTTTTTCTTACCAAGCCGCAAAAGCTTCTTTTTGAAGAAATGCTGCTGAAAAATGACTGTTTATGGTCCCTGTTAACCTGTTTTGCAGGGAGTGTGTGTGCTGTTCCTTCCTAAGGTCGGAATCACTCTCTTTATCGTTTTCTACACCTTTGGAAATATCTGTGCTCTTGGCAGGTGAGTTCACCTCAAGCATCTCCTGATGGTTCAAATATAGATCTGGAGAGAAAAGTCTGTTTTAATCCATGGAACAAGCACGTTTCATGTATGTTTTCTCTCCCAGCACCATGTTTCTGATGGGGCCGGTCAAACAGCTGAAGAGGATGTGTGACAAGACAAGAGCACTGGCCACCACCATCATGATTGTAAGGAATCCCGGGATTTTTACTTCCTCTTTACCAGATTACCAGATGATTTTTTTTTATTTAAATTCTTAAATTTAAGAATTTAACAAGTCAAGTACAGTAGAAAAAGATTTCACTCAAGTAATAGTAGCATCACTATAGTACTAGTAAAAAAATAGTTCCAAGTGACTTAAAATGACAAAAGAAGTATTTAGTTACCGTTGTAAAGAAAATTTTATTTATTCTTAAGAATTTATCAAACAAATTCAGGTTAATTTTCTTCTTCATCCAAATGATAAACATATATGTCAGCACGCTTCCTGGAATGTTATAGCTTTTCCTGATGAGTGGATTTTACTCAAAAGAATGTGACCTAATGAAGCCGAGTAAGAGTTGAAAGTAAAAGATTACTTCTGCATAATTTTTTAAAATACTTTTTTTTAGGAAACCGTAGCTGATGAACACCCATCTCTGTATGTAAATTGTGGGGATTATTCAGAAAATCCAGATCCCAAAAATGAATTAAAAACAAATTATGAGACACAATGTTTCTTGTCTTTTAGAAAGAGTCAGTCAGTATTTATTGTTTTCTGAAAAGCACAGCTTGATAGCCTAACATTTGGTTTCCTAAATGTTAGTCCCCTCACATTAGGTTTTTGCTAACCTCAGTCATAAATCTGTTCTCCTTTTGGACAAAAAGGCTTTCTCCTCCCTCACAATTTCAGCTCGTTTGACTTTTTTTTCAACGCCCACTCTGTTAAAAAAAATGTCTTTTGGGTGTTTTTAACATTTCCTTACGGCATTTTTCTCATGATGGAGGTCATGTATAAGTAACTGTAACTTAAATTTACAATTTGGAGTATTTCTTTATTCAAATTGCTGTGAATCAAGAGCAGAGAAAAAAAAATGTTGTTTGAAAAAGCTTGTAGTTGTGAAGTCAAATCTACAATCGGTGGTCCACAAGCTCCCTGCTCTGCTCCATTCTGATGCATCCACTGTCAGACAAATAGATCCACGAACGTCTTTGTTTTTCTCGTCTGAGCTGGAATCTGGATCTAAACTGTACGGCTGGATAGCTCTGATATTGATTACCCTTTTTGTTCCTCCGCTAATGTTAGGCCGGGGTTGAAAGGGGCGGTAAGGTAGTGGGAGGGTTTGTAAACAAAGAGATAATAGGAAATTAAAGTAGGGTTTCTCCGCCCCAATAGTCCCACCCACAACTCAGAGGTGTATTTCAAATGAACTTCTCCCGCTCTGCAGAAACTATGTCACAGAAAACAACACGTTTTTTTTTCTTGGCTAAAAAAATGATACAATAATACTTAAAAGACCTCTGGGAACACTAGATCAAAAGATGATTGGAGTGGGACTTTAGAGAGTCTTACATTTCTTTGAGTTTTGCTCATTAACCTTTAGGACATTTTGGCGGAGATCCTGCTTCTGGAAACCTAAATGTTTTCCACATGTGAAAAAATAATTGTCGCTGTTTAAAGTTGCAGTCCAACCATGTTGTAATGTGGTTCTGTTGTATTTCCACCAAACTCCCCGTGACTCATTTTCTCCTGCCATGGTGTGACCGTGGACGCAAACTCACCAAACTTGTCTTTAATGGGGGTCTGGACGAGCATTTATTAATCAGTCTGGGTGGGGCTGGGTATCACCAGTCATTTCCAGTATCCATTATATTCAGTTCAACAGAGCCTGGATTGATTCAAATCACAGTTCTTTTCGATTCTGTTGATCCACTCGATTTGTTTCAAATTTGAATTTATATGGTTTACACATCTAGACATATTTGCATAGAAATCTATTAATAATCTATCTATCTTTGTGTCTGTATCAGTTTAAAAGTTATTAGTGAAATAATAAACCAGAGAGATTTTTAACACCGTACAGTTACAGGATTTTTGAAAAGGAAAAGCGCCAACAAAAACGTACAGATCATTAACAATGTAAAGGCTCTAAATTGGATGATATTACATAAATAAATGTTCTGCCTCTCCTGGAGGTGTTCCAGTTTGGCCACTAGGTGGAGCTCGTCCCATAGCATTACACTCTTTTCCAGAAGATTTGAGCAAAAAACAAAACAAAAAAAAAACCGTGTTTTAGACCACAAATGGTTATTTTAAAAAAATGTTTCCTTAAACAAGTTTGGAAAATTCATGCCTGTGAGTTTATAAATCTGTTAATTTAGTGAGTAAATGGTGGACTTCAGGTTTACTGCTTTAATGTGTTTGGTCACCGGAAAAGGAAAGGCATAAAAGCGATTTTATCAACCCAGCCCTAAGTCTTAGGACTTGCTGCTGAAAACTTCTTAATTCTGTCCTTTTCAATGTTGGCTTTATCTTTATTAATGAACTAATAACACAATGTAGTTATGTGCTCACACTAGTCTGTCATAGTAGATTTTAAAAAACAATCTAAAGCCTTGTTTGAGCAAAATAGATTCATTCTGTTTTATACCCGCACGTCCTAGAAATATCAGAGGCTGCTCTAACTTTTTATAAAGTATTCATGAAAAAATAAAGTTTAAAATGTTCTGTAAAAATAAAAACAATAATTTCAGCTCAAGTATGTAAAAAGAAAAAAGGTGTGTATTTTTCTTCTAAAAACCAAAGTTAAAAATGATTATTTCATGGCATATAAAATGTAAAACATAAATTAAAAAGTCAATGTGAACAGAAAGTTGTGTATTTTCCAAACAGGCACTTGATCCATTTGGTAAAACAGATCAACCTGTTGAATCTCTAGATGCTTCAAATTGTACTTTGGGATCATGGTGGATGCTGGAGCTCCACTTTTGGGAGGAAGCTATTGAAACACATTTAGAATGAAAGGAAATATAGATTTTAACTATATGTAATGCTTTTTATGAGGACCAGATTTCTTTGTTGCTAATTTGGTTTAATGTCTTTTCAGACGTGCCTTGTTTTGACTCTTTGTGCAGCGTTCTGGGTGAGTGATCTTCGTCGCAGCAGTTATGAAGCCTTTCTTCCGCATAATAATAATTAAAGTTTGTGCGCTTAAGGATCGGCCTTTTATAGAGTTTCTTCCTTTTTTTTCAGTGGAAGAACTTCGGACTTGCTTTGCTATTTTGCATATTGCAGGTCTTGGCGTTTGCCTGGTGAGTCCAACCTTAAAAAAAATTCCAAAGCTGGAAGATTGTGCTCCCCTGTGACTTCAAATGTGTTTTTCTGTCTTCAGGTACAGTCTGTCATACATTCCATGCGTTAGGTTAGTCTTTCCTGTCATCATGTGTTCATATTAAAAGTGTATGTTTGCTATCAGCAGAGTGAAGTTGACCAGTCTCTGATTTATTTTCCAGGGAGGCGCTCTTGAAGCTGGTTTCTCTCTTCCTAAAGTGACCTTTCCTTTGACGTGAAGGCTTGTGCTGCTTGAAGTGTCTTTGAAAGCAAAGGACCAGTTGACAATCTTCCTTTAGAAGACAAAAGTTGTTCTTTTATACACTGCAGAGTTTGTCCATTATTATTTAATTATTTCCTTTGTGTCTCTTGGTGTTAAAATACATTTTAAAAATCCTTAATTTTTGTGCCATATCTGTAAATACGTGTAATAAATGTACAAATTAAAGATTTTATAAATAGCCAGATAATAGCCTTAGTGTGATGACTAAGGGGACTTTCTGCATTCACAAAACCTGACTGTAAAAATGATATTTTTATTTTTTTGTTTCCGCATTTTATGAATATGTATTAACCTTTAGCCAGCCACTCATAAAAACATGAATTCTGCAGTTTTACAGAGTTATGGGGCTGTGAAATATGCCTCTGCTTTTTATTTTTATTTTAATAGTTTAGTCATAAGTACAAAGCTGATGAGATGGTAATCTTTAACACAGGTTATTTAATGATTTAAGGTTTATTTATTTTATTTGTCTCTAAAACACACTTGTATCTTACATGCGAGAAAAAAAGATTAGTTTTGCACGTAAAATGCGAAATTCAAAACCTTGTCACAGTAAACCTCATCAGGGATTTACTAAAAACCAATTCTGCTTAGGCGATGTCATAAAAAGGTTTTCCTTATAATAAACACCTCTGGTACTAAAAGAGTTGCTTGCTAAAAAAAAACAACATATGAAACAAGTTAAGGCAGCTGTAAAGAGCATTTAATTACAGTGGTGCAGGGTCAGATTCATGGTGAAATAATTGATTATGCTGTTTGACAGTCTGCAGCCTTTCTCTTCCTGCCAATAACAAAAACAAAAGCGATACTAACTGTACAGCCGTAGGATTTTTCCCTTGGGAACTAAAAAGACACTATAATATTATCCCACGGGGTAATTTAGATAGCCTTTTTTTAACCTTGACGAGGAAAAAAATAGCATTTATCATGTGGCAAGACAACACATTTTACGCTATTAATAAAACAGAACATTTCAAGTGGGATTTGTTCATTTGTTTCGCAAAATGACCTGATGAGACCAGCCTGTGTAAATTATAAAGTGAACACCTATCAACAAAACCCTTTCAGCTTTCCCAGATCAAAATCAGATTTATTAAAAATATCTTCTCTGACATACTGACTGGATACACAACAGCACAGGTGTGCACTGCAACATAAATTCAATTTTACTATGATCTTTATTAAAACACAAATGGAAATATATTTATTTAGCCTGTATGTTAGAAAGAAAACGAAATAAACAAAAAAAACAGATTTCCATTTCACATGTACTACTGACAAATTTAAATATGTCATGTAAACGTATAATAAAAATAACAAATCTAACGAAATATAAAATATGAATTTAAATACAAAGAAAGATATTTAAGGTAGTAAACAAAGTTAAATGTCATCAATAATCTCTACACAGCATTACTTTAAAAACAATATCTTGCGTACACGTATATGCTGTTTTTTTCCCCACATTCAAAACGTAAATAATCTACAGCTGTTTGTGAGATCTGATACTGCGCAGACTCGTGGTCACGTGACCAACACCCGGCCCGCCCCCGAACCGAGTCTAGGCGCTGCAGATGACGCAGTCCGGTGAAGATCATGGCTCCCTTTCCAGAAGAGGTGGATGTTTTTACCGGCCCACACTGGCGGATGAAGCAGCTAGTGGGACTGTACTGCGAGAAGGTGCGTTTAGAAAACAAAAAACCAACAAAAGAAGAGTTTTACGGGGTATTTTGAGGATTTGTCGTCAAATTAGGAGGGAACGGCTGCTAGCTTGTTTGCTAGCTTTGTGTTACGTGACCTGTCGCACGATTGTGTCACGTCTGCCTCGATTCTGTTTATTGTTACGTGGTTCTTACACTTAGATTAGTTCATCCTGGATCCTTACGAGTTTCAAAGTGATTTCCATCAGATCTTCTTTCGGTTGTTTTGTTAGCCGGAATCGCATCTGGATTTGTTGTGCAACGTACAGTGTTACGGGGCGGCCTCCCTCACATGCTTTAATAATCGGACACACATGTTCACCCTTGAGGCGTTAGTGCCTGTATAATCTCGCATCTAATGATATGTATATATATAATCTTCTTTATGTGATGTTGGAGGCGCTAACGTTAGCTGGTGTGGCTACATCTGTGTGTTCCTCCTCCCTTGTGGTATGATCATGTGAAAAAGCTAGGGCTCCAGTTTTTATTATTTCATTCGAGTCTATTTTTGTTTTTTTCTCCCACAGCTGTCAAAAACTAACTTCTCCAACAACAATGATTTTCGCTCCTTCCTCAAGTCTCTGTGCGCGACCTTCAAGGAGTTCAAGATGCACGAGCAGATTGAGAATGAGTACATTATTGGCCAGCTGCAACAACGTTGCTGCACAGTTTATAACGTGCACTCTGATAACAAACTGTCAGAGATGCTGTCCCTGTTTGAAAAGGGGCTGCACAATGTCAAGGTAAATATGCCAAAAACCTATATTTCTTTCATGCACTCGATGCAACTAAATAACCCCTTCAGCAAATGCATGCATGCACCCGCTGATCCACAGTGTGTACTAATCTGTTATTAGAGTAACTGTCAGGCTAACCACTAACAAGATACTAGAGCACCATCAGAGCTGTCATTTTGTTGGGATAATTATAATTTATTGAACAGACACGAACTTTAGCCTTTGAGGAACAGTAGATAAAAAGTTATTGTTTTGGCTCAAGCCTCTAGCAAACTCCAATCTCAGCTGCTTTTCTTGGATTCGTGGATTTGTGTAAATTGGAACATCCGCTCTGCCAAACTCTCTAATATCTCTTTATTTATTTTGGAGTGAGATCCTGCTTCCTGTCTGAAAGTTTCTACAGATATAAATATGCAGCAGAGACTTATTTGTAAATTGTTGAAATATCTGTTCAAAAAAAAAAAGCACAAAACATTGAGTGTGGGAAGATTTGACTCATAATCACAATGTCTGATCATCTAAAAGTCTAGCTCCTGTGGCAAACCATTGGGGAGAATAAATACCAATTCAGCTTTTCTTGTTGCAGTACACCTCAAAGAAAAAATAAAACAATAAAAATAATAGTAAAAATAGTGCGATAAGAATAATAAAAGCCCCCAACACACATTCCCAGTATACAGAAACCAGCAGAGATACAGTCCATGCATCTGTATTAAAACATTTGGAAATGTAAAACTTAATTAAAAGCTAAGCTGAAAAGATGACTTAAGGTTTATCTGAAAAACCTCCACAGAGGAGACAGCCTGTACATCCCTAGGCAGGCTGCTTCACTGGTGAGGCCCACAGTGCTGAAAATGTGGGCTCGCCATGGATTTTTGTTCTGACCCTGGGGATCACCAGCAGACCTGCACCTGAGGGCTCTAGGATGGTTATAAACTAACAGTTCAAATTCTATTAGAGACCCAGTCCGATTATCCTTGGTCTATTTTCAAAGTGTCTTTTAACTATAGTTATGCAGCTTTTAGCCCCCCCCCCCCCCCCCACACACACACACACACAAAGTTGTTTTCTAGGACATAGTTTCTGCAGAGCAGCAGTAGTTCCTCAGACATTTGCCTCTGAGTTGGCACGGAGCAGCCCCGGCCCCCTTCCCCTCTCCGTTGCTGAGAGCTCTCCGTTTACATTCTTTACAATATTGGCACTATCCGGCTGTACAGTCGTGAGCCGGATGCCAGGTCAGACGAGGAAAACAAAGAAGTTATATTTTCCTTGCGCAATTTTTATAATCATGCAAAATACCTAAAGCGTGGTAAACGTCAGCTTATGACTGTCCAAGAGCAGCTGGTCTAAGATCTGGGATTTCTGTTTGTTCTGTGGTTTTAGAATGAATGTGAGCAGCTTAACTATGCTCGTCAGCTGAAGGAGAGACTTGAGGCGTTTACGCAGGACTTCCTGCCCCACATGAAGGAAGAGGAGGAGGTAAAAGATAATCATGCGGGATAAGCAATAATCAAAAATGTCACCTGTTCATCCTTTTCAGCGTCAAGCTGTGTTTAAGCGGAAATGTGTTGCAGGTGTTTCAGCCGATGCTCATGGAGTACTTCACCTACGAGGAGCTGAAAGACATCAAGAAACAGGTGATAGCCCAGCACCACAGCCAACAGCACGGGGACTGTGCTGCCGGTGTGCTTAAGGGATTCCGTCTGTGGTCGCAGGCTGAGGAGCTGCAGAAAGCCTTTAAATATTCGGATCATGAGAAGACGGACTACGGTGAGTGTTTGTCCAAATGACTAAACTTGTTACAGGTTTCCAGTTAACTGCATGACAAAGATGAGTCAAGCGTCTGTTGAAGGCCACACACTTCTTTTTTTGTCTTATCTTCAGTCATGTTTTAAAAAAGCTTTTTATCTAATCCAGGAGAGAAACAGTTTTTTTTTTTTTAATGAACAGCAACAGATAGATACTATGACCCGTTACCAAAATATGAGACTAGTTAAGGCTTTATTTGGCTCTAGTTGTATTCAGCCCTCTAATTAACTGATAAACTGTCCAGGGTGGATCCCGCCTTCGCCCAACCATATCTGGATAGGCTCCAGCATCCTTGTGACCTAATGAATGGATGGAGTTGTGTTCGTCTGTGATAGGAAACACAATTAGCAGGATACTTAAAGCCTTTTTTTTTTGCTGTAAAATACCAACAATATTTGTACAGCACATGGATTATTTTGAGCTAATTTGATCATTGTGGTATTTGAAACATTCACAGGCTCTTCTTTTTTTTTTTCCCCCTCCATCCTCAGACCTGGAGAAGAAGCAGAATATGTCAACCAACATCTCACACCTTCCTGCAGAAATAATGCTGAGGTTGTTCCATTATTTGAGCCCTAAGGATCTGTGTCGCTGCAGTCAGGTGTGCAGTTTGTGGTGGCAGCTGGCCAAGACCGGCTCTTTGTGGAGGCACCTTTACCCTGTTCGCTGGGCCCGAGGTAAACCTCAATTCATGGTTTTCACCTTTTCTTTTTTTAACCAAGTAGTTGTTTTTCCATGGTAAAGATGATCTTGTAGATGCTTAGGCATCCTTGTTTCTAAAAGGTTTTTTTAAACACAGGTGATCATTATAATGGCCCTCCTGGGGATCTGGATCAGGAGCCAGATGAAGAGTGGGTGAGGAGTCGTCAGAATGAGGGCCGAGCTTATCAGAAGTGGGACGAGGACGCTGATATTGACGAGTCAGGTGTGGGCCAATATTCACTTCAAACATGTATGAGCTGAACGTTACCTGGTTCATGTGTGTGTGCTGTGAATAGTTTCATCGTGACTGTTGTTTTTTCCCACGTTTGAGTGGGGAAAACAAGTTCCAATGTTGAAGGCGGATGGACCTGCAGTGTGTGGTAGTTTATTGTGTTCATGAGGTAGTGACCTAGATAGTGTTCTTCTCGTCAGATGTTTCGGGTCACACAGAGGGCTCGCTTGCTATCAATATGGTGCAGAGAGAGAAGAAGCTTCTGAATGGGATCATCCAGAACCTCCTCCCTGCTGTGGGTCCGTCAGTCAAATCCATTATTCTGGCCTACAGTTCCACAGTCTCAAGCAAAATGGTATGCGGCGGTTGTCCAGTCAGAGTCGCATCGCTGCCATGAGATTTGATGGTTGTTAAGCTAAGCCTGAAAGCTTAAATGTCTTTTCCAGGTCCGTCAGATGGTCAGCCTCTGCCCCAACATCACTCATCTGGATCTGACTCAAACTGATGTGACAGACTCTGTGTTTGACAGGTACAAAATACTTCCTTTAAATTAGAATCTGGTTCAGTGGATTGAATGGCGACTGAATTGACTTCATTTGGTTGGAGCTGGAAGTAAGTCATTTTCTACGGATGACATCACAGTCAGTCGGACCACTTCTTCAGGGGTCGTCATTACATCGATTGCGATAAACAACATGTGGGTAGATCACGGGCCATCATAGATTAAAAAAATCCCCAAAATGTAAATATATAAAATATATAAATATATTAGAGAATCAAAATCCTCTCATGACTCGATTGACATGCAGAAAGGCCAATAGAACACCCTCTGATACATGCATCACTGCACACTTGTGTTTAAATACACTGAGAACATTGTTTCTGCCCCGCGGCGCGTCAAGTCCCCGGCAGAGGACCACTCGCCCACAGGAGTGTTAGTTGAGGCCCGGGTCGCCCCGCTTGCCTCTTCGACGGGGAGCGAGACCGTCTGACTCAGCTGTCCTGCCCCGGCAGCTGCTGCCGGCTCCGTGGTTCCCGTATTATTATGTATTACTACACAAATAATAATACACACAACAAAGCTATCTCTTCATGAAGATCTAGTTTTTGAATTTTCAGTCCATAAACAATGATATGTACTAATGGTTCACAATACTATGTCATTAGATAGGTATTAGAAATATACGGTATATGTATGTGGATCTGTGTCTGCGTGGAACTCAGAACACTGAGCTTTGTTCTCATTTTTCTCCAGCTGGTCATTCCTGGGAGCTTGTCGTTCTCTGGAGCACCTGGATTTGTCGGGATGCGAGAAGATCACCGATCTCACCCTGAAGAAGCTGTCTACCGGGTTAGGGGAACTCCCCTCCTCCCCCTCCTCCTGCTCTGACAAAACCCCACAGTTGAAAAGTTTCACCGCGCACATCGATAAGCGAAACCTGCACGCGTTGGAGCGAAAGAAGCAGGCCATCGTTTTCAAGTACGGGACTCGGCGCTGGGGGGGGCCCTGCATCCCAACGCCGGTGTGGGTTGTGGAGACCTCCGACCTGGCCGATATTGAGGACGCTGCAGCGTGGAGCCGGCGGGGCGGGATGCCCCTCCCTGAAAGCTTCGTAGAGACGCAGCTGATGGGCGGCTCTTGCTGCTGCAGGACGAGCAGAAGGCAAGGCCACCGGATGGGGTCGGACGCCTCATATTTGCATCAGCAGTACGCCATGTCGGGGGAAATATTCTGCGGTCACTCCACCTGCTGCTCAGGTGACATCGCCCTCAGGACGTTTACAGTGCGCGAAAGCGTGTCGGGCTGCGGCAGAAACGCCACTGCAGGATCTCGGACTAAATGCCCTCCACTGGGAGGACTGCAGTGTCTGCAGCCTGAAAACAGGACTGACTGCTCACCCGCTAAACGGGCGCTGAAATTTCTCAGTCTCTCTGGATGTTACCAAATCACCGACCTGGGCTTGAGGTAGTTATCCTCTATTTTTTTACACAAAGACTCACTAACACAGTAAAAAACGCTTCTATTTCAACTCCTGAGGTGTTAACTAAGGTGGAGAAACCAGCATTATTATGCAATGATCTAATCCCCAATCAGTTATCAGAAATTAACGGACGACGCAGAGGCCTCATTGACCAATGAGAGCTGTTATACTCTCCATAGCAGTTGCTATGGGAAACAGCAGCGTCCTGATAAGTCTGGAATAGCACCACTCACCTCCTCCTCCATCTGTGTTTCAGGACTTTGTCCCAGCATGGAGGGCTTCCCGTCATGGAGCATCTCAACTTGTCTGGCTGTCTCTCCATCACTGAGGTGGGGCTGCAGGAGCTGGTCTCAGCCTGCCCATCCCTCAATGATGAGCACTTCTATTACTGCGACAACATTAACGGTAACACAAGCGAAGCTGCCAGCAGCTCATCCTCACCCTGACAAAAAGTCATGCTTGTTGTTGATGTTTAGTTCTTGATGAAGCTGCTTAGAGATTCAGTAAAGGAAATGGGTATTTGATCCCCTAGTAACCATTAAGGCCGCCTTTACACTGCATGGTTCAAGTGACCCAATTCCGATTTTTTTTCCTCTCATGTGGCACAGATCGGATATGATCGGTGAACGTGTAAGCAGGACAAAAGCGCATGGATTCCGTTTTTCTCAGATCGGATACAGGACTCTCTCATATGTGGAAATAAATCAGATATGAATCGGATACGTGCATTTGCGTGTGCCTGGAAAGCAGAAAAATCGGATATTCCCCAGAAATACGAGTCGTACGTCAGTGACGGCAACTCGGGACACCACCAACTGAGATCACATGACTTATTAAGGTGCTTTTGTGCGCTGATTTTGCTGTCAGCGTGTTACCTTTCAGCCTCAGGCTTCAGACCGTAGTCGGAAACCGCTGTTTTGTCCGGTCCAGTCCCGGTCGGGACGCAAACGGTAACTAATGAAGCGGGACACCGTTGCTATGGAACAGCAGGCTAGAAGCCGTTTATTTCTTTGGGGACCGTGTGTGTGTGTGAGCGAGCGCGCTTGTGTGTGTGTGTGTGTAAGGAGAGAGAGTGAGTGTGAGCGCAGAGCGGGGGACTGTCAGAGAACCGTAAATTAAAAATAAGGTGTCTCGTCCAAAAGTTTTGGAGTCTTTCTTAGCCCACTCTGGAGGCTGAGGGTTCAGAACGGAAAAGTGAACCCCGAGGAAATCTCCCGTGTGTTTCTGACTACGGTCGGAAAAAGAGAAGTCATCGCGCAGGAAAGGTTCAACACTTGGATCAAACTGTTAGTACAGCACAACGTCCGCAAACACTTCCTCATTCAAAACTCAGAGAGAGCACATAAGACGGCCGAGCAGCCCTCCTTTTTACTCCCCCGTGCATCCCCCCAGGAGCGCCTCCATGACAACCGCAGTCACAAAAGTCTGAAGGAGGTCCGTGGAAAGCGGAAATGCTGCTACGTAGGGGTCTGAACGTCTACGTTTGATAGTTTCAGCATTGTATAGTGTAAATGCAAAAATCAGATACGGGTCACTTTTAAAAGATGATGTAAGCGGGTCGTCAAAAAAATCGGATATAGTCAGAAAATCGGATATGAGCATCAAGACCTGCAGTGTAAATGCGGCCCAAGAGTTCTGGTTCACACAGACCAGTTAGACTATCCTGATCAACCTGTCACCTGAATTGAAGGCACCTGTTTGAAATAATCACCTGTAGAAAAGACACCTGTCCATAGAATCAGTCAGACTCCAAACTCTCCAACATGGGAAAGATTAAAGAGCTTTCAGTTGATTTAAGCTAACCAGAATGGACTACAAAACCATCAGCACGAAGCTGGAGGTTAAGGTGACAACTGTTGGTGTGATTGTGCCAAAATACAAGAACATGACCATCAATCCACCTGTAGGTTTGAGGCTCCAGACACAATCTCACCTGGTGGGGTTTCCACGGTTATGAGAACAGTAAGGAATGGCCTAAAACAACATGGCAGGAATTAGTTGATGATCTCAAAGCAGCTGGAACCATAGTCACCATGGAAACCACATGAAACCACCATGGTTTAACATCTTCCAGTGCTGGCAAAGTAGCCCTGCTTAAGAAGGCGCATGTGCAGACCCACCACATCTTTACCAATGAACACCTTCATGGTTTTAGAGTAGAGAGGGATTGGGACAAGGTGCTGTGATCAGCTGTTTGGCATCAACTTAACCCGATGAGTCTGGAGGGAAAGAAATTACGCATGGAGGTGGAAACATAATGCTTTGGGGGTATTTCATGATTGACGGATTGTGGAGAACCACCTTCTCTCCACCAGGAGGCTTAAGTGGTTCGTGGATGGGTTCTCCAACACGGTCATGACCCAAAACATACAACACACACACTGAAGAAGCATATAATGGTCGTGGGGTGACTTCAGCCTGTCTCCAGAAAGAGAGCTGAAGCTCAGAAGCCAAACTTGAATGATTTACAAGTCATTTGCAAAGAAAAGTGGACCAAAATTCATCCTGATATGTGCAGAAACTACAAGAAACATCTGACCTCTGTGCTATTAATCAGGGTTTTGCCACAAAAGTACTACGTTTTCCAGGCTAGAGGGATCAAATACTTGTTTACCTCAATGAAACCCAAATAAAAGTAAATTGTCTAAAGTTAATTCATTGATTTTCTATCTCTCAGTGTTAAAATGAACCTGCCAATAAGATAAAAGACTTCTTTTTAAGTGAACAAACCTACAATATCACCATGGGATCAAATAGTTATTTCCTCCGCTGCAGGCAGTAGGCCTGTGACGGTGGCATTTCAGCTTCAACTAACCCCACACGCTCAGATTGTGTTGTAGAGTACTTAACCACTGCTGCTGTGATGAGGTAAGGATTTCTCCCAGGAGCCACTCTGGGTTTTCCCGTTTCAAAAACATAGTTGGTGTGATAGGCGAGTTTTTTATTTTCATTTTTTTCCCTGGTGAAGATGACCAACGCCAACGCGTTTTCTCTCCAGGTCCTCATGCCGACACCGCCAGCGGCTGCCAGAACCTGCAGTGTGGTTTCAGAGCCTGCTGTCGCTCTGGAGAGTGACCCGTGCCAGCTAGTCTCCAAAAGAACCAAGAAGCAGAGAAAGTCACTTCTCCTTACTCTTGCACTTTATCCTGGGAATACCATTTGCTGTATTTTGTGTCACTTCAAAAATGTTTCTTGATGAAACTGTAATGTTGCTCCTTCTGTTTGTCTACATGCTAAGTGGAAATATTCCCCAAAAGAGGGAGATTCTTACAGGGTGATGGTAGAAAAAGACATTCTAGTGTCTTTGAAAACACAAAACAAACCTGAACACAGCGAGTGTTTCTGTAGTTGAACCACTGTTTGTGTCACAAAAACTAGCCTTTTACACGAACCTGCTTTACTTCTTTAATCAGCGAAGTTCCCCTGACTATAGGATCAGAGCGACGCCCCAAAATGCCTATTTGACTGATCGGGGCATTTAAGGTCAAGGTGATACTTTCAATAGATAATGTTCCCGAATAGTGCCGACGATGAGCTGATCTTTGTTCAGTGACCTGTCCTCCGAAAATTGCTTTATTTACAAAAGAGGAACTTTCCATTTTTCCAACTTTTGCTTTTCCGTGCACTCCAAAGGGGATTAAAACGCTCCGATGGAGGCCCAACCCTCTGGATGATGACATACAGAGGGAACTTTCACCTTACGGTGGATGAGCGCTTCTGCTTTACCGTTATGCAGCTGTTTGTTTTTTTTTTTTTTCTCTTGCTCTGAAGTTTTGCATGAAACTTAAAATTAAAGAAAAGATTTCCACTCCGCAGTTGTTCCGTTTTGATGATTTTTGTTCTTGTGCCGGCGCATTTGTCTGTAAATGGAGCTCACGCAACAGTACAATATAAAAAGCTATTGTACCTCAGTGTGTGCCAGCCTTTGTCTCTTATGTTTTTATCAAGGTAAAATCTCAAAAAGATTATTTTCTCTCATTTTGCTTCCCTATTTTTTTTTAAAGGGGATCAACTAAAGCTTAAATTAAAAACAGATCAAGTAAAAATAGATTTCATTTGGGATTTATATATAAAACATACAGGTGAAAACAGGATTTGTAAAAACGATATTTGCACAAAGTTCTGTTTAAATGAAAGAAAATTATTGTGTCTTCAAAGGCGGATGAGATCCTCTTAGCTGTCATGTGCGCACGAGTGACGCCAAGTAGACCCACACAGACATAACGTGGTTGGGATAAGGGTGCACGTACACGGCCAGGGCAAACTCTACGTTGGATCCTTGAATGTTGTGGACGCCGGTGCTGTGCACGGCCTCTATGAGGGGCCGGACGTCAGAGAAGGGCATGTGCAGAGGGAATCCTGAGATCTGGAAAGAAAACGCGCCTGTTAGTGCTCCTTTTAGTGGTAACCGCTCTGTTCTCTTGAGTTTTTGTCTGTGCAGCAGTGACTCAGACCCTGTAGTCTCCCAGCAGCCTTTGCAGCTCGTGGCGGTGGCCCTCAGCCACGTCCTGCCCTCTGCTCTGCTCCAGCTTGGGCAGGAACTGCTTCAAGGTGGTGTTGCAGTAGCGGTTCCAGCGTGTTGGGTGTCGAGGGCGCCACTCCATAATCTTCTCCTTCAAAATTTTCTCAATTCTAGCAGGTGGGTGGATAAACACTTCAGGTAGGCTGTAGTTGTGGACAGGGTGACGCAGAGCGAGCTTCTGTGACTCACCTGTCCTGAAGTTCGGCGGCAGCTGCTGCGTCTGTGTGGCTGTACACCAGCTCCTCCGGCTGCGAGGCAAATGCAATCAAAAATGAAACAAAAGAAGTTTGTTTCCAAAAAAAATTACTCGACACACACCTGTACGCTGGACAACCCGGGGTGGGGAAAGGACCCAGAGAAAAAGGGTTTCCAAAGCTTCCTTTTTGAGACATCGAAACTCATCCTCATAGGGGAAGCATATTCTTGAATATTGAACCAAACCTGAGCAGCAAACCACAGACGTTAAAACAGTTTGACTGGATAATAGGAACTGACACCTGGCGGCTCCTCCTTCACTCACGTTGTCAGCATCGACCAGGCAACCGACCGCTTGCAGTGGGCAGAAGGTGTCGTATTGTCCATAGAACTGACCGCTGCTGGGATTCCAGATGAGGTAGCGGCTCTGTTCGTGGGTCAGGACATACGCCGTGGGTCCCTGAGTACAATCAACACGTCAGGAAGGAACCTTCCACGCCCTCGTGTAATGAGTCACAAAGGATTTTGTCGTAATTGAGTAAATGTCAGAGACCTCTGGTATGGCTGTGCCTATTACTAGCCAGGCTTTCTTGCCCAAAGACAGGAAGTAGTTGCACAGCAACACTGCATGTTCTTCCTCATCTCCAGCTAGAAGAGTGAGGAATTGCTAAAAAATAAAAAGATGTGCTTTAAGACAGTTTTCCCTCGGCTTTCTTTCACCTGTAAATAAAGAGCTTTGCTCACATTGCAGGTGGTCCACAGGTCACAGACGCCAGAAAAAGAAACTTGGTCTGGCAGAGAAGGGATGAGGGACACAAACCGGGCCACCAGCGTCTGTGGAGACACCCCAGCGCTCAGCAACATGCTGATATCACCCCACATGCGGTACAGATCACACCCACTGTGGCTTCCTGGGGGTTATTCGGGAAAGCATCCAGGAACTCCTGCGGGGGGTTGAGCGGTCGAATGTAACGCGTGACGAAGACCGTCTTTCCGTTCAGGTCGATGACCGTGGTGATGCAGGGGCGGTCCGGGTAACGCTCGGCTGCTTTCCTCTCAAACTTCTCGGCTGCCTGCAGCAAGCGCTCGTGCTCCTGACTGTCAAACTGCAGCAAAGGGAGGAACGTGACTGCAGAGCAGTGTGGAAGGACCGTGCTACCTGTGCTGGCAGGAATGCAGGAACTGAGTGATGTTACCTTCAGATCCTTTATCTAGTGTGTGCAGGAGAGCCAAAGCAAAAAACCAAGAAAACCACACGGATAAATTCCTCAACAAAAAAACAAACAAACAAAAAAGACACCAGCATGCTGTGATTGAACAGGGAGGCTGATTTAGACTGGGAACTCAAGACACAATCCGTTCTGGACTCCTGGGAATGGCGTACCTTCTCCCTTATGGACTCTCCGGGCACCAGCTGAGGCTCGATGGTGATGAAGAGTGTGATGAACGCACCTTCGCTCACACTTCGCGAAAAATCGTAGCCACTGTTGGCGCTGTGACTGCGTTCCTTGCTGTAACCCAGCAGCACCGCTGGGGTGTTCACCTTAAACGTTCCGTCGATCTGCCACATATGGAGGGAAAAGGGAAAAGTCAGCTGCAGCGTTGATTTCACAGGAGGAAAAAAAAAAAAACCAGTTGGTGCAAAATCTCACCCTGGACTGAGAGTAAATAGTGCTGAAAGGAATCCTGACGGAGCCTAACCAGTGCTTCTCCACCTGAGTGTGAATCGACGGCCCCCTCTCTTTGTCGTTCTGCAGAAAAAATGCATTTCAAAGAACAGATTTTGCACGAGAATTTAAGAAGGGAAACCTGACATTTCTACTCACCACCCCCGTTTCGTGCACCATTTCATCAAATATGTTAATGAAAACGTCATCTTTGACCGACTGCAAGTTGGATGTGCTGTAGTCACAGTTTGGAGCGCTGAGGAGTCAAACCACAGTGTTTACGGCATGCTCCCACTTTCTATTGAGTGCTTTGATTCCAAAAGCTGTTGTTGTGCTGACGCCGTGACGAAGGCCAGCACCTGAACGGAAGCTGCAGCTCTTCGTTCCAGCTGGGGTTGGGTCCGTCGGCTGTGGTTGTCTGCAGGACTGTGCGCTGGAAGGAAACCTCCACGAACGGCCTCACCTGAACCTGCAATAGACAGAAAGACGCGTGCGTTACGGATCACGCTGTCCGAGCAGTTTCAGCTGAGGTGGCTTTACCTGGTGGAGGTACCAGTCGCTGCCGTGGATGGCAGGCTGAGAGGATTGTCCAGCATTCCTATAAGAAAGCAAATCAGAGGAAACAAGCGTCAGGTTCTATTTATGCTTTTCTGCTCGTCTACTTTGGCAGCACTCACTCGCCCTGAGGTCTGCGGACGGGGATGTCGTAGGCTCGGATGATGTTGACAAGCAGTTTGACATCTCCGTCGGACAAATTCTGTGCCGTCACCTTCTTTCTTTCCTTCCTTTGAGGCTTCAGCGGCCTCTTGGGTTCAGCCAGCCTGAACAGGTTGATTCCCAGAATCCTGGTTGAGGGCACAAACGGGTCATGAGGAGAACACACACAGCACCTTTCTAACGTATTCCATAAATGCACATCACAATGTGGGGAAACACTTTGAAACACTAACAGTACTCACTATCTCCAGGTATTCGCGCTTTATCAGCCACAGAATAAGCTGCATGAGCTAACCTTTATTAAAGTGCAGAACTGCTGTACAAAAAGCCTTTTATCTGCTCTCATTCACATATTACTGTTGTCTGCTGGCATAAATATTATTAAAATCAGTTCACTACAATCTCATAGATGTTTTAGGACAGATCATATGCTTGGTTGAAGTTTGGTTGCTGCATTTTAGTGGGGCTTGTTTTTGGGGTTGTTTATTTTTAGCTTTGAAGCTTTTTTCTGTTTAAAATCTCCTCTATGACTTCCTGGTTGGTTGTTTGAGCAGACAAATGAAACCCTTCCTGTGGATTTTGTATTAACAGTCCCACAGATCACTGAGAAAATGCCACTATTGGCACTACAGCACTGGGTGTTTATGCTAGAAACACAGAGGGATGGGGTGGTGGGGGACTAAAGACATACCCAGAACCTGCACCACTGTGGAACAGCAAAAGACACGAGAAAAACACACTATTATTTTTGATAATTAAGAGGAAAAGAAATGCTGTTTTTATGGGTAACAAATCAGAAATAAATACCACAGTTCATTGATGTTTTTCTATACGTCTCTGTGTGGAGAAACCCACTCATAGACACATTGTTGTCTGCTTTCAGAGGATGGAGTACTCGCTGTTGGAACGGACGTCATTCAATTAAAGCAACACCAAACTCAGCGACTTACTTACTTCAGCCTGTGATTCATGTCGGCCCTGAACTTCTCCCTGACGTGCTGACATGGATGCTCAAGGTTTTCCCAGCTATCTAACCTCTCTGTCTTAAGTTGAGCTGGAAGTTTAGGCTTTTCGCTTCTTTCCGACAAGAAAAATAAGTGAAGTTCATGCAGGGATGATCACTCAGGACGGAGAAAACAGCAGCATTTTGTGACTATCGTGTAACAAACAAACAGGAAACACTGTCTGCTGTCACGGACAGATGTCTTTTTTTGAGCCTGAAAATATTTACCCGATGCTCGGTATCTCGTCTTCAACCACTAAATCAGACAGGATGAAGCGATGTCTGGCAAGAAGCAACCGATTCGTGATGGATTCTTGGATCTGTGGGGAGCGGACAACGTGAAGGTGCTGCCCTGGCATAAACGGTATAAATGATACTCAGGACTGATGCTCACCTTCTGCAGGTATTTGGCCACCAAAGCTCGATGCGAATCCAAGTGTTCTCGGGTGTCGACTGTCTCTCCATCTTTTAATCGTCTTTCATATTCCTGAAAAAATATTCAACCAAATAAAAGACAGAGTTTGTTGCAAGCAAATGCATTCCACAGTGATCTTAAGTACTGCACTTTTTTTGAGTCCTGACCTGGAACACCTTATCTGAGATCTCATTCTCGAGGGCAGGGATAAATTTGTAGTTACGAAACTCTTTGACCCCCTGGTTCCTCAGCCTGAGCAGGCGGAACCTTCTGGATTTGTCCAGCTCTTCATCAGTTACAAAATTAAACTCCTCCTGAAGATGTTCCAGGCGGAAGTACTCCGGAGCGGTCACCTCTCCACTGACGGCCACCTGAGAGAGAAAAAAGAAAACAATTTTAATGATCGTTTTCTAAAACAACAGCAGCAAAAATGCTTTGAAACTCACTTTCAGGAGCTGCATGATGGAGGCGTTTTTTGGGTCGTTTGGGTCCAGCCGGGACTGTTTGGCCCACTCGCCTATTCTTTTCATGTCATACAGTCCAGATGCTCCGATGCTCGTCACAGCATCCACGTGACCCAAGCCGCTACAACACAGGGAAGAGCCGCCCTTCAACACTGCTGCAGGTGAAGCTCCAACTACAGGCTTCCAGCATGCAAGTGAGAAGTGAGATGTGTTGGAAAAGAAATACCTGTGCCTAACTCCAGGGTGCTGCGAAGCAGAGGGAGCAAGTGGCACATCGTCGTCCCCGATCCCCCACGACACGCAGCACGTCAGCTTCCCAGAGGTCAACAGCATCACTTTGTTGCTGCCGTCGGCCTCAAAGGAGAGCGGCACATCTGAGAGAGCAAGCCAATGGGAAAGAAAGACAGGTGGACGTGACTTTCAATCAAAAATATTCACTAAAAAAAGAATCCCAGAGTGAGGACGTTTACCACTTCCAACCCCTTCGTGGTCAAACATCACTCTTTGGTCGCTGCTGAACTCAAAGTCTTCCAAGGAAGCGCTGCCCGTCACGACTGAGGGCTCAGGCACCGGGACAAAGACCTGAGCTAGGAGGGAACAGGAAGATCCGGTGTCCTCAAAGACCTACTCAGCACAGAAAACCCCGACAAAAACGGAGGCAGGGAACGTTAAACCTCACAAGACTGCAGCCCTGCCATCAAACAAACATGCAGCAGCTCCCCCTACCTGTAGGTTAATGCTCTGGGGACAGTTCATTATCTTCAGATTGAAAATTTGACCAAAGTGCACCCTGAAGTCGGTGCCGAGCGGACGGCCGTCTGTTCTGGAAACCTTTTTGCCGTTGCACAGAATCTTGACGAAGAGGGAGTGTCTGAGAACTTCCTGTCTCCGGGCGAGTTCGACCCTAAATGCACGAGATGAGATTTTTAGGGTCATAAGAGGAAGGAGTCAAAAACGCTAGCTGTGCAAGAAGTTTAGTCATTACACGGTTGTTCAAACACAGAACAGGTGATCCTAAAAAAGAATGAAAAAGTGCACCTGGGGCAGAGTTCACTGTCGGTGATGTTTCCGGATGCAGACAGCACGGGGATCAGAATGGCCTCTCCTGGTTTCCTGCGGATCTTCGCTGCTTTTTCTCTTACTTGCTGCTCGATTGCATCAAAGTCTGGTCTTTCTGGAGGCTGTGGTTTTGGAGGGCCGTCTTCAGAGGGACCTTCCAGTTCACTCCCTTCCTGCTCTTCATCCTCTTCCTCTGTGGTGTCGTCCTGCTTCTTTTTCTTCTTCTTCTTTTTTCTTTTTGCTTTCTGCAAACAGGGAATAAGAGAATGCACTGCAAGAACAACGCCTTGACTGCCTCAAGAACAGACGCTGCGCGTTTGTTTTTATGCTTGCTAATGGCAGTATGGCTGTGGACCTTCTTCCTCCTCCAGAGCTTCCACTCCTCCAGCTGTTTTCTGTACTCCGCCAGGCTCCTCTGATAGTCCTCCTCCTTCTCTGCCTCCAGTTCCATCACTTCTGCTAAGACCTCTTCTTCATATTCTTGCTGATCTGATGCTCGATCCCCATTCTCTCTAAAACACATCAGATTTATGACATGGATATAAAACGTGAAGACTCTGACAGTGTTCAGATCTCATTCAGTCCAGAGAAGGTTTGATACAAAAGTGTCTGTGATCCATCTTCACGATCAAGTTAAGATAGAAAATGAGATAAATGTTGACTTCCGTGGTAGGTTTCTCTGGATGTAGCTTCTACGTACTTTCTGAGGAGGAGTTTATAAGGCGTGTTGGTGAACTTCTGAAACTCTCTCAGGGCCTTGATCTCCTTCCACACTTTAATGAGGGCCTTCAGCAAAGTCCTGTCCTTCTCTTGCTCGGAGTCTCGCAGCTGCCGAGTGTTCCTGCAGTGTTCAGGCAGCAAAGAGTTTGTGAGGCTGCTGACACAACGGCAGGTGTTTCTGGACGGAGTGCGGGGAGAACTCACCTGACTTCCAGACTGTACTCGGATATTCTCTGCTGGAGACTCTGGGTGAGGCTTTCCTCTCTGTGGATCTTCATCATATTTCCAAGGGCATTCCTTAAGCCGTTCAACTAGAACGGAAAGGAAACAAAAACAAGAAAAATTCTGCGTTCTCTTCTTAGAACAGAGGAGCGGCGGCTGACTGACCTTGTGAGAATGTCAGGAGCAGTTTACCTTGTCAGTAAGATGCCTGGTGAGATTATTCTGCTGCCTAGTGAGGTACTGTTGATACAGCTGACATAGTCGGGATGCTAGGACATGTTCTCGACTGAAGAGTGGGTGATGGGAGAAGATCAAGCCAAAAACTTCCACATCAAGCTGATAATCTCCCTCGGGGTCTGCAGCATACTTGGCCTTCTGTGCCTGGTTGAAGGAATTTCAGAGTCTGTAACTGTGACCTCAAAACGAGGATTAGGTACCGCATGCGCACAGGGGAGCGTGTGCCAGCTTCAGTCAGGCATGAAATAGCTGGCATCGTTCACCTTTTCCTCAGAGAGTGCCGTGAAGTCATGCATGCCAGAGATTTGACACGAACAAGCATCAGCACAAGAGCGAGGACTCTATATTCTTTAAGGAGCGCAGAGAACATCTGCTCCTGTCCTTCAAAAGAAAAGAACCATCCCAAACATTTCACTGCAGATTGGTCGTGGGATGAATGGGACTGTGGTTACATATCAAGCTATTTTCACAGATCTGTTTATCATTGCAAACCCCCACATATAAAGACTTTTTTGTAATATTTTTTGGGGTTTTGCTTAGACCAGGGATTGGCAACCTGAGGCTCCGGAGCCACATGTGGCTCTTTTACCCCTCCATTGTGAGTAAGGTAAAATTATTGTAGTTTTTAAAAGTAAGGATCACTAAATTAGCATTGATATTTCAGTTTGTTAAGTTTTTAAAAGTCAGACTGAGGTGCTCCTAGATGTGGGATAAACTATGAACAGTTGTTTGCATCCCTGCTAGCATTAAGCCGCCTTATTGGCTCTACGCTTCCTCCAGAATGCACAGATTTCCCAAAACTAAACTAACCTTCCGTAAAAAGTCAGATCATTTCGAACTGTTCAGTTTATTTTAGGAATTTAAAGAAAATATTATCTTATGCTGTACAATTGTTAGTAGCTATCCAGAAGGGAGTCGCTAATATATTTGTATATTTACTGGATCATAAACCAATGAAATCATGTTTATGTTCAGGTTAACAGCAATAGTTAGTAAGAAAAAAGGATGATGGCACAACTGAGTAGACCTAAGAAATAAAAAGGGCAAAGGTCATTTTTTTTCCTGCGTTTGTTTAAAACCTCACTTTTGCTACACCAGGATGATCCTGTTTAGCTCAGGGCGTCTTTTATTTTGAAAGGAAGTCACACAAGCTTCTGACAAAAGTCAAACACAATTTCACATTTTGAGAAAATGCTACTTTCTCTTTAGATTTCTGTTTCTATTCACGCAAACAAAATAAAGAAATATAATTCATAATTGGTCTAAACACAATAATATAACGAATACAAAGCAGTATCGAATTTGTCTAAAGATTAAAATAAGAATTTATGGCTCATACTAACGTTTTGATGAGTAAAAAACAGATTTAAAGGCTACTGGACGATCAGTCTGTAGTTCAAAGCAAAGTCTCTAGACAAAAAAATATGAATCTTTTATTCAAAACCATCTGAATGTCTTTAGACTTGAAGTTCTCATTTCATCATCCATTGTTGGACTTTTGCGGGATGAATGAATACTTCACTGGATGGTGAAGGAACCAGGTCAGAGGTCATTCATGGGTCTGTTTGTGCAGCAAGAAGCTCAGAGATTTTTGTTGGACATTTGATCTGTTTATCTTGTCATGTTTGATTTCTTGAATGCTTTAGGAATGTCTTTTTCTTCATGTGTTAATGTTAGTTGTTTGCACATCTGTTGAATTAGAACATCTGTAGATTATCAATAAACAACGAACAGATCTACATTTTATTACACTTCATTACTTTTAAGTAAGAAATACAATAAATTAGACAGAAGTGAATCACATATTAAACGGTATAGTTTATTCTTATGAACTGAATAAAAAAAAGGAATTTGGGAAGTTTATCTCAGAGCTTAGAGATCTTTTTAAAAATGGGTCAACAATAGGTTTTTATCTTCCTGCAGAGAGAGTTGATGCTGTTTGAAAGCATAAATGACATCTTAAATGCCAGCTTCTCTTAAATACCACTGTGTTTTTATAACCATTGCAGTGAGATGCTGTCATAGTGAAAACGTATCACAGATGTGCTGACCTCCCCCTGTGCCGGCTGATGACTTCCTGCTCTTTAGTACCAAACGCCAAACTGCTGTTGAGCTTATTTCCAAACAGGTTAAAGAAAACGTTAACTGGATGAGTGCATGAAGTCTTTAGTGAGTGCATCGCTGACCTTCCTAAACACCGTCTGTATGGCAGGGTGCAGGTCCCCCTCCATGCTGAAGACGGGAGGTCTTGTGGATGACTCCTTTATGGGGTCAGGCAAAGCCAAAATCCTGCCGTCGTCACCAAACCACTTCAGCCCCTTATCAGGATTAAACAGAAAACCTTCAAGCAGCAACGTGTCTGGGTAATCCCCAAATGAAGCGGATCATACCTCCTCCATTTTTAACAGACGGTTCTCGAGGATGGTCTCGTTGGTGAGGGACACAGAGGGCCTTTTCCCCACATAGAGGCCCTCATCCTCAATATAGCGAGGCTTTACTTTCTCAGGAAGTTTCACAGAAGTTGGAGCTGTACCAAAAGGAAGCTGCTTAGATCAGAGGGACATTAAAGTCCTGGATGAGGATCAGATGATCTGATGCTGGGTTTTCGTACCTTTTCGAAGGCTCGGTGTAAACAGGAGCTCACTGTTCTGCTCAGCTCGCTTTCGGATCCCAACATATTCCGCCTTCGCCGTCTCCAGGAAATCCCGCGGCGATTGATCAACGATGAATAAATCCTCTTCGTGAGGAACGAGCCGAGTTTCTTCACTCTGCGTCATTAATTCTGTGTTATCAAACACAAAACAATGGATCCACACACACCAACCCTCCCTGGCTGAGTGTTACCTGGTGTTCATTGTGATCCTGACTATCTTCTTTATCATCTTCCTCCAGTTCCTCCCCTTCATCCTTATCTCTGTGCTCATCAGTCGCTTCTTTCTGTTTACGGTTTTTCCAGCTAAGTTCCTCTGTCTCCTCCGCTGGTTCGGACTCAAAATCAAACGTAAAGAAATCATAAGCCTCCTGTGCAGTTGGGAGGCCCTGCCCTACCTGGAGACAAACACACAGTTGATGAAACAGTTAGAACAATAAAGGATTTTTTTAATACCAAAGCACAAGACTTACTCTTTTTGCAGCCTCTTTGAACTTCACCCTGGTGCTCAAAGATGCAGGAACATCCTCTTCTTCTGCTTTGACAGAATCGCTCTGTAAAATATCAGTGGTTAACCTTTACCGTGGGAATATGTTCAGACATTTCAGGCTAAAGGAGTTGCTCACCTCTCGGTCAAAGCGTGTTAACCTGTCTTTGCCTCTGAGGCTCTGGAGACGGCTGGTTGGATCTGCAGAGACCTTCTCCTCCTGCTGAAGATTCTCTACCTTAAACTGAAATTGCAACATCCGTATATGTTGTTTCAACAACACATCCTATAGGTAAACTAGTTCTGGACATAATTAAAAAGAAAACCCTGTTTACCCTCGCTGCCCTGAGTTTCTCCTCCAAGTGTCGTGTCACAAAACTGTCTAACTTTTGAGAGCTGGAGACATGCAGAGGTTTCAAAGAGTGGCCTGAAATAGAAAAGACCACGTAAAACGATGTGTTTTTACACCTGACGTACGTCCCATCATGCTGCGTTGGCAAGCTGTTACAGATTTAAAAAGACTCTTTTTGAATAAAGACAGTCACAGATCCTTTCATTAATTCATCTTCTAAGCTGTTAACATCCCTTTTGGGGTCAATGGGGCTGCTGGAGCCTATCCCGACCACTTGTGGCCGAAGCCAGGGGACAACCTTGACAGGTCGCCAGCAGGGCCACAATAACATACAAATGCACTCTCACATTCACACCGAGGGACAATTTGGAGTGACCAGTTAACCTATGAAGCATGTTTTTGGACGGTGGGAGGAAGCCGGAGTCCCCGCAGAAAACCCACGCATGCACGGGGAGAACATGCAAACTCCATGTTCTGTTTCAGGAAGCAACCGGGACTTGAACCAGGGGCCTTCTTGTTGTGAGGCACCGTGCAGCCACAGATCCTCCTTTTCTTTTCGGCTCTTCCCTTTATGGTTCGCCACTGTGAATCGCTCTCCTCCATCTAGCCCTGTTTTCTGAATCCTCTGCTTTAACAGCAGCTACCTTCATGTCTTTGTTCACTGCATCCATAAACTTCCTCTTTGGTCTCCCAGACCTTTTGCCTGGCAGCTCTAGACTCAGAAACCACACTAATTTCTCACATGTACTCATATCAATGCAACAGGAATCTTTAGGATTAAAACAGTTGCTTTAACTATTGCTTTCATACGTCTTTGTATGAATGTATAATTGTTGAATGTATTGTTTTGTGCATTATTCTTGCTTAGATTGCTTGATATAAACCATTTCAAATCAAATCAAATCAAATAAAGAGCAATAAACTAAGATGTTTAAACTGTTTTTAACCTTTTTTTTTGTCTGTTTAGATGGAGACAAAACCAAAAAGTTTTTGAAATGCTCCCACCCTACGTTGGCAAGAATGCTTTCTGAAAGGGGGCTATTAACCTCCTCTGCACCCTGAAATACAATCATAACAAAAACATTCAAGTGACTATTTATGATTCAGCAAATATGTGCGTAAATCCACTTCATCTTGTGCAAAGATAAGTGTGCAACAACACGCACATCTTTTGTATTTGGTGCATTAAAGAAGGAGTCTCTAAACTTAAGTTGAAATGCAGCCAAGACGCCTGTCAACGTACATATAAGTACTCCGATCCTCCACCAAATGCTGCAAGAGAAGTTACTCAACTTAGAAAAAGCCACAAACCTCTGAGAGAACCAGATGGAGGCCTTGAAACCACCGTCCTCTCAGCTGGTTCCTCGCTTACACTTAGGTGCTGAACAGCAGAAGCCTCCTCTGCACCTTCATCATCATGTTGAGACTCCTTGACTGAAGATTCCTCAATCAACTAATAAAAAAAACCCCAGAGGAACCAATAATTTTGTATCAAACAGGAATGACTGATGGTCGACTGAAAAAAGCCACAAAGGATGCACTTTTCTCCTCCGCCTCTGCCTCTGAGCCCTCAGTGCGCGTTTCAGAGTCTCTCCTGAGTCTTCCTCGCTGTCTTCAGCTTCCTGAAGAAACACGAGAAGAAGAAAGGACCTTCATCCATGCAGCTATTTCACACGAGAGCCGGGGAAAAGTCAGCATTACACACAGGATAGCAATAAAGTCAGTGGGCTAATATCAACCTTCATCATCATGGCAGTGTGCTTCTTCTTCACGCCCGACACCAAAGCCTGCAGAGAACAGTTTAGATAAGACTTAAGGGAAGTTCTTGGTTGTGTCTTATAAAGAAGCCTGACTCCCGCACGTCATGTTAGGACTTGTTCAAGATTGCGGGATTGAGTTAAACCGGTTTACTTCCAACCTTGATGTTAATTTTTGTGTGGAAATAATACATATTGTATAACTGTACCTGGAGGTCATCTTTTTTGTTTCTTCCCAGCGTTTCCTGCAAATTCCGCCGTTTCTTTCCCAGTTTTTCTCGGAGTTCGCTTAAAAACACGAAACAGAAAAGATATTAATTCTAGTACGACTTATTACTGCGAATAGTTTAGCCACATCTTCTTGTATAAGCGAAAACAGTCAATTTACCTCGAGGAAGCCAGGGCGGCAATTTATATATTTATTTGTGGACAACTTTTGATCAGTTTTAATTGTTTAAAAAGCCACAGATCTCTGCGTAAATCAGTAAAACATAAAATCGCTAGGCTCCGTTAGCGCTGCCTAGTAACCATATAAACTACTACTCAACCTAACTTGGACGCCAACGAACCAAATGCAGGGTTTTCATTCGTCAATAAAACTGTCAATCATACGTGACACGGAAATCATGGACTACGGTGTCCGGAAAGCTAAAAAATACCGTAGAACACTTTTGTTTGTATTTTTCTCCCAATTTGTTTCTGTATTAGTCTTTCTTAATGTGATTTCTAACTTAACTAGTCTAAAAAAAGGCTGAGAATATAACTTAATTCAATTGGGAAAAAGAATGGCAAATACAGCTCATCATAAAATCTGAACAGATTTTCTTTTGCCAGTCAATAGGCAGTGGCAGCACCACTTCCAATTCATTTAATTTTTTTATTTCACATCCTTTTTTTTAAAATTTTTAACAAATGATGACAAATTCGACTCTGTTACACAACAATGATTGCTAATAATAGCTTTAGTCGTGTAGAAAAGGTAATGTTTAAATGTTTTACTTTACAGCTAAACTCTTGCTTTTTTATATTTGTATCAGGAATGTCTTTATAAACAGATGTGATTCTTAGAATATGCTTTTAGAATTTGTTGACCAAGGTTTAGCACACCCACAGTTTTAGTAAGAGCCATCACTTTATGGGTTGCATTCGTCATATTTTTATGAAATTATTGTTCTTGTGTGTGTTTAAACTTTTGTGATGCTGAACTGCAAGCTGGTATTTTAGGGGCCAATTCACTGCAGGCACATGAGATCATTTTAGTTTAATGCAAACTCATTTAGAACTACCTGGAAGTATTCCAACTTGTATTTTCTTTTTCAATTTTTTCTTAAATTCACAACAAAAATAACTGCCTATATGCTCCTTTATGCAGTCCTTGTAAACATAGAGCTCCAAATATCTTGGTTGTTTGAAGCTTTACCTCTCCAATGTCGTGAAGCAAAGGTGTCCACAAGACTCCTAAGAAGAATTTGATCACTCAGAAAGAAATTTACAAACTGAAAAAAACAGCAGTGATATCGTTTTATTTAATTCACAAGAGTCATTGGATTTTACAGCTGTTTTTACAGTTTGAGAAAGCTTTTTTCTCTTTCAGGTCTCTCTGACAGCCTCAACATTTCAGAATATTAACTCTTTCTAAATAACTTCAAAATTGCTGTTGAAACATTTGTATAAAAATATAATTTTACTATATATGCATTCTTTTAGAAAAATCAGCAGTTTGGGCTTTCCCAGGCTCTATGTATAGTCCTCTGCCAGCGTGTCAAGGTAGATGGTGTCTGCATAGAGCAGGAAGCCAGAGAAAAGGCTGTCCGCCCAGCCAGGGTCTGCAAATAAGCCATTCTGGTCTTGGAAGAAGATCTCCATCCACACCTCGTCTTCAGGGTTCAGGTACATGAGAGTGGATCCAGACGCCACATCATGGTTTCCCGTGTTGGCATCAAAGGTTTTGATGCGATACTGACCATTTTGCACAAGACCAACGGCCAAATGTTTGTTGGCCAGAGTAAGGTCATAGGAGAAGTAGTAGATGCCTGGGTACGCACAGATGAACTTGCCTGTCTGCGTGTTGTAGTGGCCGCCCTCGTTAAAGAGGACCTTGTTGAACTTGATGGGGGTTTTCTCAGTAGGGTAGCTGCTGGTGATTCCTACAGAGAAAGCAGATTTTGGTTGCAGGCTGCCACATTTGCAGATTCCTGGAGTCCCGGGTGGTCCTCGTTTGCCATTGTCCCCTTTTTCTCCGTCAGATCCCAGCTGACCAGGCAGACCCACTTCTCCATTTTCGCCAGGAGGACCTCGTTTGCCAGCAGGCCCACGTTCACCTCTCTCTCCGCTCTGACCTGTGGGGCCAATCTTACCCTTCAGCCCTGAAACACAGACATCACATTTCAATTTTATGTTCAAATTACAGTTCATCGGTAACAAACACGAATCCTTTGGAAGGTTCAAACAATGGAAACACAACTTAACACTATGATGTAAGGCAGCCTCAAAACTTACAAAGTTGCCTCTATGGAAGAATAATAAAAAACAACAATGGTCAAAACATCATCTTCTAATGTTTTTTTCATAATTGACATCTAATACAGAGAATGAAATTGGTGCACTATCCGTTTGGAGGAGGAGCTGGAGGGAGTGGCTGGTGAGAGGAAAGTCATCTTTGATTGGATTGTTACCCCCTTGACCCAGTCCAGGATGAGTGGGACATGGATAGATGAATGGATAGATGGCACAAGGAAAAAAATCCTGCTTAATGTTGTTTATGCTGTAACAATGTGACTATATTTGAACTTCTACATATCCCTTTAGGGGTTGCCACAGCAAGCTTTCAGTGATTCACAGAGGTGGTTTGGCAGAGCTTTGGTTTGCCCTTTCTGAAACAACCCCATTTTTTATGCACTGAACACAATCTCCGCTCTAAAGTAACACTAAGAGCTGTGGTGCCAAACATAGTTTCTCCATGTGTCTTCTTTTCTGAAGCCTGTCTGGAGACTGCAGTTTAAGTCAAATCTAACAAACTTGGTTCATTTGTTGTTAAGCAGTGAATGTTGGTAATCTATGGCATTTGTGTGCTCGAAAGCAGTGCTGACATGGAATTATAATCTTGCACAAAAATACATAAAACAGGCAAGAATGAAAGAAAAAAAAATCACATTTTTTTGGTCCTTGCAGTCCTAAACTCTGGCCATAAACATGGACCTCATTATTGTGGGAAAAGGTCTAAATTTTGGGTTTTTAGTTGTTTTTTTAGTAAATATGGGCAGGGATAAAAAAGTAAAAGCATAAACATAATCGCCTTCAGTTTTAGAATTTTTCTGACCTCATAGCTAATAATCTCCATTGTTATTGTACTGTAAACACCCTGAAAAAATACAACTGGGTTTGTTTGGGCATGCTCAGTGCATGTGAAGGTGCGTGCAGGAAATCATGTTCCTGACATAATGGAAAACACAGGTGTGTGATGCTAATTTCCCCTGACAGATTTATTGTCTTCCTGACTGGACAATGTAGCTTGGCACAGAACTTCCAAATATTTTATGAACGTTTGCAGCCTTTTTTTTCTTCCAAGGAAATCTAAAGAAAACAAATCTGGTAAGAATCAGTGTTTCTTTTCTCTGTTGGGATTTAAAAAAAGACTTGGTGACAACCGCACTTGGAAAGACAGCTGGGCCTTAGAGGACCTTTAAGGATTAACTCCTGCACAGTACTATGAGCAGGCAGAGACCTCCAACAACAACCTTAGGCCTTAAGATAATGTTCTCAATAGGAAGAAAAGTCATCATTTACTCAGTGTAATTGTAGAGTATCATTTTGGAGCTCATCAGTCTGTAGTGGTACAGATTATTCAAAAGAGGAAAACATTCAGGAGCGCTGCCAACCATCCCAGGAAATGATGTCAGACTGTGTTCAGCTCAGGATCAGACTGTTAAACGCTCAGAGAAATTCCATGCACAGAGCTGCTGACCTCTTCCACATCTTTGAGTCTATTAAAGGCATTGGCACGGTTTCCGTGGAGCTGAATGGGGTCTGCATTCAACAACGGATGATTTTATGCAGACTTTTGTTAGAGTTGTTGAACTGCGCTGGAGGGGCATCAAATTAAAATGTGTTCTTAATTCTGCTTTCACATTGCTGGGGTGAAAATGTTTGTCTTTGTTCTTTTAATTTCCTTTTTCTTTTTGGAAGTTCTTTCACATATTTTACACTTGCTTTTATAAACTTGCTGGCCAAAATATAACAAACCCTAAAAAACCCTGCAGAGTTGCAGTAGTTCATGGCTACAACAGTGAGTTGTGGGCAGAACCATTGGCGCAGATCAACCCCACCTCCACTTCCCCTCCCTGTTGCTGAAAGCCCTCTGTGACACTCTCTCTACACTCTCCTGCTAGCGTACAGCCACTAACAACCCCAACGTAACATCATCAGTGCAATAAAAATGGCGAGCAATATCTGAGCTGTCCAGCCATAACCCTTTGATCCAGATGCCAGCTTGGTTGAGAAAAACAAAGACATACATGGATCTATTTGTCTGCAAGTGGATCCTTCAGAATGGAGCGGAGCAGGGAGCTTTTAGCTCAACCAGTGTATTTTCTACATCCTAAAAATGATATTTTTCCCCGCTGAAAATCTTTCATCTTTTGCTGATTCACAACGTTTTGAATAAAGGAAAAACTCAAAAATGCAATTTTAATCTTAACTTTCTTCATCTGTGTGTGTGCGTGTGTGTATGTGTGTGTATATGTGTGTGTATATATATATATATATATCCTCCATCATCAGAGAAATCCAACAGGAACACATAAAACAGGATTTTCATCCGAGCGGGTCTTCATAGCAAAGGGTCCGCGTTAGTGCTTAGGGTCCATCATGATCATATTTGTGTGGGAAAATCAAACCAACACATACTGATGAACTCAACATGCATGTTTTTGTGATGGGTGTGGGACGAGGAGGGTCTGGAGAACGAGAGAACATGCAAACTCTAGACAGACAAGCTTTGGCCTGGATTCAAACAGATTCCTCAAGGTGTAGTGGTCAACCTCATCATTGAACTTATGATGAATCACATGAGCTTCTCTCTGTAGTTTCAGCTGATACCAGCTGTCAGATAAGATCAAGTTTTATCTTTCAACACAGACAGGGTCACACGTTTCAGCCACTGCTGTGTGTAATTATGGTTTTCATAATACCTGTGTCTCCTTTTTCTCCCTTTTCCCCTTTCCTGCCATCTCTGCCATCTCTTCCTGGAATACCCACATTCCCCTGTGCTCCAGGAGGGCCACTGAGACCAGGTTTGCCCGGTGGGCCGGGTGACCCTGGGATGCTGCAGATCAGTCTTGGCCCTCCTTTGAGCTTGGCGTCCAGCAGCTGCCCAAAGACACAGTGGATTACTCCCACCAGCGCCCACATCTTCAAATCTGAAGAAGCAAAGAAAGCTCAGCAAAATGTTCGACTCCCTCTTTAGAACACAGAAGCATGGAAAAAGAAAATGTCTGCAGAAAAAACAGTCATTCAAAATACAGCATGAGGCCAGATGGGATGCTGTAATATGAAGCGATCACTGTTTCACATCCATCATGTTCTCATCCAGTCACACGATCACATGAGAAACCTCAAAACAAATGTTCTTCTCACAAACATTCCAAAGTGGTGACACAACACCTGAAATGCTTTCCAACCAGGAAGACGCCTCATCCGTGTGCTAGAAACCCGAGCACGTATGAAATTTCAAAAAGTGAAGCTTTCCTCTTCATTTTGGGGAATTAAACAGTCTTCTCTAATGAATCATATGGAAGGAGGGAAGACTGCTGTCCTCTGTGAAATGTTCCATGAGCTTCACTATGGGAATTACAGATGTGATTAAGACACAGGCTTTTTTCTCAGCAGATTCTACAAAGTAGGCGTGAGAACCCGAGTGCTGCATCTGCTGCTTGTCTTTGTGCAGTGTTGGAAAATTAGTGTCAGAGTTGCATAAAAATACTTTTTTGTTTTCTGTGCAGCCATGTCACACACAAAATGTCTGCGCGATGTCCTGATGCCCTTGTTAGTTTGTCGTGTTTTTTTTTGACGAGCTGGATAGGGTTTTAAGCAAGGACATCGAATCAGGGGAAGGGATTAACCCTTGTGCTATCTTAGATGACCCCACCCTTACATTGACGTGTTCTCCCTACCATGACAAAGGTGTTTAAAGGTGGAAAGATTTCATGTAATCCATGGACACCAGTGAAGATCACAAATCATTGAAGAAAAAAGGTTCAGAGCACTGTCTAGTGGGTCTAAATGACCCAAGTGCCTAGGATAGCACAAGGGTTAAACACGACCAAATCTTGAAACTATGATAACAGTTTTTGTTAATAACAGTTTAAGGGAGAAAGGGTTTCTTTCTTCTTCTTTCCTTTGGTTGCAGATCTCATGCTTGCAAAGAAAATCTGCAACCAAAGGAGAATGTTTTGATTGTTTTGTTCTGACTTTCATGTACTGCAAACACAGGCCCCATAGAGAAAAAGCAAAATTCTTAAAATTTGTACAGTTTACTTTAAATAAACCAAACAAAAAAATGCCATCAGGGTATAAAAATGGTCTTGCCAAAGAAATCTTATTTTAAGAAAAAAAATTCTAGTCACTGAGAAATGTTTTGCTTTTGAAAACGTTCTTGATAAGATTATTTTTCCTGCAATAAGATTTTTTTTTTTAAACAAGGGTCTTTTTACTTTATCAAGATTCAGTTTTTGGAGTGTGTCTGAGGTAGAAAGTTGAAAAAGATAATCCCTTTTTAAAAAATACAATTACATTCTCCACAGTACAATGCAACACACACACACACATACATACACACAGGATAAACAAAGGTGTTCATGAACAAAATGTTTTTCTGCAGCTTTCTGCATGAAAACAAACCGCGCGGACAGATGTGCATGTTTGTGAGGGTTTGTGTTCTTACCCCACATTTGACAGCTGTTCATTTCCAGCCCAGATGAAGATTGCAGTTGTGTGCGTCTCTGCCGTCCTCTCCGCTCAGACTCCAGGGCGGAAGACAGGCGAGGCCACTCTGAACATGTTCTCCTCTCACATTTGCGTGCAGAGCTCAGCTGTTTGGCTCCTCGCAGCCCTGCAGCACTAACAGTGGCTTCATCCTGCGCTCCTCCGCCCACCCCTTCTCCACTCCCTTCACTCCTAAACGTCCCAAGGTCGGCATACGAGTATCATTAAGGGTGTGCAGAATCTCTTTCAATCTTACAGCCTCAGTAAAGAAGTGAGCAGATTGGATTTTCATAGTGTGGATAGTTCATATATGCCTGAAGTCAGATGTGTGAACGCTTCTTCTCAGAAAATACTAGGTTCTATGTGTTTCTTCTTCAAGAAGTAAAATTGAATTTATTCTGTTCCAGCAGAAGCCAACATTGCTCTGGTGAAGGCCCTTCCCATTCTCTTTCCCCAGTGGCTCCTCCATCAAAGAAAATTGGGTGTGCTAGTGATGTAGTGCCTTTCGGTAAATTTGTAACACAAATCTCAATTTGTGAGTAAAAAAAAAAAAAAATCAACAAGTGAATTTGTTTTCATTCTTTTTATTGAAATGAGAAAAAACGACTCTTGCAACAGTTTATTTCAAGATTTATTTTTTGAATTTTAGTAGACGAGACATTTGAATCATACGGAGCCCCTAAAAAACTAGGTTGAAATGTAGCTTTCCAGACATTTTATGCTGTGATTGTTATTACAAAAATTCATTTTAAAGCATGCATATTATCCATCAAATTCTGGACTATGTTTTAAATTCAAAACACATTTACTGTTTAATGATACCTCAGGTGTGCAAATATGAGTAGACATAAGTGTTTATTTTCTTAACATCTTGAACCATAGCTCTCATTAGATATGCCTTTTTTTATATCATGGTCACAGTGCCCCACTTAATCTAAACTAACTATGGTGGTAAAATCCCCCACGATGTGATGGTTATGTATTCTCTTAAGTCTTAAGAGATTAAACTAAATATCAAATATTCATAGTTCAGCATGTGTATGATTGTTGATCAGGACAACCTCTGCAGCAAACAAGTTCTGACTCATTTTGTATATTTATAACTGTATTATTTAAGACACAGATTGTCCAGCCAATTTGGCAGCTGTTCCAAGAATAATAGCTTGAGTTATCAAAACATAGTCCACCATGAGTGTGATAATTATAGGTTTGTTTTCTCACTGCTTTTTATAAACTTTTATGGCAAATCTTTGTCATTTTAAACCTAATGTGAACAAAGAATAAAAGAGCTATAATGTGTGATTTCTTCTCCAGAGACCTAATCTGGGACTAGATTTTTGAATCTTATTAAATCAAATTTTATACATAAAAAAACGTTTATCAAACCTTGTGCAACTCGAAGCGCTTTAACATTTAAAACAAAAACAAAGAAAACACAATAGTACAAAAAAGAAAAATAACAACCCACGCCTCTCTGTTAACACACATGATCACACACACAATGAATACTTCTAAAAGTAACTTCTGAAATAAATTTAAACTACAATCCTGGTCTTGAAATTGATTTTTTAGTCTTGAAAATTTGGTTTAAGGTGGTCCAAGAGCTTTTTAAATCCAAAAATAAGGACTATCAAATCACAGTTTTAGCCACATAAACCTCAGTGCTGGAACAAGTTCAAAACCTTTTGAGAAAAGGTTTTATTTCATCCAGCACCAGATATTCCCAACCAAGCTTGTTTCAAAGCACAGCAAGACGTGTGCCTGAAAACTAAAGACTGATTTATTTGATGATCTAATTAGCCTAACTGTCACAAAATACTTTAATTTTTTATCTTAAAATTGGTTTAAACAAGTAACCAATAATAAAAATTAACTTTTAAATGTGCTTATGAGGAAGATAGAAGTATAGAGTAAGCAGGAGATCAAATAAAGAAAGAAAACTTTTGCAGCCCAGTTGTGTCCAAACAAAATGGGTCTTTATTCAGGAAGTGAAAGAAAGAAAAAGATTGTAATCAACACCCCATTTAATACAAAACCAACCAAAATAAAAAGAAACATGATGTTCGTATTGCATATCAAAGAACCATTCAGTAATAATTACAATCCAAACACCTCATTACCACTTTAGTGAATCTATACACAAACTCTGATTTAGAAATTAGCCACTTCAACAGTAAAATCACAAATATGCAGCTTTAGAAATAATCAACTCAAAATAATATCTTAGCAATTAGCATCTTAAATAATATTCTGTGTTTCCACATAAAAATACAAAATAATACCAATGACAATAAAATGTGAAAAATTATTCCAAGAGTTTTGCTACTATCAAACAAAATAAAAATACAGGATAAAACAAGATGAAAGGAAATAGAAATATGCATGAAAAAGTCTTTCCTTTTGTTAGCAAAACACTATCCAAAATAACTACAATCATTTATATCAGTACAAAGATATCTGGATTTAAAAATACTCGCAATGAAAAAACGGGGTTTCTTTTTTTCTGACAGTAAAAAATGACACTGTGGATCAGAAATCTGCAAAATATGCAATGAAAAAAATAAATCTGCATTAAAAAGGTTTACACTGTAGTTCTTACTTTTATACAAACATTAGAAACAGTATTGCACATCACAACACAGATTCGAGGTTAGTCAGCCTTTCAAAATGTGTTTTATTCAAGTTTCAGAGCATCTAGGAGGACAGGCAACCGGGGCCTCGATGCCACAGGGGAGAATCTCAAGTGTCTTCCCAGAATAAAGTAAAACCTTCATGTTTCTTTCCTTCTAACGAAGCGTGTCATGTGCATCAAAACGAGAATCAACTGTGAATGACATGACTCTTAGTCTCTGAACAGAACTTTTGGACATAATTAGGGGGAATTAAACAGTAATAATAGTCCTATTTAAATAGAAAAATACAATCAAAATCAAATAGCTTTTTTTGTCTATAAAAATAGTGAAATAAATATGATTTTTTTTTACCAAAAAAAAAAAAAAAAACGGACACACGCAGCAAAACAACAGTGTTTAACATAGAAAATAGAACCTCACAGAAAACAGCACGAGTCAAGTGTTACAGGTGACGATATTAAAACAGCAGGTGACACCAGGGGTTTCGGAGGGGGGGAGACACAGATAGGGGACCCATGAAGCCATTGTGAATCCAGGTCCTCGCAACGAGCAGATTACATTAGAAATATATTAAAAATATCTGACTCTACTCACACACAACAGATAACTTAAGACCACGGCTTCACGCTACATCTTAAATAATTATGAAAAAATAAAATCTAATTAATCCTCTGTACACTTTTAAATAAGTGGAGCCCACATTTGCACCAGAATCACTAAAGAGGGGTGATAATGGGGGAGAATAGAAAAGTAGTGCATAATATATATATATATATTTATATATATATCATCCAAACATATTGAAGGGCAGGTGATGGGTAAGTAGTCGACACAAACAGTTTAAGTTATTCGACCCAGATAAGAAAATAAGCTTTAAGTTTCCGTTCCATTAAGGTTTTGTAACAGTACACATTTGACGCTGTAACACTGATACTGAGGAGCACACACAGCGGCCAGGGGACACCAAAAGCACGACAACACACTTGATCAGTACCGAACAGACGGGCCCGCTGCCATCCTCACAGAAAGATTGTCCCTCAATATTTTATAAAGAGTCTCTCAGGGGTCGAGGTGGAAATCAAACAAACAGCATATTGAGAACAGAGCTCCTTCTGTCGCACGCCAAGAAACCCTCCTCCTCAGTTTCAAGGCAGGGCGAGTGGATGAGGAGAGGCTTCATCGTCCCCCAAAGATGTTCCTTCTTGGATTTGCGGAGTCACGCAGCAAGAAGGTGACTCAACAAGCGGCCTAAAGGTGGTTTTTCAGACACCCAGCTCGGCCCTTCAAACGGAAACATCCGTCGGCTCTGCTGGGGCCACACGCGTCTGAGAGGGCGAAGGCGTGCTTCCCCACTATGTTGCAACTAAGCTATTCTACACTCACAGCAGTCGCACAACACACAGACAACATCAACACAAAACCACTGAACACTACTCTGCTTCTCAGCTGTTTTTTTTGTTTTGTTTTATAAAGTTATACGAGCCACAAAATGATAGCGTCCACTACGTCTACAGAAGGACCAATATCACTTATTGTATTGATAGTATGTGAACAGACAGAGAAACGCCAATGCATGCAAGTATACATATGTTTTTTTTTTTTAAACTTATTCCAACATAACTTCGACCCTCCGCCTGCGATCGACAATCACGTCTCAGTTTTTCATAAAAGACTTCAGTGGTTTAAACCGTTTTTTCTCTGTGTTGACTCTTTTCTCCCAACAATCCTGCATGCTATTTGTGTAAGCCTATTGTCATCTCGTGCACTCTGACTATGGCGAGGTGACCATTAGTGGTTTCACTTTACAGGATGTGGGTACAAAAACAGCATTAAATATAATTCCTACACATCTATTCATATATATACATATATATATGAATAGATGTGTATATAGCAGCAATGCTTCCTAAAATAGCTTGTAAAGTATAAATGTGGAATTAGCAGAAACCAGATTTAACTTGAGGTATCACTCTACAGGCCAGAAAATAACCCTATTCCATTTATCTTTAATAAACTCTGTAAGAAGAAGAAGAAGAATGAGCCCATGGCAACAATAAAAAAAAACAGCGTTAGTTTCGCGGCAGACCATGTGTCAAATTTACGGTTCCTATCAATTTTGCTACCTTTGGTAAATGACCTGCGGCAGGCGCCAACGTCAGAGAATCAAGGATTTCCTGGAAACAAGTGTGCACTGATTGCACGCTGTGGTTGCTAGCAGCAGACAGACAGACAGGCAAGCTGCCCCCATGCAAAAACATTCCCGTTTCTACTTTAAATCTCACATACAAAAATAATAAAAAAAGCTACAAAAATCTATCTCTGTTTTTTTCTTTTTAAATCTCCTCTTAGAAAAGATGAAAGTACCACAAAAGAGTTGTAGAGTTGTCAGAGCCTGAGATGTGAGGGGGGATTTGGTGAAAAACTGAGGCTTGTGGTGTTTGGCTGCTACAAAAGATATAGAGCTATATATAGTATATACTGTTTAGTGTTACGCACTTGATTATACTGATAGCTTAGGTAAGCAGGAGAGGCAGAATGATGCTCTTTTTCCTGTTTCTTTTCCCTTTTCTTTCGCCGTGTCACCCCAGAGAAGTTGCCGCTCTAGTTCCAGCGGAAGTGAATCTGCCGAGGGCGGTCGGCTCCCTCCTTCACCAGGGGCTTGTGAAACTCTCTTCCGGCGCGGGAGTGGATGTTGGCCCAGCAAAACTCGCAGTAGTACTGAAGACAGGTGACGTTCGCACAGAAAAAAGGAGCAAACTTGCCCCCGCAGCGTGCGCCCTGACACTCATCGCACAGCTGATCGTCCAGGACGTACGGCTTCACCTCCACCTTCAGGATGAAAAACACACTTTCACTCAAACACAGTAAATGCTGCATGCCTAACTAGGAGCTCCTTAAAATCCTTTACTCTTTCGTTGATGTGTTTCAACTAAAGCCTTAGAGACATGCACCCGTTTGCCGGTTGACCTGTACAGTTGATGCAGGTTTTTTAGTTTCCCAGGCCCGTAGAAAGGCGTGGAGAAGAGTGGCAAGTATGTCTTGCAGTTCCCTTTAGGTTCGTGCGGCCGCCACAAGGGACGTCATGAAAATGGAACCTACCATTGTCGTGCGTGTGGTAAGTGTACCGTCAAGTATTTGCAAGGATATTGGTAGGTCCATGCAATAAAGATGTACAGGTGATGCTGTGGTATGAGGTATGAGCATTGACTCCTTACCAAAGGTGAGCAAATGCTGCACTCACGAGATGTGCATGTGATACGCAAGTGCCTGTGGGATGCCCACACAAACTACGCTCTGATTGTCTGATTTCCAACAGTCAGGCTCCATGTTTATACTAAGGTAAAAGCCCTTCACGCTGTGTGTTGCAGCATACTCTGTAATCCGGTTGATTTAGCATTATTATGGAAGGAAAACACTCTGAAGAAGCATTTTTTACTTAATTGGAAATAGTAGTAATAGTTTTAACAATAAAAAGAAATTGTAAATGTATATTTTATCCTATGCATATTTCATTTATTTTTTTATTTTGATTTATAAAAATGCACACAATAGCGGTTCTTTAATGTACAACTGAAGTAGTTAAAGTAGGCATAAATAAAAAGTTATGACACATAAATGTGTAACATATATACATTTAATGCTTTTATATTGTCGAGTATTGTAAATCTGTATAGAAGAAAATATTAAGCAATCATTTTTTGGCTGTCGTCAAACTAAATTAATGAATTATAAATAAGAAATGCACTATGAAAGGAAGGTCAGCTCTATGCAGACTGGCTGTGGATCAGTATTAGGTGATGAATTTTGTTTCTGTACAAGCTGCTTTCAGCATCACCGTGACAACAATCTCAGATATTTTGAGGGCTGCTGGAAAATTTGACGGGAATGTTACAGTAAACTCCTTCTCCTGGGTTTCATTTCAGAAAATCTACTTTAATTCTCCATCGTTTATAGATATGACAGAGTTTTGCTTGTTGCCGAACTTTCAGATTTTTACGGCAAAGTGAGTGTTTTAGGTTTGACGGGGGCTTTTTTTTTTGTTCCAGATAAATTTAGTCCTGGTTGTAGCACACTAACAAATGTACAAATGTGAGGAGGAGGTCGTACCCGCTTATCAATGTCGCCGTGCTGTAGCTGGACGAATCTGGCGCTAATGGCGGCGATGTAACTCTGTTGATTGGAGAAGGCCACCCGGCCCGCCCCTTTGGGATACTTGAGCTCCGGATCTGTGTCGATGCCTGCGTAGCACACTCCACCATAGAGGCGGTCCATAATCATGGCCAGCTCAACTGATTAAGACAAAGTCAAAGAAAGTGGAGCTTTATCATCAATTCTGGTGGAAACTCAGATTGTTCAGATTGTCTGAAGTCACCTAAAACAAAAACTTACTTGCTCTCAGAGGACGAGGGACTCCGCCCACAAAGATGGTCTTGCGAGGATCGAGTGGCTGAGAACCGTCCATTACAAAATCACTGTCACTCAGGTTCCATGGTCTTATTTGCACCTTCAGGGGAAAATAACATTGACCATCGTTCAGGAACAGACTCAACATCCCCGCTGCTCCTTCGGAGTTTGAACTCACGGGTTTGTCTTTGATGGTGGGGCTGGAAACACACAGGTAGAGCTTCCCATCCTCCTCCATGCAGGCCTCAATCAGAGCCTGGACAGAGCTCTCTTCCTGGAAGAGCAGGAACGCGTATCCTACAGCAAACACACCCAAGGTTCAGCGTTTGCAATAATCACCTGGAAAGCTTTAAAACACGCAAACAGTCCTCCATTCCAATAAACAATATGCCAGCAAAAGGCCTCTTTACCAACTAACTACATAATAGATTTCCAGCCACTCCTCTGCCACCTCTCTGCCAGGACCAGAGGAGGTCGGGGTTGCTGATAATCTGTTCATGCACACTGATCTCACTGCATTTGTCAATACCTTTAGGCGGAAAGTAGGATTTGCTCTCCGCTTTGTGCGGCCAATCCACAACCAGGTGACCAAAGCGGCGGAAACTTGATGTTATTTCGTCTAAGGGAACACAAAATAACAAGCAATTGAAGGGAAAGGACGCAAAACAGAAAATAAATTTGGCAGGACAATATGCTCATCGTTACTTTATTTCCGTCCTCCTCACCTTCATCTATGTCAGGGGGGAGGCCTCCAACGAAAACCTTACGAGAGAAGCGCTCAATACGCTCTCCGTTCTGATGAGGGTAACAGTTTGGGGAGCTGAGCACTCCTGGGACACCCTGGCTGCCAGGACCATCGTCAAGGAGATTGTCATCGATAGGAAAGAGGGAAGACCGACCTGGTAAAGGATGAGAGCTCACTGTCAATAACAACACAAAAGATCTCAGTCAAATAAAAGTCAGAGTCTCTTCTTTCTGCAGTAATGAACGAATGTCTATCTTTTTGATGCCAAAAAGAGTTTAAAATGAGGATTACTGTGTGTGGAGTTCAGATTATGTAGAAGACAGACATGCAAAGTGGACAAAGCTGAAGACTAAATGTAAGAACCATGTGTTCCCTGATTATTATGTCCTATATACTGTAACTATATTTCTTTTACTTGTGACTCTCAGAACATCCAGCATAAAAAATCTCTGCCAAACCACCTGTGCAATTCAGTGAAAGCTGATTCGCTGTGGCAACCTCTGAAAGGACATGCTGAAAGGGGAACATTAGTTTGTAAATAGGTTAGACTAGCTAACCTTTTTATGTACCGGTAGGTCTAAATCCAGATATTAAAAGGCCCTTATAACAGTCATGCACCCACATTGTTTACTTTCACAACAAATGCTTACATAACTGGCATTTATGTCTTTTTGTCACACTTTGCTCACTATTTCTTGCTGTTTTATGCCTTTTTCACAATTGTCAAAGTTCTAACTGAGCTTTTTTGGGGTGTAAATCCTCTGTTTTTTAAACATTTCAAGTCATATTTAAAAAAAAAGAAACGTTTAGTTTGCCTGTACAAAAGGACCAGGAGAATCTCCAAAATGATGTCACCTTAAAGAAAAACATAGCTCATTTGATCACAAATAATGTCAAAGTAGCCAAAGAAAAAGTAGAAAGTATATTTCTAACTTGTATGCGACCAAAAATCAGATTTTCAACTCATCATGTTTGAGGCTCAAGACTGATAAAGAAAATCGAGATGGATTTAAAGCTAAAAACAGCAGAGCAGCAGCAGTTCATCAGAAATTTGCCTCAGAGTTATTGGGAGGACTGATAGCGTAGAGTAAGCCCACCCCCACTTCCTATCACCCATCTGTTAACATAATCTCCCCGCTACCTTACAGCTCCTCACATTACCAGTGCAACAAAAATTGTGAGCAATATTAGAACTATCCAGCAGTATAATTTCAAGCCAGATTCCATCTCAGACCAGGAAAACAAAGACGTACATGGATCTATTTGTCTGCCAGTGGATGCATCAGTGGCTTGCTGTAGTTGGTTCTACGTCACAGCTACAAGCTTTTTCCAGTGGCATTATGTTTTGTCTGCTCCTGATTCATAACAATTTAAATAAATAAATACTCAGAAATACAGTTTAAGCTTAATTGTATTTGTATATGTTCTCCATCCATAGAAAAAAATGCCATAACATAACAGCCATAACAGTAAAACTAAGTTTGGTCTGTTTGTCGTTGTTTTTTTTTTAAACTTAAAGCCAATTTTCTACTTTTCTAGTCTAGGGAAACACAGCATAGATTAATGTTGGTAAAATAGAATATTTCCACAAAGCAAAAAAGTCAAAAGGTTATTTTTTAGTTTTTCTTCTTAATCATACAGGATACAAAACTGATATTTATGAAATAACTGCTCTTTTGGTTTCGAGTGGTAAAATGTTTGTGCAATCTGATGGAGCAGACCACACAGAAAGCTGCAGTTTTTTTTTGTAGACATACATTTTTTTGAGTTAGAAGAATTATCTCAATAAAAATGGAGGGAATACATAAAGAAAATTGAGCTTAAAATAGAATTTCTGAGTTTTTCTTTATTTAAATTGATGTGAATCAGGAGCGGATGAAAAAATTATGTCTGGAAAAGAATGTCTTTGTGATGTAGAAAATACACTGGGCGAGCCACAAACTCCCTTCTCCAAGCAGTCAGCAACAGGGATGGGAAGAGGGGCGGGGTTTCTCCACACCAACACTTTTAAAATGGATTATCACACATCTCTGCAACTATAAAACATTTTTCATCGGTCTTAACTTAATAAGGAGGGTTAACTTGAATATTTAAACAAATCGCTTAAAAATTAACAACAGAAAGCCACAGTAAGCACTAAAAGAGGTCATAAAGAAAAAACCCACGAGGAGAAAAAGACGTGCAGGAGAAAGCTGTATTTACCTCGACGCCTCCCGAAGCCCCTGGCTGCAGGTAAAAAGGAAGAAGAGAGCAGGTTTATAATTTCAAACTGTGGACATAAAACTTTTAGATATTGCATTTTCATCAAGTCATAACTGAGTTAAACCACGCTACATTTTAGAATGATTCACTTAAGGAGACTAAAACAAACCTTAAACAAACAAAAAAAAACATAAAAAGTTAAGATATTCTGCAAGAAAAAGGTTAATTTACCTTTTGCTTACATGATAATCATGTACCTTTAAATAAATGTTGTTTAAAATTCAACTTTAATTTTCTTAAATCAAACAAAAAATTCTTTATTTGATAAAAGTTGATGAGGAGAAAAAGCGGCATTGCTCAAAAGCAGAGAATGTCCTCAGCGAACCCCGTTACACAAAGCACCATGTGTGGCCTCAAAGAACTGAGAAAACACTGACAAACAAAAACAAATGATGTTCCGAAAACAGCCTTTCAAGGGGAAACTGCGAAATTCACACAGAATTTCTAAAAAGCAAAACGATGCTCCCCGCCGTCAGAGCTCAAAGCTGCTGACACCAGAGCTCATTTCTGACACCAACATGTGCTGAGTCCACGTGGGAGGCAAAAAGACTCTGCGGGACAACCACAGGGGTAAGAAATAGAGTGAAGCCAAGAAGTGCTGAAGGTGCATTCACTGTCCTCATGACTGAGCCGAACAAAGACAGCAGTCTTGTCACGAGTCTCCTTTTAAAAGCATCACAAGGGAAGCTCCTCTGTTAGACTCCACAGAAGAAGGATGTTTTGAGAAAACACCAAACCAAATGACCTCCATTCCAGAATTAATGACTTTAAAACAAACTATAGTACAACATTGTACAGTAAAGGGTCTTGTAGTAAAGCATCATGGGAGCTGGAGACACACAGACACACAGAGAGAAGGTGCTGAGAGATAATTACCATTTAGCATGAGAAGGCCGTCAGCCCCGGGGTTAGGGCATCCCACGCGGCCTGACATGAGAAACACACACATCCAGAATGTTACGAACGATCAGACACACACAAACACAAAAACAAGATGAGACACCCCGAGCAGATGGTGAGGACGGGGCGAGGCTGGCTTTCACGTGGGAAATGAAGGGCTCACATCGTGTGATAAACAACTTGCCATTGTTCTTCATCAAAGTGGTCTTGATTGACATTGACAGTTAGTTAAATGTTGCTTTTAAGAAGAGGTTGGGAATAGTTATAGTCGAAGATTTTATAAACAAGCAAAGGTCAACCACAGTAGCAGCTCTTCTATATTTCTTTTCCAGATCAGCAACCACAAACGCTGCACATATTTAATTCACAAATGTTTATGTTCTGTTCTGTGTTTCCTACTGCTCAAGAAAAGCAGAGTTGGAGCAAAATTGGGTAAAAAAATACATTTTCTCTCTTAAATGATAAACATCATAATATTCAAGATGAGTAGAAGTAAATCTAAAAAAGCAGAATTTTGGGGCAAAGATGCAGATTTACCGTAATTTCCGGACTAAAAGCCGCACCCATCACACTTTTAAAGGATAAACCTTTTTGTACATAGCAATTGTCCAGCGCTGGCGCCGGAAGTTTTCTTCCACAACAGTGACACACTGTAACACAGCACTAACAGGGCTGTTTTAAAAAACATAAAAGTCACTGAGAGCTAACTTCATCTTCCTCCTGTGTACTGAAACCATGGAAGTCTTCCTCCTCAGTGTGGGATTGGAATAGCGTCAGATATTCTTCCACTCTTTTTCAGTGTCTCCTTCGTTGTTGCTGTCAGTGTCACTCTGAGGTAAATTCTCTCCTGAGCTCGCGCTGTTCTCTCCGTCACGCAGCAGACCAGCTTTTCCAAACCCGTTGGTGATGGTGGATTTTTTCACACTGCTTCTAACGGTTGCTTTTAAGTTGAAAGCTGTGTCATATGCATTCCTTCTTGCATTTTCCATGATGAGGGTCTGCTGGTGTTATTCATTCACAAAGCAGGAATTTACGTTAAACTTGCGTCTTCCATGACACATTTACCGTATTCCCCCTGTCTCACTCTTACCCTTTTTTGCTCGAGCGCCCCCTAGCGGCCGTTAGAAAAAATGCATTAAAAAAAGGGAAAAAAAATGCATGAATTAGCCGCATCTTTGAATAAGCCGCAGGGTTAAAAGCGTGTGACAGAAGTAGCGGTTTATAATCCGGAAATTACGGTAGCTGTTAATCAGTTTTTTGCTATCCATGGTGTTTGTGTTTAGTTGAGTGCAGCTAAACTCACTGTAAAAATCCAGAAGGACATTTTGTTAGCTTAGCATTGTCAAGTTGAGATAAAAGTCAACACTGAGATGCTCATGCATGCTCTAAATAACTTCAGGTCATTTACATTGTTGTGCTGTTGTTTTTTCCCCAAAACATTCTGAATTGCTTCAGAATTATTGTGTGCTGACAAGGAGAAAAAAAATCCCTGCATTGGCTTTCCATGTTTTAGGGTGGATTTTAGATAAGAGATCTTTCATATAGAGATGCATTTCCAAGAGCTTTGAAGGTTTAAAACTCTTTTTAGAGGTTTCATCTGGTTTTTACATTATGTGAGACCTTCCTTCCTTCTTTTTTTTTAAACAAAGGTTCTAAAAGGTAAATCAAAACCTGCAGAGAGCCATTTTTTTATATTAGGCCCCAGGTCTGTGGAAAACCATTTTAATCTTACAATGTTTTTACCAACTTATTTATTTTTTTATGCAGTGCTTCAGTTTGTTTACATTTATATTTCTTTTCATATCAGTTTGTGAAGGGTTTCTTTATTAATTTGACTCTTTCCAGAGTCTTTGCACTCACGGCCTCTTGCATCAGATGGGTTGGTGCTTACTGATACAGGCAGCTCTCTGTTGATGCCTTGCTTCATTTTATTCATTTCCAAGCCTTTTTTTCCCTACTTTTATTGAAAATCTGAAGCACCTGGAGGATTTGAGTGGGAGAACGAGTTGAACATGAACATGTCTTGATTTTATAACCATTTTTGTTTCACATAAAGTTCTTCATCTTTTCTGCTAATATTTAAAATACCCTTTTTAAATAGAGGTTTGATAAAACAAATAAAAAACCTAGTCAAACACAGCAGATGATCACCTTTAGACCCACAGTTAAACAGTGATATAAGTTTATATATTGTTTATCAATTCAATAACTTAGTTCAAAGCTACCCTGTGTTACGATTTAAAGCTGTTAGTGAGAACGCTGTATTGTGTTACCAATGGCAACGCTATAAATGGCAATTCAAGCCCTTGCACACCGTCTTTGCCTCTCATTTCCCTTCTTAGCTGTCATACGCACTTGTGTGTGATCACATCTAAAATTAGACACGCCCCCTTGTCTTTGCTGTGCACACTGGCTCATGTCATCTCCATCTGTTCCGACAGGAAAAACAAGAATCTCTGTTCTAGTGGGGATAAAGTGCTAATAAATGATGCTGCTTAGTGTCTGCTCGCATTCAGACCAATAAAAGCTGCTGGAACGTCAGATTTTTCCGGAGCGTTCTGTCTCTGCTGCGCTGTAAAGTGAGAGTGCGTCTGGCTTGTTGGCTGTAAATGAGCTAGAAGCATCCGTCAGTGGGAGAGGCCGGTAAGCAGTCATTTGACACTGTGGCTCTGAAGAGCAGCTGAGCACAGGAGGCCAGAACCGTGTCACACTACAGCACATTCTCTGATTGCCAACCCATGAGAGAAAAAAAAGAAACCCAGGACTATTTATATCCCTTTAAATTCAATAATCTAAAGTTAAAATCCACCAGAACTAATTATGTACTTGGGGTATGACTCCAGGTTTCTACGTTCCTGTTTTCCACTTCTTAGCCAGATCTGTGTGCTGCCCAGGTTAAGCAGCAAAAGGATCAGAGCTTTAAAGTCCTGCAAATGTGCAGCTGGTGGAAGAAGTATTAAGGTCTCAGCAGGGAGAAAATAAGCAGGTTTGGAAAAACAACACAGCTCCAGGGGCAATGGGTCTGTTCCTCCCCGGCAACGAATCACACCGCACGAACATGATCCCCCCCCACCCCCCCCACCCAACGAACAAAGACAGAAAGGGAAAGGAAATCTTACCTTTCATCGGATCCTGCTCAGCTCGCATGATGTCAATCAGGGAGCTCTCCAGGGAGTGCATGTTCAGGCTATCGTACATTCTGGAGCGGTCCTGAAAAACACACGCAAGAGAAACTTCCTGTCAGCAAGCGCACAACATGATGCAAATTCACAACCCTTCTGGGTTGAAAGTAATAAAGCCACAGCTATAAAGCTTATCATGGAGGAGATTTAGAAGAACCTCGTGTTCAGATTAACATTCTTTCTGAATTCGTTTAATTTTGAAACATGGAGGAATTTTTTCCAGGGAGCAATTTATTTCCCTGAATATCTGAACAGAGGAGATAATAGAAACTCAGAGTGGCAGAACTGTAAGCTTTAATTCATCAACATGCTGCACAGACAGTTCTCAACTTTCCATTGCATCAGATGCTTGAAAAGCCATGGAATACACACTAGCTGCAACTTGGCAACACACAACATCTTCCCATTCAAAATGAATGAGAAGGGGGACTATTGAATGGAAAATTTCAGATGAATAGCACACCAGAGAGCACCTTATCAACACACAGTGTACTGTCAGAGTGGACCCAGGATTCCTTTCGAATTACACCTTAAACAGAAAAGAACTCAAAAAGCATATGACATAAAGAATATGATATAAAGACTGTCATTGTCGTTAGCGACACGCGTAAATGATCACTTCAAATGAAAAATCTACATAAACGTGCATATGTGTGCTTTCCGGGCTCTTGTGTTCAAACTGTTTTTAAGACAGGGTTTAGGCTCTACGTACAATTTGCACATCCATTGAACGTGCGTTGAAAGTTAAAATTAGGAGGAACTTTGACCAATCAGGAACTCAGATTTGGCAATGGAGTACGCATGGCATGTCTTTCAACTCATGGAAGCACCAACTGTTTGAAACTTGATCATGGAGGAGAAATTAATAATTGCGGTTTGTGTCCGGCCGGAGTTATGTGACACCAAGTCTTTCATATATTGGAATCAAGCTGTGTAAGAAAAAGCCTGGAGCAAGATTCACAAGATTTTCACCACTTCAACATTTTACACCAAGTCTCCTCTAACTGTGAGGTAACTGTAAGTATCTGGTGGCAACGCTCCAGTCTGAACAATTTTCAATTTCAATTTTAGTTGTATAGCCCAAATTCACAACAACAGTCGTCTCGATGGGCTTCGTATCGGTAATTGAAAAAGTAAAACATAAAATCAAAAGGATCATGAATACATAGAATTCAATAGGAAAATACTAAAATTGAACTAACTAAACAGACTAAACTAAACTGGACATCCCTGCCCTTAGACCCTCCTTCGAACACCACAGGCTAAATGTGTCACATGCCCGGTGTGAACGTAGCTTAAGGAAAACCAACATGTCCAGATTCAGATTTGATGTGTGTACTCACTGCGGGACCTCACCCAAAGATGGAATTACTGACGTATTTATAAGACCATTTTTAATACTTCAATACATTCAAAACTAACATTACAGTAACCAAATGAGGAAACCCCCAAAATAGACAAAAAAAACATATGGAACTTTTTATTTGCTGTGTTATTTTCTTGAAACAATTTTTCATAGCAGTAAATTTGATTTTATTAGACAACTTGTTGATTGTTTTCCTTTGAATGGAGCTACATTTGTATTGAACTTGTATTTGTGTCATGAACCACAGAGCTGGATATGCTCAAGAAGACTTTGCCAAATGCTTCCCGCTCAATGCTTTTTACTCTGCCATTGATTCTTGTTTTGTGTCTGGTGGATTGGATTGAAAAATATTTGAGCAGTTTAACAGTTTTTTTTTTAAATTGAACAAACCTAATCTTCTGTATCATGTGAGAGAACCATAGGCAGGATACAGCGGCCTGGCCCCTCCTCCTCATGGTCGCACACTGCTGAGGAATCATCTCAGTCTCTAACCAACATTTACCACTAGTCAGCCAACACGGTTGTGTTGGTTGCTGAACAGTACACTCAGGCTAATCCCTCAAGTGTTCGGTGGATTGAGGTCAGAACTGCCAGCAGGTCATTCAACCTTCTCCACTTGGACAACGGTATTCAGACTATGGAGATATGGGGTTTGATGCTGGTCTTATCTCAATTATTATTCTTTTTGCTTTAATAATTGGCCCCAATACTGACAAGCCTCGTTTTACTATTGAAGGAGATGATGCCCCACACCATTATACTGCCTCCACCAAACAAAGTTTCTTGGTGGCGTCAGTTAAAAGAGAAATAATAGACCTTCTTAAGTCTGTCTCTCTGTGGGTTACTCACATCAAATTTTAGACTCCAGACACTGTTTCGCTAATGCATTGGTCACATGCATCCGTGCTAACTAAACTAAAGGTGATGCTGTCATATGGTGCCTTAATGCCACACTGTAGTCCTTATTAAGGTGCGAGCACTGGCTCCTTACCTGTTAGTTCCTGGTTTGGGTTTCCTTGTATTGGTTTTTGCTTTCCGTTTTGTCTTTGTTGTCATGTTTGAGTTCTGTTTCCTGTTTTATTTTAAAAGGTTCCCTGCATGTCATGTTTTTGAGTTTTACTTCCCTGGTTCCAATCTCTCCTGATCGTTGTCACCTGTGTCTTGTCAGTCCTGTCTGTATTTAAGTCTTGTCTCTGCCTTCCTCTTGTGCTGGTCCATTAATGTCTCTTCCCTGACTTCCTTCTGCCATGTGTTCATGCTATGCCCACAGTAAGTTTAGTTTTGTTTTCCTGCTCTGAAGCGCTTTTTGTTAGTTGAATAAATCCCTTGCCCTAGTACCGTGTGCCTTCCGTCTCTGCATTTTGGGTCCTTCACGCTCATCAGCCCTCCCAACCTGACAGTCTATATTTATATAGGAAAACAAAAACATATTAGGATAAGGATCATGTTAAAGGGGGGTAATCAATATCATGACTGTAGAAAAAAAAATGTGAAGAGGTTAAAATGTTTTTGCATTTCTGCTTCAACTGTGATGGGAGAAACACAGGCAGAAGTAATGTATGTGTTGAGTGACAGCTTACTTATTTCCTGTAACACAACAGTCTAGACCCAGAAGTCTACTCTTACTAAGCCTGTAGTAAACTGAAAGCTGACTCATTGTGCCTTAGACCAGGCTGCCCAACCCGGTTCCTTGAGATCTACCACCCTTCCTGTTTTTCAGCTCTACTCCTTGCTGTAAAATACGTTGACTCAGGTGTGTGTGTGTGTCCACATTCCAAAGAACTGAACACACCTGAGTGAGGTGATCAGCAACAAAATGTCAACTCTGTAGCCTGTATGACAATTGTTCTGCTGTTTAACCGCGTGCTAACACACTGCATGATTCCCATACGATGATTGCCAATGAAAAATGTAGCTATGTATAAATAGAGCCTTCTAAATTTTGGTACACAAATATCTTCGGACATCTTAGGTTCCTTCATCAGACACGGCTGTGAAAAACATAGCCGTGTCTGATAATAGAAGAACCTAAGATAATACTATGAACTTTATTGAACAAACATCTTCTAATGAACACCTTGCTTTGTTTACTGTAAAGTCAATGTTTTTATTATTCAAAGTCTTGGTTAGACGTTTCTTACTACAAATCGAGTGTTATCAAATTTGTAACTTTTCAAAACTGGATTTAGGTATTTGTTTATACTTGCATATCTGTGCCTGGGAACATTTAGTATATTGACTTTTGGTGGTATAGTAATTATATGTATGCATTTCTTACTGTTTATCCATCCAGGATTCAAATAAATCCCAAAACATTAATGTGTAAACTCTACACACTGCGATGGACACGTTGACCTGGGTCCACTTCACCCACCTCAACAAGCTAAAAATGAGCAATTGGGTGGGAAAAAATGAAGTAAATGTTTGATTCCATATTTGTCCCGACCCACCTGACAACGGGAAAAAAACATTGCTACAATAATACACAAATCTGAGCTCTAATAAAATCGAAACACCGGATTAACAACCTTAACAACCCACCCTTCTAACAATTACAATAGATAGAAAATAAAGCAATAATATTTTTCAAACTAGACTAAATGAGTTATTTTGTGTGACATTTAACTTTAAATGGCCTATATCATGAAAAATCAACTTTTTGAGCTTTTAAGTGTATTATAATGTTTATTTCTCACTACAAACAACCCCAAAGCGGTATTTTAGATAAATTCCTGTTTTTCTGAGAATTCTTCTAAAAACCTGTTCTCTAAACACCAGACTCTCCCAATCCACGGAAACCGGCGGATCCTCACATTGTGACGTAGACCAGTGGGAATAGGAAGAGTCTGCGCTGCCAGCCCCGCCCCCAGGCTAACACACACACCCGCTTTCACTGCCGAACTAGCGATGATAGGCAAAAATATGTTTATTTTATATGCACAATATGCACATCCAGCTTCGCAAAAGTTTGGATGTGTTTGGTTATTTGGTGGGCGAGACACAGACCTGCTGCTGAGGCCAGCTCTACGATGACATCATGAAACGGGCAGCACCCAGTGCGAAAGTCCGTGTCTCCGAGATCGAGTCGTCTTACTTCCGGGTAGCAAAATGAACTGTGAAATTAACTCATATTTCCTAAAGAAAATCCATTCTTTAGTGTGCCAAAGGTAATATATTATTATATATATGGATATAGTTTTCTCTGAAAGGTTTAAATAAAGCCTGATATAGGCCATTTAACATGATTCGATGGAAACTGCTTTCCTCTGCAAACTGTGATAGAAAATGTGATAAAATATTCATTTTAACTCATTAACCATCAGCTAATTTACACTTTCTTTAAGGTTGGACTGTTGGGGGTGCACAAACTATTATGGCCTGGGGGTGTCCAACTTCTCCCTGAGGAGTCTCCCTCCTGCTCAGAGCTGATTTATCATCTGCAAAAGTCTAAAATCAATTTAACTGAATGGATTATTAAAGCAAGACAAATGTCCACAGAACTATCAGCAGGTTTCCTGATAGCTCAATGTTTCGCCAGCGATAATTTAGAACAATAAAGCCACAGTTTGAATGAAAACATTCTTTTGGGACATCAGGCTCTTCACTCACTCTGAAAAAAAAACAGACTCTCCTGTCTCTGATGTTGGAAACATGATGCAGCACAGAAACAGTCTGTCACCGACCGCCAGGCATCACAAGAAAAGAAAGAAAGGAAGGAAGGAAAAGACTTGGAATCTGAAAAATTTCTGCTCTGACACTGTTTATGGAAATTTACAATCCACTGCATGGAGCCTGTTTCCTGGAATAGGAAGCCCCTCACTTCTTGGCTCTGGTACCTGCAATAATTTGAGCTCGTAGCAACAGTCGCACAATTTGGTGACTGTTTTATTCCAATGAAATCATTAGTTGGGTTTAGGTGGGTCACGGCTAGAGCAAAATTATTCCTTCCCCTTATTAGTGTGGAGTTTATTCAGGCAATCATTTAGCAAAGAGAGAAATTCACCAGTTGGAGGATTTTTACAAAATATTGATTATGTGAGCAGCTTCTAAACAGATGTGATGAATTATATATGGTAGTATAATGCCCTTCTATCTAAAGGTAGTTTTGGAACAAAGTAAAAAAAATATTTGAGTTTGTAAAATGTGCATCTGTGTGTGAAATTCAAAAATGTATGAACAGATATCAAATAATGTTTTTTGAACAAGATGTTCTGGCACAACTGAATGGCTGTTGGTGGAAAACGGCAAAGAAATGTATAAGGAGAAGGCAAAGATTTAAAATGGTAACAAATTTGAAATATAAACTGTTCAAATTAAATTTTGGATCAGTTGGTTTCTCACATAAGCCGTTTTTATAACACAGTGCGGCAAATTAGACTTCAATAGAATGATCTGGAACAAACGGAAGTATTTGGAAATAACTTGATCACATCCGTCATATCAGACTTTTTTGGTTTGGTTTGATGTTTCTTGCATACAACTTCACTATTGACTTGATGCTTTATAAATAAAACGGAAAAAAGGTCTAGCAACGGATCAATTATAAATGAATCATTGTATATTGATGTTTAGATCACTGGTGGAGATTGGAGGAGGAGGAAACTGGAGCGCTGTCATTCCAAGCCGATGATCTTTTTACATTTAATAAAAATGTTGTTTTGTGCAGCAATTGCCATTTTCCAAAAGTTACTGCACCAATAATTTCTTCTTCAGCAGGAATAATTCAAACAAATGGGACTTCATCGCAGAAAGTGATATCTCACATGCAGAGAAACCAACAGTGCAAACAGCTGTTTTTTAGCCCAGTAAAAACATTTGATTTAATCTGATTCCTCCTCCCATTTTCTGGACAGTTTGTCAACCATTGCAAGACAACACGGACAAAGACAACCACACACACACTCTCACACCAAAGAGACAGTTTAGAATCATCAATGACCTTTTGAAGCATGTAATTGATCTGTGAAAAGAAGTCAGAGTGCTCAGAGAAACCCCACACATGCATGAAGAGAACAAGCAAAGGTGGTCCTCTATGGGATTTAAACCTTGTTAGGAGGTGGGAGTGCTAACCATTACACCACCAAGGAGCCTCATTTATTCAATAATATTCAAAATCAGTTTTAAGTTATTAAAATTAAACTTTCCCAAACGTCTGGGGAATGTTGTGCACTAATCTTAACTAATTTGATGCAATTGCATCTGACCTCAAAGAATCTGTCAGGTCCAATTACTTCTTGTGAGAGTGAATCTAGAATTTGGTTTCTCTGCCTGAGCTCCTCTTTCTTATTAAGTAGTCAAGTTTGGGCATATGTGGATGCAGCTGTTCCCGAGATCCACTCAAGGGAAAACAAAATCTAACAATTTGAGGAGATATTTGTCATTCAAATTGAAAGCAAACACGTAAAAGGATGATGCCGCCTTTAAAGACCCACTCTGATGATTTGTGTGTTTGGTGTTTTTCACATGTTCTTGTTGCATTGTTTTCTGTGGATGGAGGACATGTCTAAAGAGAAAAGGCTGTGATCCACCCCAAAATTGTCAGTGAAACCACCAATCCTCAATCTCCAATACTTCACAAAGCTGGCAGTTTGCTCCAACTTCTACTCGCCACTTTAAAAGTCAAGAACACACATGACCTTGACAGGCTTCCACTGACCCAGTTCTCCTAAAATGTCTCTGTTAACAGTTTCTGTCCCACTTTTTAATGCATCGCTCATTTAAACCCTTGTGTTACTCAAGCATGTACTCACACACGCACACGGCAAACCAGTTATCCTCCGAACCACCAACACCAGCTGACGCAACCACAACGCTAAACACCTACCTGCAGGGGCAACAAGGTGTTGCTGTTGCTGTCTGTGCGAAACATGTTCTCCTCTATCCAGGACTTAGGCCCCAGTGATCCTGCAGAGCGTGGGAACTTGGGAGGAGCGATGACATTGCTGGAGAAAGGCTTCTTCATGGGCGAGACGTGACTGATCGAGCCGGGCACGCCCATGCCACTCCCTCTGCGGTGGTCCCGGCCCCAGGACATCCCGCCGGAGCCCCAGCCGTTCCCATGATGACTCCCCCATGGAGATGGCTTCACCATGGGCTAAAAGAGAAGAGCACAGATGTGGTTAGAGAAACGAAGCGTCTTATTTTTATATGCATACACTTCAAATGTATTTTCACGCTGTCTTATGCTGTAGTTTAGGTCTTTTATTCTTCAAAACTGCCTCTGCTGAACTTGATCTGCTCTCGCAGCGGGTGGGTAGATAAGAAGATTTAGAGCTTTAAGACTAACACTAAGTAGCCTGTGCCCTGCAACACCACCACTGAAATGTACACACTCTCCCTCCACCTGTGTGTCCGCTTCACTTGAATAATTCTCATCATCATGTCAGGTGGAAATATGAGAGGGCAGAGTGTCCGCAGCCTCCCCCACACTACCTTTGTGAGGAAAGTCTCTTTCAAAACTGCCGGCTAACAGATGGACATGCTGTGTTTGACCATTTCATGCAAAATTATTTACATTTCACCGCAGATGCAGTCCTGGCACACCCAGTCCTATGCACAGTGTGCAAATCACATAAGAAACCTGAACCTCGCATGTGCAACTGCATACCAGCAACACTCCAGTGAGCTTCTGCTGTAGGCCCCCATGGCTCCCCAACTGTCCACCATCACGCCACCAATGTAGTGGATGTTTTCATTTTAAACAGATAAGCATTCATTTAGGACACAGAACCCTGTAAGCTTTTGTATTCCAACTGAGTGAGCCACAAGGCAGGGATGATCTGGTGCCATGTGACTGCATCCCAAGGCCAGCTTCCAGAAGAGAACAACAGCTAGATTCAGAGATGCTGCCTTGTTCCTGTCTCCTCCTCGCCCTTTGCCTGCATAGTATGGTGACTTGAGGCCTTGCATAATGCATCATGCCTCTTTTATTATTTTTTAGATCCATTATCAAAAGAACTGCTTTCCTTTTCAGGCTGTGCTGCAGATTACACACATGCACAACTTTAGATCTGCAGAGTGACAAGCTGCTGTCTAATAAGGGCATCCGAATGGTGGCCTTTACTAACACGTACTGCCCCCTCAAGGTGATGACTGATGGGCTGCACTGGACAGAGGCAGTCTTGGTCCACGAACTATTTTCAGGTGCACCGTTTCGGTGCAGTTTTACTTTCACTAAAAAACAGGATGAGAGATGTGATTTGCTCACCTGGTGCTGGTTGTAATTGTTCCTCTGCTGCAGGAAAGCGCCCTGCTGCGGGTGCATCTGCGGACTGACCGGGGACCTGCGACTTTGCGGCTGCTGGGGGACATTTATCTGAGGCGAGAAAGGACCGCTGTAGCCCTGCACATTAATCCCGGCGCACGGATTAGCTGACACCGGCGAAAAACTCTGGAAGAAGGCCGGGTTGATGGAGGAAGGGATACCTGGGTAGAAGCTGTTCTCCGAATCCGTGGTGGGCATCTGGTTAATAGCGTTGGCGTGGATGGGGTTGATGGAATTGGGCGCGGGTGGGGGAGAGGAGTTGGTCTGGACAGACCAAGGGGTACCGAACCCAGGGAGGGAGGGCGAAGATGAGCCCCCACTGGCGCTTTGCATCTCCTGGGTGGGGAGGTTCGGGAAAGCGGCACCGAGACCTCCGGACAACACACTGCCAGTGCTGCTGCTGTCATTGCCGTTGTTTAGGTGGTGGGCGATGGGGGAGTCCATTTGAATGTTGGTCAGATTAACGGAAGTGGACGATGGAGACGCAGCATCGGCTTCAGCCTCTCCCACAGGAGAGTCGCGGGGCTCAGCAGCGCACAGCTCGGCTCTGGAGACGGGCAGGGGGCTGAAATGTCCCAGCGGCGGAGGCGTGATCAGCTCTATGTGCTGGTGCGTGTTTCGGCTGTGCTGAAGGTCACAGATGGACTGCGTCGCGCAGAAATCGGGGAAAGCTCTCTTCTGACTGAGGCGGCTGTAATCCGAGCGCAGTTGCTTGTTGGCGCGGCTCGGCTGCTCTGCGGGTCTGCTGCTGCGCTCCGGCTCTTCCTCGGCTGACAGGGGTAACTGCGCGCTTGTCACCCCCACAGGCTCATCCTGCATCATGTGCTGATGCGCAGCAGTTGACGGGGAAAGCGCGTTTCTGAAGGGCGAATGAACCGGCCGGACCAGGCGCACTCCCCGCAGGCCGACTACTCCCGCAACAACGAACCAAACAGGAAAGGATATTCAACCGCTGTGTCTGTGGGGGTCGTTTTAGCTGAGAATATTAGAGAATAGGCACAGCCAGCGAGGAGGGGGTCTGGCCTGCGCGCAAACTCGCCGTGTTCTCTCGTCTTCCTTGCAGCCGACGCCGTAATGTTTCACCATCTATCTAAAGACCGAGCTATTTCGGCCTTGTGTGCCGGCCTAGCGAGAGCGGTCCATTCCTGTCCGACCCAGACACCCCCTCCTCCGGTAACCGGCTGTGCTGCTGCGGCAGAGGATTAAAGATCTCCGACTGAAACTACGTCACGGCCGCATCACGCCTCCGTGCGCCCGCCTCGCCTAGAGCCTAGAGCCGCAAAGAGGACCGCATTGTTTACGTCACTTTTTCATTATTCATAAAGTGCAGTAGGCCTCCACCCTAACTACGGCACCACTAAAGTGGGTGAGACACATTATAGCTCCATTACTGGTTTTGCTTCCACCTGCGCGCTTTTCCCCATGATTTGCGCTTCGGTTTATGCCAAGTGCTGCTCTTTTCCAGCATAGGCTGCTCCCCTAAGATAATCATTCTGCATGTAATCTGATGAAAGCGCAGCTTTTATGGTCTGCTGTCCATCAGTATTCAGCTCACAGCCATTGTGAGTGCGCCTGCGCGTCACTTAACGCACGGACGCCAAGTTCTAAATATAGTTGTCCATGTCAGCGTGTGTCAGTAGAGATGAATCTGTTTCTCCTGTTCTCTGCTCAAACCTGTCACGCAAGCTTCTGCCACGCAAGCTGCCTCTCACGGTGCGTCTCCCAACAGCATGGCTGCTGGCTCATTTCAGTGGATGCTGGGGAATATTGTGTCAGCGCAAAATCAGAGGTTTCAAGCTCAGTCCGGCCTGAACAGATTTGCTGCACATCATCCTCCTGAAGACCAGCTGCATTCATTTGCTTGTTGTTCTGACCTTATGCCTGAGCTTATTTGAGTCAAATGATGCTCTTTCAAAGATTTAATCCCAGTTTCTGAATGTGGTCTTTTTTAAAAATAAAAGATCTTGATCATGGGCAGGAGGAGTCTCGTGTATGAACCACACCCAGGGAATCAGAAAACAGATGAATGCAGTCTGCTATGGGCTGACTTGAATGGCCCTTTGTTACCCTCTTTGGTTTGTTTATTGGTTTTACCCATATTGAGCACAACAGAGCAGCTTCTGATGTCTTATTTCCCCCCGTCCTTCCTCGCTATATGTTGAGCTGTGTTAGTGAGAAGAAACCACCAAGAGGTCCCAGATGGGGTGGTCCCACCAGTGAGAGAGGAGGAAGGGGGGGTCAGGTGTGGTGGTTGTGGTTGGTTGGGAGTACCAGTGATTAGCAGAGCCTGTAAGTGCTGGAGGGAGTTCAACGGGGGCAGGCTGGTGTCTGATGAGCTGGGGATGGGTGTGTGTGTGTGTGTGTGTGTGTGTGTGTGTGTGTGTGTCAGAGGCCTATAAGGAGGAGTTCTGCTAAATGGGTTGGGGGGGGGGGGGGGTTCAATCTCTGACTCCCAGCTGCCATGCAGCCCACAGAATTTGACAAATAAATGAACTTTTATGGAGTGGTGCATATCTCCCACCTTTATGGGACATGGTCAATTGTGTGGGGGGCCATGCAAGCGTGAAGAAGTGTACACACACGACCGTCACGCTTGTGGAGGCGCTGTGCCGAGTGACCTGATTCGTTTTAATCAGGTTACGATGCTCCTCGTGGTTATCGGGAAACACCTGGCCCCCTAAATGATCTCAAGTTTCAGCATGTTTGCAGATCTATTTAGGTCTCTGTCAGAACATGGCTGTTGTTAGATTACAGCTGCAGTCGTCATAGCAACAGGTAATCTGCCTTTCCTTTTGTATGCTTGATTACTCTCTCTGACTCAAGGCTCTGTCTGGGTCCGTGTGTCTTAAAAGGGTGGGGCTGATGGTATTGATCGGCGTTTCGACAGGCCACTCCATCAGGGCTGTTGACTCAGTTTTGGGGTGGACAGGGTGTGGCCCTTTTCTTTCAATCAAAAAATCAGGACAGAGCCTCTTCAGTGAAAGATTTAGATAGTTTCACCTTCCTTAAAAGCAGTTTCACCTTCCTTAGAAATAAAAACTAAAAATTAAACACATCCACGTGAACCAAAGGCTGGGTGAGTTTAAAAGACCTCAATAATCTCATAACTGGGAGAAATCAGATTACTGCAATAATCTGATCTACAATGTTTTTGCTGTTGTCTGTAATCTGATATAAATAAAGACGGTTGACAGCCTGATTCCATATTCCAGAACTTCTTTTCATGTACAAAAGGACTTGGACTTTTCTTGAAGACATTGTTTTTTCTTGTTGAATTTAGCCTAACTTCTTTATATCCTACACAGTAAAAACACAAAAACAACAACAACCGAATGATAAATAAAAGGTTTTTGGAGTTTTTGATGCTTTCACATTCACCTGAATAATCCCACTGGTCAGAAACATCTACTAGATATTCGTTATGCATCCAACACATTGGACATCACTGTTTAGATCTCCAGCAGACGACTTTCCCACCGCTAACAGCATTGCAGTCCCATCATGCGTGGTAAACAAGCCGACATTTTTCTCGAGGAGAATTAGTGTTGGCAAAATAAGGCAAATAAATAATATTTTAGAAGATGCATCAGTTGTGGTTTTGGATGGTTCAAAGTCAATCTTTCACGTTTTTGATGATGCAACGGAGGACAGTAGACTTGAAGACTCATCCAACAAGATCCGCAATGATAAAACACAACCTGATGGTGTCTAAAAAGAGGATCACTCTGAGGAAAGTGACTGGCACACACGATCCAGCCTGTTTGTGTTGTTATGTTGCTATTTCAGGCCATATCTGTGTTTTCAAAATGTCTCCAGTTGGGTTTTGACTGGTCAAATTGTTGAGAAAGAAAGATGCACTTTTCTGTATAAATGTTCTGTTCACACATAAAGTTGGATATAAATGTTGGATTGTTGCTTTGAGAAATTTTAACTCAAAGTAGATATTAGTAGAAACGTTTTCTGCCATCACTGAAGTTGCAAAATGGGAAACATCATCAACCAGATTAGGACTTTCCCTACAGTGTTTTCTTTCCCACTTAGAGGACATGTGGTGAACTAGTCCTTCATCTTTTGACCCTTCACCAAAGCTGAAGAGCAGCAGCTCTGACTCTCCTCTGCCTGTCACTTTGGCCTGCAGCGTTTTAGAGCAGGCTCATGTTTTGAAGGCTTTTGTTCCTGTTTGCACCAAGCGTGGCCGGCAGCACGGAGGTGTCTTTGTTGCTCTAAATTGTCCCTTTGTTGCATCTCTGGGCGCTGAATTGCTCTTTGTGTTTGCTGACTGATAAAGCTTGCAAACAGTCACCACAGTCACACACATGTGTGCAAACACAGATACACAGCCAGAGGTGTGGATAACGACGTTACGTCCACATATTTCACACTCACAACCCCACCTGGAATACAGTAGAGCCTTCTCGTGTCCCATCTGATCCTCGGGAGGTCGTGCTCGATTGGGAACTCTTAGGGAGCGCGGACTGTCTCGTATTTGCATTTTTATGGCCTGATGTAGAGAGCTTGTGAGGCTGATTAAGTTGTTGGTTTCTGCACAGCAGGAGCACCTCTTCATACTTGACACACATGTTCACTGGATTATTAGATTAATGTAGTTACGAAATCGAACCCGTTCATCTTGTTGCTCTGTTCATCCACCTCCTCTTGGTTTCTTTGCGCTTTCTTGACCTCTTGGCTTCTTGTCTCTAATCCCCAGAGTGCACTCTGGTTATTTTGTCCGCAGACCACATCTGCCCGCCCTCCTGCTTTCAGCTTGTGTGTTTTTTTTTCTTTTTGGAGAGGGGTAAATGTCAGAGTAAATGTCTCCTGGTTGTTGGGCAAAAGCAGGAGCCTCTGTTGCAAAAGCAAACACTCACACGGACAGATAACAACCACAAGCCTTCTGTTTTCCGCAGGCAGTTTATTTGCACACAAATACATAGACGGCACGCCCACGGGCGCTAATGTCTGACATAAACAGAAGCCGGAAACATATGTGCATGAAGGAGAAACAAAGAGGCTCCACTGAAAGGGGGTTTCCTGATCACACAGAAGATGCACCTGTTCATCACAGCAGGTAAGGACATGAGGAGTGGGTCTCTGAGTGCGTCCAGCGCATGAGGCAGTCTGTGTGTGTGCGCTGACATCACTGGAAAGCAGAGCTGCAGCTGGGGTCAGGGGTCAACAGTGACAGGTGTGTGTGTGTGTGTGTGTGTGTGGCCTCCAGACGCGGTGTGGAAAGCTGGCAGGTGTGGAGGATGTCGCTGGAAACACAGTGATGACGTATGCTTCCTGTGAGCCGCTGAAAGAAAAGCAGATGATGATGTTCAGCTCTCGTTTGTTCCGTGGGAGAAACACAACAAACTAAATACATCAAAAAGCGCAATCTACCATTCTTAACAAAATTAATATACTGTACCTCTGGTTTCCTATAAAGAAAACCACATTTTACATTTGAATAAATGTGAATGTCTCAGCGTCCTACGTTTCCTGGTGTTACACTTGCAGTAAAACGAATTAAGTAAAACCTTATTCTCTTCTTTAAACTTTATTTAAAATACAGGGTTGTGTCACAAAGGACATCTGACAAATAACTCTCCACCAAACCACCTGTGCAAATCAGTGAAAGGATGATTCACCGTGGCGACCCTGGATAGGATGTGCCGAAAGGTGAGACTTGTTTTGTTGTTTTTGTGTAATATTCAAACAAAAAAAAAAGATTATAAGTCCTGACAATGAAATAAACAGCCTAATTTACTGTTTTAGGGAAAGGTACGCTTTTATGACGCCCTCAGTAGGGAAATTTCCACGTTATTGCATCACAGTTTTCAATAGGAGCAAAACTAAAACTAAAAATATATGTAATATAAAGTACAAATATATAATGCATCACACATTCACACAATCGTGTGGGGAGAAGGCATTTGGTTATCACACCACGAGGCAGAAACAGAAGTATTCCACGTTCTCAAAGCTTAAATCAAAAATATTGGAACAATGCATAACTGTTGAATAAGTTTATTATAAATCTTGAACACTGATCAGTTTCTGTTTTTGTGAGTTAATTAAATTCATGATTGTTCGAAAATTTAGAATGGAGAACTCAATTTGTTTGCCTTGTGGATAAAATTATGAAATTTTACAAAGACTGAAATACAGTAGTTCTAAAGCTAATCATAGGACAAAAGTGTATTTTTTTTATCTTCCATCTGCTCCTTTTTGTTCATTCTTTGCTCTTTGTGGAAGTCAAATTCAGTTTTTATTTTACTTTCCGCCTTTATGACTTGAACTACCTTCCCCCATGACTGAAAGGCAAGCTGCCCCCCCTCCTCCCCAAATATATTTCATTGATTAATTTATTGCGTCACTCATTTCTGGTTGATGTTTGAATTGTGGAGCTTTTTAATCTTGCCTAGTTATGTTCAATGTTTTGGAAAATGGCTTATGAAAAGCTCTCCTTTATCCCTCCTTATGCATTCATGTCGTGCTGAAGTTTACTGAGGCCTTTTTCTTTTTTAAAACAAGATCCTTTTCATTTCTTCATTTTCTGCAAAAAAGGCCCAAACCACCATCCATCCACCTCTGTGTTTTAAACTGGTTAGGTGTTCCTGCTGAAACTCTGAGCACATTTTAGTAAAACATCTCTACTTTGGTCTCATCATCTCTTTTCTTTATTGGCAGCTTTCGGACTCTCTGCTGTGCTTCCGTTTTCTCTTTATCCAGGACAAGTGTTCACCTTTCTGAAACTCTCCTGAACAAACCAAACTTTTTCTGTCTTTTCTAGCCTTCGGGGTTTGAGATGTGCTTTCTGGATCATTTTAATTACTTTTAGAAACATCATTTCCATTGCAATTTTTTGGGGGGGAAGGATTGAGGCAAAATCAACGGTTGGATCTTTCAGCACAACAACATCCCCAAACCCATTGCACAGGCAATGAAGGAGTGGCTGCATTAAAAGCATTTCAAGGTTCTGGAGTGGCCAAGCCGGTCAACGGACTTCCATTCAACCTGGACCGAGACGTAAAGCAGAGGTTGCCTGGTAAAACCCCCATTTTTGGCCCACTGTCCATGCCAAAAAGAACCTTTTAGCATAGGTCTCAAGAGTCTCTTTATACCAAGTGTTAATAATAAAGATTACACTTCAAAAATTTACAAATATTGCAGCAAATGACAAAAAGATCAAGACACCTTGTTTCATTTTACCTTAGGTCAGTGGTTCCCAAACTTTTTCTGCAGGGCCCCCCTTTCTGAAAATTAGAATATTTTCGAGCCCCCCCACACTGACACAAACATACAAATCCTTTGTTTCTAAACTCCACCGCGCCTTATAACATGTGGTTAATGAGAAATCTCTCTGAATTGTAGAATTCTGTTATCTAAAGCTGAAGGAATCTCTAGATCTGTCTATGTGTCTCTGTCTTTAGAAATGCCAAAACACATCTGGAACCTATTAAACAAAACATTATTTGATTTTATTTGGAGGAAAAAATGTCATTATATAAGGAAAAATGTTTTGTGTAACACCAGAAAACATGGGGGCATGGATGTATTAACCTTTGAAACTTTAAACAACTCTTTTAAAATAAAGTGGTTAAGTAATTTATTGAAAGGGGAAGACAATATCTGGAATGCATTTCCCAAATATATATTAGACACAATGGGAGGCATTAAATTCTTGCTAAAATGCAATTGTAAAATTGAAAAATTACCCACAAAACTTTCAAACTTTTACAAACAAGCCCTGCTGGCCTGGAAACTCATTTAGAAACATAATTTTCCTCCAACAACTTGTTTTAGTTTGAATAACAGTAATGTACAATACAAAAATAAATCAACTTTTTTCCTAGATGGTATGATAATTATATTGTTTTAATCAGACAACTTTTCAATTTTCATGGACATCTTCTGACGTATGAAGAATTTCTTTTAAAGTTCGGTATTCCTGTTCCACCCAGAGAATATGCAATAGTGTTAGATGCCGTTCCAACCAGTCTACTTCAACTGTTTAAAGGGATTTAGAACACAAGTCAATTAAGAACCCAGACAATGTTTTTGGACAATCTGGATATTTGTGTTAATTCAGTTTCCAATAAGCAAATAAGAAATCTTTTATACCACAACCTTACCTGCTGGGAGGTTTTACTGGGAATCCAAATTTGTGGACAAAAAATGGACATATGCTTGGACTATTAGTAATATATACTGTCTAAATAACAAAATAAAAGAAGTGTCCTTCAAAATATTGCATTGTATATATCCTACCAAAACTTTGAGTAGATTTGTTGTGGACATGGACCTGTCTTGTTCATTCTGTGGAACTCAGGAGGAAACTATTTATCATCTGTTTGTGGACTGCAGACATACAAATAAGGTTTGGTTTGATGTGGGAAACTATAAAGTAGACAAAGATTGTATCTTCATTACACAATTGTTTTTATTATTGGCAAAATTCCATATCCGTAAAGCCAAATGGTCAAACTCCAAACCTAAATTCCAGCAGTTTTTGAGTGAAATCAATCAGTAATGTACCATTATCAAACATCTGCAAAACCAAAAAGCAATTTAAACTAATTTAATTTTTGAAAGATTTAAAATTTATTAAACCCCAAAGATTTTTGAAGTAATAATTCTTTTTGTCTCATGTAGTATATGTATGTGTATATATTTATATACTTTTTGTTTTTTTTTCTTTATATTTTTCTGCAATATGTACACATTTCAATTCCCCCTGAGACATTCACATTGTTATTGTATTATGTTGTTTGTCAATAAAGTATGAAAAAAAAACCTCCACCGCGCCCCCCCTGCAATACCTCCGCGCCCCCCCTAGGGGGCGCGCCCCCCAGTTTGGGAACCACTGCCTTAGGTAAACAGTGAAATTATAAAATAAAAATGTTTTGAAGGTGAAATTAAAAATCTTATCCATCAAGAAAGATGTTTGATCAGTGTGCTAATGTCAGGATCATCACTGCTTATATTATAAGCAGAGGCAGTTTAAAAGTCATTTCAAAGTGATTGATCTGGATATTCAAACTGATAGTTCTGCCAGCCTTAAATTGAGAGTAATTGGAAATTATACATCTACATTGTCACCAACTTGACAAGAGCGAGTCACAACCAGTTATGGTGGAGAGAATCCAGTAGTTTTCCAAAATAAAACATATTTGGGAATCTGATTATGAACAAAACAGGCACAATGTTAGTTGTGTATACTTTCAACTGGGACTGGTACCAAGTGACCCACAGACCGGTGCCGGTCCACTGCCCAGGGTTGGGGACCGCTTGTTTAGATGACACTGTTCTAAACTTTTCCTGAAATATGTCTCTTGTAAGTTTGAATGTTGTATCTTCTCTTCTGTTGCAGCAAAGAAGTAATAAAAGTACACAATAACGTCTGACGTTATGTTTAATAAGAGAAAAGTCACAAAAATAGCAGGACCTTAATTATTTTATTATTTGCCCCTCAGAAAAGGTGCATTTATCAATTCAAAACTATGACAAAAGACAGAGCTTTCAAAGGATTTGATACCCAAGTAAATGGATGTTCAAAAGAGGTTGTGGTACTCTGATGAGTAAATGTAGTTAAACATCGTGTCGGTCTGAACTGAGGCCTACTGAAGCCAAACCGATGATGAAGAGGGCAGTGTCTCATCACTGAGAGCTACATCATTTTCTGAGACTGATTCAGAACAGGCGAGGAATGTGCAGTTCCTGATCAGGCCTCTAGGTGGGGCTGCCGACGCAGGCATCCATAAAAGAAAAATAACAATGATCAAAAATACAAAGAAAACCTATTTATTTATTCATAAATTAAAAAACCAAATACCATACAGATGTATTTACAATTTGGTTAAAAAGAAGTCCATAATGTATGGATTATGGTTTGTATGTGTATTACAGATTTAGTGTTTACTTCAAGTCTTTTGTAAAATACTTTTAGATCTTGAAATGTTTGCTTGCTTTTTACTCACAAAGTTCTACAGCAATAATTGAGCTGTTTACTGTAAGATAATTCTTTATTTTTAGTTTACTTAAAGGGTTTAAACTCTGCTATTTCCATAAAAGAACCACTTTTCTTTTATAATATGAGTTATTTACGCAGCTAACTTTCCTATATGGAAGTAAGACGACTCGATCTCTGAGGCCTCGGCAGAGTGTCTGTGTTTTGCCCACAAAAACAAATAACATCTGAACTTTTGCAAACACGGATTTTCATATTTTAGAGCCTCACAAGAACGTTGTGCTGATCAACACTAGCTCCATGGAGAAAGGTATTAGAAAGGGGGCGGTGCTGGCAGCACAGACTCCTCCTGGAAGGGGCCGTTCCTCACTTGTCTACGTCATCAAGTGAGAACCACCTATTTCTGTTGATTGGGAGGTGCTGGTTCTCAGAGCACAGGGTTTTAGAGGAATAATCAGAGACGTTCATGGATCAAAATGCTGTTTTGGGATTGTTTTTTATGAGGAATTAACATCATAAAAGCCTTAAAAGCTCAAAAAAGGGACTTTGCATGATAAAACCTTTTTTTGTGTTTGTTTAGAACTAAATGTGGTGACATTTCAAGAGTGTGGGAAGAATTGTTGCTGTTCTTTATTTCTAGTTCACATGTCTAAAGTGTTTTTGTAATGTGTAAGTATGTCTCCTTCTCTGGTCATACAGAGGGGAAGAACACAATACAGCAAAGAAGCTGGCCCACGTCCACAACCCGTCTCACTACCACCCATCTGTGGTTCCGCCAAGACCGAAGGCTGGCCTAGGGGCCAGCACCAAACTTTCCTCCCCAGATACCGGTGAGATGGTTAAGCCCCAGGGCTTCAGAAAAGGGAGTCCAAGCGATCGAGCAACACAACAACCGGTTTGGAGTGGGTCTCAAGTGCAACTGGAATACCCCTTCTCTTTTTTTACGCTCTATCATTTAAAAAAGCTCTAATTATTATCACCCTACTACCCCTCTCTCTCTAACGTCCCTCTCTCTTCTTTCCTTTTCCGTCCGGTCCAACACTCAAGATTTTCAAACATGGTTGAAATTAATAAAGTTTGGCCTCAATTACAAAAGGGGTTTATTCAGACATACCTCTGGTTTGTATGAAGATTAATAACCCTTATTGTTAAAGTAAAATATGTCCAACACAAGAGGCCCTCAGCTCTCATCTGCCTGCCCAGCTGTTGGACAGGACAAGTTAAAAAAAAAAAAGAAAGCTCTAATTCATTAAAAAAGAAACATGTTTAATGTCTAAAAAACATTAATTTAAAAAAACGCCATTGGTTTTTAAAAATCTTTTTTTGACTATTAGGTGTTTCTAATATTTTGTTTATTTTTATATTTACATATTATTGTATCATTACTACCCCCCCCCCCAATGATAACTTTCATTCGATTTATTTGATTAAACTTTGAATCATATTTACTTTGTGCAATGTCATTCAAGGAGCTGGTGTGAGTGAATCTGTGCACACTGTGAGCTAGATTCCACTATTTATTTGCTTGTTGTTTCTTGTTATGTCTCATCTGCTTTTTTATTTTATTTTAAAGCCTGATACCCTCTAAAGACCCTCTTGGCTTGTCTTCGTGTTAAAATGTTTAAATAAAATGTGCAGTGTTCCCCTGTGGCCACAAGGATGCAGTGTTTCCTTTCCTCTAACTTCAGTTTCCCATGTCTGCTGTCATTAGGCTCAGTGAAACATCTATCTGTTGAAGCATTCGATCCGTGTGTTTGAATCAAGGTTTTCATGTTCCTGACTCTTCTTTAGGCTTTCAGCAGCAGTGTGTGTGTGTGTGCACAAAGTGCACGTGTGCCCAGAGGATTCATTCATTCTAGCAATTCATACCAGGGCAATAAAGCGGGCTTGCTCCAGTAGACTGTGATATTGTTTTTGGAATGTTCTCTGAGAGCATTTTTATCGTTTTCTTTTATCCCCCCCCCCCAGTTATGTCTCCTCTGGGACTGAAAACCTTCCTCAACAGGCAGTCAGGACTTTCAGTCCCCCCCCTACTGACAACAAATCTAATAAAGCCTGGACCCATCACTGGGCCTTCTCATGTCACTCTGACAGCTGAAGTATTTCTCCCTGCATGGCAGAAATTAAAAATTTAGACAGTTCTGCATTTAAAAAAAGTGATCTTTATCAGCTTGGAGTGTCTTGAAAGTGTTGATAACTGAAGGGATTCACACGTCCTCACTCGTGAAAAAGTTACATGCAGCTAACATACGCAGTCTGAGAATATCAGAACTAAAGATCAGAAACTGCAGAACATTTTATACTTAAAACTTTCAGCCTATTTACACGCAAATCTATGGAAAGAATATAAATCTTGATGCAAGAACTATGTGCCTCGTACAGGTAATCCATTTGAAATTTGATGCATAATTGTATTTATTCTTTCCCAAGGCGCGTCCTGTGCAAACATGAGGTGGACCTGCTGTGCACGGCATGAATCTTGACACAGACGGAGTTCAGCCTGCTCTTTGCTGAAATTAAGATCGCAAACGTGTTAATATTTACAGTTTTGATACAGGTTCTCTATGAAACGTTGACATTCACATTCAGGGCACTTCAAGGTTTTGTAGTTAAACAAATATTATAAAAGGTGAAATGAAGGTACAAGCCCTTTAAAAACAAACGTCACAAAAACACACTTCAGACGGAACGTTGCTGTGGTGCCTGGTGGACACTAAGATGAATCTGAACCTACAAAGAAATCTTTGTTTTTAAGTCACTGCAATGTGATGTTTGGTTCAAAATGAGGCCAAAATAAAACCATAAAAATCTGAATTCTTTTCATTTGGAAGACTGAAAACTTGGGTTTGTTTTTAAAATTGGTCAACTGTTTATCGAGAGCAATGCAGAATTGCTTTAGTCACTAAAAGTACGTAAGGAATCTTTCATTAAAAATCTCTTCCCACAAGTCTCCTGCAGGCCAGCCGAACTTCTGCCGTGGACCCAAAAAGGTTACAGGCTTTAACTTTTACTTTTCTGTAGACCAAAAGTCTTAAAGCCCCCATGCAAAGAAAACGTTTTTAGTTTTTGACATATACTTGTATTTTATTTTATGAACGACTACAAATGTGATTAAAAAAAAACATCACTTTATTTTTGCATTTGTGAGTATTTCTCCTTTTTAATCGCTGTCAAACTGTTGCAAAGATGCTCGGTTTGAATTGATGAACACCCAGGAGTGCACGTTCATTGCACAAGCTCCTTGATCTGCCCCGTCCAGCGTGCACAAGCTCAGGTGTGAGAGAAGAGAAGATGGCACATTACTGCATTCCCTGCCCCCGTTTTAAGTGCGTCCACGCAAGAAAACAATCCGGGAACTTTTTTATTGTTGCCTTGATGAAATTAGACAAAGTTCAGGAGGACCAAGCAGGCTGGCTCCCCATCCTGCAGAGGACGAGAAATTAAAAATGACTGTTTGTGCCGGCGGCCAGAATTAAATGACGAGTCTTTTATGTACTGGAATAGATCTGTGAAAGAGAAAGCCTGGAACAAGATTTACACCGCGTCTGCATTTCTCACCAAGCCTCTTCCAATTGAGTGTGGCTAACATGAACTAGTAAACAGCAGTGAAAGAAGCCACTCCCTGGTTGTCTGGTGCTGGTCCGGTGTGAACACCACAGGCTGAATGTGCGTTCATGAAACTGCGTTCTTAAACGTGCAACACATGCCTGATGTGAACGTAGCACACCAGGCATTAAGCTGCGTTCACACCAGCCTCGGTCAACCCGCCTTGAAGGGACCACTCCCAATGAAAAAGTCTACGTATGTGCTTTTTTCTGGGCTCCGTGATCAAAACTCTTGTGTTCACAAGTTGCTACGCAAGTCTGTTTTTGGGCTCTAAGTAAAAAATGCACAGCCATTGAACGTGCAGTAAAAGTTACGTCTGTTGAACTTTGACCAATCGGTGACTTGGATTTGGTAGTGACGTATGGGCAGTGTCCTTTTCAAAACACTGAAGTGCCAACTGTTTGGAAATTGGTCACAGAGGAGAAATTAGGAATTGCAGTTTGTTCCTGGCTGGAATTCTACGACACCAAGTCTTTCATATATCGGAATGGAGCTGTGGAAGAAAAAGCCTGGAGCAAGAGTCACAAGATTTGCACCACTTCGACGCTTCATACCAAGCCTCCTCCAACAAGTCCATCCGCTAGTATCGGGTAGCGACTGTCCAGTGTAAACGCCGTGCGTTCAAGAACCTGGAGCGTTCTTGAATGTGCATCACATGACCAATGTGTACGTAGTATTAAAGAAGATCAGGTATTCAGTAAAAGGAGACGATTCAAACTTGTTCAGGTCTCTACATCTCTGTGTCAGTTCTGCTGATGAGTCGTGAAATCAGAAGAAGTTCAGGTGTTAGTTTCTCTGTGTAACCAGAAATAACCGTGTGCGGCTGCCATGTTTCCTTTAAGTTAATGATAAATGGTGTTTTCTGCCCATAACAGCTTAGACAGGCTCCCCACTGCAACCCTTCCAGACCCTTCTCAGAAAACAAACAGGGTTTGATCTTCACAACACATATTTGTGGAAGGCTGTAATGGTCTGAACTCTGCATGTTTTGAGCCCAAACATAAATCCTGCTTCAGAGAAACCTTCCAAAGGAATTTTGGTTCAGAATTTTACAACCAATTCCTTCAAACCTCTGTGAAATTGATTTTTGCTGTCCAGGAAACCCCATCCTCCTCAGTTGTGTCTTTCTTCAGGATGCATGAAGAGCGTGCATGTGACAGCTCCATCCCTTCCCGGGGAGCACAAAACACCACAGCTTTGATGCAGACGACTGCTGGTAAAACAGGCAGTGTTGTCCATCGTGTTGTGTACCTCATGCAGAATTCTGGAAGAGCACTTTTTTAATTGAGAAGAATCAAAAATCTAACAGACTTTCAAATTGCACAAGAGAATATTTGATTCACAACAGAAAAAAAAAAACATATTCGCTTTGGGGTGTGTGTGCGTGAATGATTGGAACTGTGAATGTGTTTAGCACCTCTGGCCTTCACAAAGGTAGTATAAGTATAGACCATTCCTTTATGAAGGCACACCGCGTTTATAATGTTACCAGAGCAGCAAAGATCGTCGGGAAATACGAGGAGATTTTAACAAGAGTTTGGAGGGAAAAGGCTCCAGGAAAAAGTTTAATGTTCGCTATTGTATTTTAAATAACCACCCACATAGTATGTCAGTGATATAAAAATGTAAAAAGGGTTGGAAAACAGTATCATTACTCAACGGCTGTTTAAATGTAGAAAAAAACGAGCTCATTTCAAATTTGCCACTGATATCAAAGCAGTTGGGACAGAGACAACGACTGGCGATGAAAGAAATGATAAAAAACATTCAGATGTAACAATATTCAGCAACTACCTAATTAATTTAACATCAGATCTGTAACATGAATAGTTTTTAAGGGAAGTCTTAGAGAGGCCGATACAAAGATGAGCAGAGATTTTCTAAAAACTAAGTGGTGGAATCATTTAAAAACAAATTTCCTCAACATCAAAATAAAAAAAACATAAAAAAACGATCCACGTGTGTTAATCACAGACAGAAGAGACTGAAAAGGAGACCTTCCAGCATGTTCTATGTGTTCAGTTCAAAACCAGCATCTCTAAACAATTTTTTTTGGGGTGGGGGGCAGTGCTGCACACTGTGTAAACAGCTTGCCTAATGCTGAAAGGTCTAAAAAGGTTTTAGAGCAACATCTGCTTCCCTTCAGACAGAGTCTGCAGCAGAGGGCCTCAGCAGGAGCATGCACAACCAGAATGCAGGTACACAACAGCATGTCTTCATCCCAGAGGAGCAGCTGCTCTGCCGGCCCCGTGGTAGAGTGTCTGCCCTCAGCCTGGAAGAGAATGGTGGACACTTCACACTCTAAACCGCCAAACTGTCCTTGAGTGCGACGGTGACTGGCCCATCAGGTCGGAGATCAGATGTGGAGAACTTTTTAACTCATTAGCACAGCTGGGCACAAACCGCAATTATTAATTTCTCCTCCATGATCAGTTTTCAAATGGTTCCCTTTGGAATGGTTCCCTGTGCAATATAGGATGTGCCATCCATACGTCACCACCAAATCTGAATTCCTAACTGGTTCAAGTTTAACCATTAAATGGATGTGTTTTGCACATAGAGCATGAGCAGTCTTAAAAATGGGCGTAGCTACGTTTGAATGTGAGAGTTTTGAACGCGGAAGCCTGAAACACGCTTAAGCTCCATTTATATAGACTTGTTTTTGAAATTTGTCGCTTGAACGCTCGCTGCCAAGGGCAGTGTGAACGTAGCTCCACACAGAACTCCATAAAGTCCTAACTTCTACAAAAGGGAACAGTTTTTCAGTCAAAACACTTTATCTCTGTCTTCTGCTTGAAAGAAAAGATTGGCTGGTGTGACATAAAAATCGTTGTTTTTCGAAAACAGCTCAAGGTCTTATAACCGCATCTATCATATTTGATGCACACATTTTTGAGCCTCCTGCTGCATGAGCACGATCCAAACTTTCCTTGAAAATCAAATCAAATCAAATCTTGGAAAAAAACATTTGGATTGAGGTTTATAACGTTACAAATGAGTAAAGAATCATTTAAGTTAAATAAATCATTTATATCCATATTGGAAAATACCATTTGGATTGAGGCATGGTAGAATATTCTACTAAAACATAAAAACTACCAAGTGCATCACAGGAGACAACACAAGTGATGTCAGTAAAAACTGACCAGTCCATCATTCCAGCCTAATGTGTGGAAACACTTTGAATTTAGCAAAGACATGTGCTAGAATATTCTAATCATGTTCCCTTTGGATTATTTGGATGCCATTAAATGTTGTTAACTTGTTTGTTTGAACACATATTTAATTTTTCTTGTTTATCTTGCAAGAAATACAAGGAATATGGAAAACTTCACCTGCACTGTTCAGTATAAGTGTTTATCTCTGAGTCCTGGATCCATTTTAGGTCAATGAATCGGATCGTTTGAAATGAACAAATATCGAAAGTGAATCAAATCATCAACCACAAATATCGAATCAAATTAAATTAAAATCCACCCCAAATCATATAGAGATAAAATAAAATAAGACAAGAAAATCCTTTTCTCGACCCGCCATGGTGAAATTCCAATGTTGCGACATAAAAGATGAAAACAGAGCAGGACAAGTATGTACAAATAAAAAAAGAGTAAATGTGTCACATATTTACCAAAGCTTACAGTAAAAGAAAAAGAAAATGCACCGAGGGTCACGCTAATGTTGATAAAAACTTGCTCCTGGTGGTTGTAGGTTGACGCCATGTGTTTGCCAGCGAAGCCGCCATCGGTGTGTGACTGTGTGAAGGGGTCTGTGACTGTAAAGCACTTTGGGTCTTCTAAGAAGGAAGCAAAGCACTATAAAAGTATATGCCATTTATCATCTGTATCTCATACAAAAATTATATCGGATTTTTTTGTGTGGATTTCACTAAACATCCCAATTCCCCTAAAAATATTGGAATTTCTGTCAATTCTTTGATATAGTGGGCTTTGTAGGGTTAACTTAAGCCAAATAAACTGCCATAGAGGATGTTGGTTCACTGCTGCTTAGTCACACTCTAATCCAGTGAAAGGTGAGTGGATGAAGCTAAACTCCTGCAGGTCTGTCCTCCTTCCTCCTGCAGATGTGAAGCAGATCAGGGAGAGCAGAACCTCCTCCACTTGTTCCTGCCTCCTCACGCCTGTGTTTACAGTCGGCATACCGCGCCTGGAGCGGCAGCACTCTAGAGTTTCACTAAAAAGACTCGGGACAGACCTGTCTGTGTGCCGGGGTGCTCGTGGTGCAAAACCTTCCTCCTCTGTTTATCTGTCGACGTCCCCCGGGTATCCTCTGCCGGGTAACAGGATGAAGCTGAAACAGTCGCCTCTCTTATTGGATAATGAGAGGAAGTCAGACACTGATGCCACATGCGCTCTTCACTTGTGTCCTCTTTCATCTGCTTTCAGTTGTGGCTTTTGGGGTTTTAATAGACCTTCTAAAGAAAGCAAATCAAGATGAATGATTTGGAGGATGCCCTGAGGACTGATTTAAAAAAAACAAAAAACAGAACCATTCATTAAAGCTGGATTCCCAGTGACTTAATCTGTTTACATCTCTGGAACGTCATTCTCTTTACAGAACTCCATAGAGAAAACAAAACGTTCGCTTCCTTTGGGTCTGCCTCATCTCCCTTCTTTTGACGGCCAGGTAGGCACACCGCAGCAGCTTCCCATCAACGTCCATCCCTCCCTCATTCTTTCCCTTGAACTGTAACCTCTTCACTCCTCCAATGTTTCCTCTGTTCTCATCAGGGATGAGCCTACAGTATCACTCAGAGTGAAGGACTGCATAATTGAACCAGTGCATCTATTAGAAGAGATGTTGAGATGTGTTCCATCATCAGCAGGGTCAGAGTCCAGACACTGTTTGTCCTCCTTTAAAGGAGCAAAGAGGGGGAAATGACGGGGAAAGGTGTTTACAGAGAGGTTGTTTGTCTGGAGGAGAGTCAGCTCTGCAGAGTTAATGATGAACTCAGCCTGCTGTGGAAGGACGGCTGAAAGGCACGCAGCGCCCTGATTTTCTGCCTGACTTGCACATTTGACAGACGGTTAGACTTTCCAGTCTCAGTGTCCTGTGAACGCATTTTAGGTTAAAAAAATATCCAAGCATTTCCTCGCTGCATAAATAGATGATCTGAGACTGTGGAAGTGCAAGACAGTAAATTGTGGGAAGAAAGAACACTTGAACACTGTGATTGTGTTTTTGACATTTTTCTGATGGAGGAGGACAAATAATAAGATTATTACACTTACAGTTGCATTTCTCTGTATTTCTATATTCAAGTCGTTGTGAATCAGGAGCAGACGAAAAAATTCTGTTTGAAAAAAGACCAAACAGCACATTCCAATTTATTGCATAATTTTCAAGTCACTAACCATTAAAGTGCATAATAAGTGTTAGTGAACAAACTTCCCTGAAGATAATAGTATATTTTATGGAAATAAAAACTTTCAAAGTCACCGTTCCACATTATTACGCACAACAGAGTTCCACAACATTCGATAGATTCTAAAAAACTGAGAGCAGTCATTTGTTGAATTTGGTGCAGTAGGAGGTCATATTTACTGAAATCAAAAACATCTGAATAGTGTCTGCACTCAAAGAAATCAAAAAGAGCTGTAGCATTATTTATGTAAAGTATTTATGTTGAAAATATTAAATGAATTCACTTTCAGTAAAAAATAAGAGGGTTACATTACGTTTAAATAACAATAACAATTTGGGTAATATTTAATAATGTTTAGTAAAATCTAGCTAACAGTTTATTTAAAAAGCAAGCTTTCCATTCATCTGACGCATTACACAATAAAATTCGGCATGAATTCTACAATTACATTGTTTAGTATTGTTAACTTTATTTAGTACATGGAACAAAAAGGTGTTCCATAGTGTTCAACATGATTCATAAATTTAACATAACTAAAAAATCAACTGTTTTATTGACAGTTTCATTCTGTTCAAAGGCACCATTTTCCTCCAACTGTTCATTGGTTTGTTCCCAAATGAAAAACACAGCTGAGTCTTCCTCCACATAGGACTGGATGAGGTGGCATGCATTTGATCAACTGCTGTTTGGGTGTTTGTGGCTCCTAGAATAATCTCTATACTCAGAGGAGAAAGACAGCAAACACAGTTTCAGTTTGATCAGCACATAAGGCAACTCCTGAAAATCAGCTCCAATGAAAACAGGCTGGATGTGGTGTAGAGTTCACAGCTGTGAAGGTGTGAAAGAGTGTGCCTGGAAAACTGGACTCACTGTGAAACAGCAAGAAATGCTCTGTTTATGCTGGGGTTCATTGTAGATCATCTACATATTTCTGTCACTTTCAGTTTATTTCATATAGTTATTGTTGACAGAAGGATGTAAACCATCCCTTAAAATCAACATACTTATGAAAAGGGGGATGTAAACAAATTGTTCACATTTCAAAGGAACAAGAATCCACAACGTTTTCATTGAGATAACGCGAGGGGGCGCTGTTGTATTACATCTTTGAAACGTCCATTATTTTGTGGTGAATAATCAATGCATTTGTGGTGTTGCTTTAAAAAAAATAAAAACTACGATAATATTTTGTTTTCTTAATTTTGTTGTTTTGTTTCTTTACTATTAAAATAATCTTCACTGCTTGTTGTTGATGTCTGAAGACGCTGTTTTCGTTCCCTGTGCTCCGGCGTGGACCTGAATGCAGCCAGCTGCTGCTCACGCGTGAAAACCTGCGGATGCAACCACAGTCTTTTCTTCCAGGAAACAGCAGCATCCTCCAGACCTGCTCCCCAAACTCCCTCGGGAACATGCACTTTGTGGCACTTCAGTTCCTAGACACTCAACCACTCTTATCTCGGATAAATAGGCCATTTGCATCGCTGTGTTTCAGTGCAGGAGCAGCCAGCAATTCATCCCAGGGAATTCCCACAGCTGATCAAAAAAGAAAGTTTGCTTCAGTTCAGAGTCTTTTGCGCGCACACCCAAACACCGGGGCCCCTGATATAACTTGCCTGCGCGCCTTAGCCCTAGGGCTTGCGTGACTCTGGCAGGGTACTGCAGCTCCAACTAATAATTTTCAAGGAGTATCAGGGAAAACATTGACGATATAAAAGGTTTGCGGGGGAATCCCGCTCTGTAAAGAGCACGAGTCTTCATTTGTCTCCGGCGCGCCAGCTCACATTCATCCAATGTTTCCATGCCTTAGATAGTCGTGTATGTTTTAATGCTCTCTTCTCCACTGTTCGTGGGGTCCCTTGGGGTCTGTCTGCTCTTCGAGCTGTGGGCTGGTTTTGTGACTTGAGGGTTTGGAGTACTAGAAGAAGAAGAAGAAGTTCGCACCAGTTTGCCTCCAATCCAGTGGAGGTTTCATTGCCAGCGGAGCGGCAGGGGAGGGACGCACTCTTTGCACTCGGGATACCAGCTCATACACTCCACGCACTCTCTCACACACACTCTCCTGCCTACTAGAGACTTGTTAAATCCGCAAGAAAACTGCAAACATCAGAGCAGTCGCTTTTATCCGATTGATCGGCTCCAGCCACACGCGTGAACCGGAGGAACTACTGCGCACAGCGGAGAGGACAGCCGGGAGTTTTCATGTCTTTTTAGACAAACTGATCAAGTTTACGGTCATTTGAAGAGGACTTCTGAGATCAAGAGCCACCATCCGCCAGATAACTTCCATATTCCGGGAGGTAAGAATGTCTATCTTCTGCCTGGCTGAGAGGATTGCATGTGTGCGCTGCACAGAGAAACACGTCTAATTTGGGGGAGAATTCTTTTTTTAAACTTGCAACTTAATAAGACATTTAATTGTATTAAATGGTTATTCAAAGAAAACAATTTCCCGATCAAATGACAGAGAACTTTTTTGCATTTTGAAAGGTTGGCTTTGAGAAACAGAGAGACGTTTTGGCCGTTTACAACTTCGGGAAGTAAAAAACTTTTAAACATTTTGATCAATCCTAAACTTGCATGCCGTCTCCAGTTCCTGCTGAGCCAATGACACGATCAACTTTAGAAAGCTCTGTTTCTCTGCCTCCCGAATCGACAGACTATTCCCACGCACCCAGGAGCGCGACACGCACCCAGCGAAGGGCGATTCATCTCATCTGCCCTTGCGTTTTGCTGTTTTCCCGGGAGGTTTAAACTTTATCTGCAAAGTCAAAGTTTTGCCCAGTCTCGGCTCTTTTTATTGACAGCCACCTTGTCTATTTTAATGCTTTTAGTTTTACGCACCTGCGTAAACCTGGTCTGACCGGCGTGGAGCGCGTCACGCGGATCTACTTTTAATTAAAAGCTCAAATATATTTTACGATTGTTTTTTTTAATTTGATGCTTTTTTTTCTAACCATCTATTAGATTCTGAGGGCCTCTCAATAATTAGAATTTAGCAGCTATAAGCGCACAGTCTCCCCTCTGTTTTCTCAGGAGAATGAATCATGAACAACAACAACAACAACAAGGAAAAAAAGTCTTAAGGAAAAAGGTCTGCGTTGCATAGCGTAACTAAACCATCATTTGCATATGAAAACTCTCAGGCTGAAAGAATTCCCTGTGTTTCTGCAGAGGCTTGCGTCCGGAGAGGTGGCAGGCAGTCCGATACGCGCAGCCTGCCTCTTTTTTGTCCTAAAGTCAGAGGTGGGAGATTACTGCCGCAAGGTTCAATTATTCATCATAACCGCGCACTCCTGGGAGCCCCCCCCCCCCCAACAGCTCACTTTATCGAGTTCTGATTATGCCCCCCCTCGGAGGAGGAGGCCGAGCATGGGCTCTCTGCTTTTCCTCTCTGGAGAACAACATCCCGGACCATGATGCTCTCATTTCCCACGACGCAGGCGGGAACCGCGCGCGTGCGCTCCTAGATAATGGGCAGTGGGTGGATGGCTTTCCCATGGGGTGGTATTTTCTCTTGTAATCTATAATCACCCCCCACCTCTACCCACCCACCTCACAATGCGCGCACATCCGTCAGAGCACCCCTCCACCCACCCAACTCCATTCCATCTGAATGGCTTTTTTAGGCAGAGCGCGACCCCGAGACCTCCTCAGAGGAGCATTCCAGGATATAAGCAGGGTTCGGGGATGCACAAGTGAGAAGCTGGAGGAGGGAGCGGGCCAGGGTGTGTGCGTGTGTGTAGGAAACTGGGCTCTCTCCTCCGCGGTCCGCTCTGCCAGCCGCTGCGGTTCCGATGATGTGGATCAGCGCGCAGACTCCATCTGTGAGCCTTGTTGTAGATGGCGAGGAGACAGGTTCTGAGTGAAGTTTGAGACCCACTAACAGGGTGAAAGTCAGGAATGCGATGGTTTGGACGCGCGCGCATGTGGACATGCACCAGATGAAAATCACCATTCTTGGATGCGGGCCCTCGCCACAGCCTCCACCAATTCATTAACGAGCGGTTCAGCTGTCCAAAAGATGCAGACCTGATGTGAACTGGCGTCCCGCAGGTTCAGATCCTGTGTGATTAGAGCTCTAACTCCCAGTCTGCCTCTTCTGCAATCCCCACTTTGGCGCTGAAGTGGCACCACTGATGGAGCTCTGCAGAGGGCCCACCATAAATCTGCCCCCGGACCTCCTTTAAGTAAGAAAACACTTGGGTCCTGTGAGACCATGACAGGCCTCTTGTTGGGTGGAATAAGAAAAAATCTCTTTATTTGTTCTGAAATTAAGCTGTCTTGTATTCCTTCTGGCTCTGTGAATGTCCTCCATGTGGCAGCACTGGGAGGAGGCTGAAACGTCATGACAAAGGGCATGACGGGACAAAGAGAAGGAGACAGAAGCCGTTTTAACAGAGTGAGGGGTGAATGGAGCTGTATGCATGACAGTGCTGAGGAAGATGGATCTGGTTTACCTCACACAATAATAATATTATTAATAATAATAATACATTTTATATAAAAGTGCTTAAAAAAGCTTTGAGGACATTGTACACCAATGCAGAAGTCGATAAAATCACAAAAATACACAATAAAAGCAGAATACACAGCAGCTGCCAAAGAAACGATGAAATCAAAGTGAAAATTCAGATTTAATCAGATGAGTTTAAGTTTAGATTTGAAGGTTTGATTTGATTTGATTTGAAATGGTTTATTTCAAGCAATCAAATAGAATTAATACACAAAAACAATACAATCATCAGTTATCCATTCATACAATAACTAATCAAACTTAGGATAATTAGACATATTAATAAATATTGCTTGAACGGGAGTGGAAGGAAGTGAACTTATATAATCCCACCTCTGTTCTTCCGTAATCATTTTATTACATGATTTATCATTATCCGGTTCCTCACTTTTATCAGACAAGGTTGGGAGAGAGTCTATGTTACGGAGGTCAGGAGGGAGAGAGCTCAACTCCCCATGGTAACGAGCTGGGGAGGGGGAGCAGAGAGGTGGATAGATGAAGAGTTATGGATATGAAATTGAAATTGAAAAGATAATGGACTGTTCAGGATGACACCCGGACTCTAACCTGTGAGGAGGAGGAGACTAAGGATGAAAAAGTAAACCATGTCACTTCGGAGAGGGTAGATTTGGAACGGACAAGAAGTAGTTCAGTTTTATCACTACTGAGTTTCAGGAAGCTCAAGGTGAACTAGTTTTTTATTTTAGACAGACAGGAGGAGAGGGAGGAAGGTGGAAGGGACGTTTACTAAACAAATATAGCTGGGTGTCATCTGCAAAACAAGGACAATTGATAGTGAATTTGCATAAAATATTGCAGAGGGGTAGGATGAAAGAGATGAAAAGAAGAGTACAGAGGACAGAACCTTGGGGTACACCAGAAAAGAGAGACGTGGGCTTATAGATTTAAAGGATATAAGTTGGGTGAATTGGGTGTGGCCTGAGAAGTAGTATTAAAACCAACAGAGGGGGGTGGAGGTGATGCCAAGGTGAGCCTATGAGGGAGGATGGAGTGAGATACAAAGGCTGCACTCGGACTGAAATGATCACGCCTCCCACTGATGATCAGGTGAAAACTGTTACAGAGCTGCTGAATGGGAATGATGAGTGGTAACTTGTTCTACTTTTGGCTTCCTACATAATTTTGCCGTCATCATGACCCCAACCTGGAGGCAGTGGTGTTGTGGAAAACGGGTCAAAGCTCTGGAGGCTGTTTGGTTTTCATTTTTGCTTTAAATCGTTCATTTTCATCGACAATTATGGGAAAGAACAGTTGGGCGAACTTAAATGACCTTAATACAGCTCTTCAGACTTCATGCAGTTTTTTTTAAACAGGAAGGATGTTTTTCTACTCAAACCTTATCAACAAAATCCCACAAAAACCTATAAACATAACAATAATCACATCAAAAACGCCAGGAAAACAAGTGGACATGATTGTGGTCCACTTTCCCTTAAAATGAGTCTTTTTCCAAATTTAGAACATACTTCCTATCTTGAACTACTTAAAAATTTGACTTTTATTTGTTCCAGATGCTTTTTTATGTACTTTTCTGGTGCTGGAGTTGTGTGAGTGTGGTGCATTTAAGCAGTGGAGGTATTGATGCTGAGATGCTTCGTGGAGTGTCAGCAGTCCAGCTCAGCTGCTCTGATGTTTCTGTAGTTTCCGAAGAGGAAATTAACTCCTTGGTGTTTGCTGGAGCCAGTCCCAAATGGAAAGAGCAGCGAATATGAATGTTAGTAACCTCATGGCGGCATGGGGTCTCCTGTTTGTGCGGCGTTACAATGAGAGACAGATCCGAGCAGGTTCGTACATACCACTTCAGCACTGTCTTCAGTATAAATAGACTCGCCTTTGTTCCCACTGACATGTTTTTGAAGTGGAATAAGACAAGATGAGCCGATAAGGATCTCAAATCTCTGTGTGAGTCAAACCTCAAAGTACCACTTAGGCGGCTTCTCCTTTGCTCCCTGATGTCTGGTGGTGCGGTGGGACGGCCTGGGTCGGACAGCGGCACGGATGGAGACACTGACAGGAGCTGTCAAGGAACTTTTTCCCCCTCACTTACATTTCTAGGAGACAAAAACGATCCCATGTTTGCTGCGTGAAGCCCAGGATTTTCATCAATCTGTCCGGGAAGAGAAGATGGACAGGAAGATGTGAGCGCAAGTGTGAAAGACATGCAGAAAAACTGATCAGCAGAGAAGCACAAAGGAGGGTGGGCAGCAAAAGGGAGAGGGAGAAGGGTCATTAAAAGGACACTGTTGCAGTAAATGGCAGTAAAGTATCTGGCTAATCTGCCATCATTACGCTGATTAAATCACAGGGGATTTAGCTTTCCCATCAACTGCAATCAATGGGGCAAAATCAATTGACAGGCGATACGGCGGAGGCTTTGAGCCGCAGCCAGCTGCACCTCATCCTGACTGCAGCTGTGACTGCGCACCAACAACCACGTTCACATCTGCTTCGCTAGAGCTTCAAAGCACAAGGAACGAAGGATTTGGGGTTAAGAGTTTGTTGAAATGCTGTTTTGTGGTCCCTGTGGCACCAAGCACTGTCCTTTCCTTCACACATTCCTGTTGAAATTTAATCCCTCTGTGCTTTCTGTGGCAATGGGCACTAATTCAGGCTCTTTATATAATGTCTCATCCAGTCTGATAAAAGGCTGTTTTCAAGCCCCTGTTCGGATAGTTGGATAGAACTAAAGAAAATCAAACTCTGATACGCATTTGGGAAAAAAAGTTTTCATGCTGCTGCTTGTGTTTTTGGTGTCTTGAACATGTTCATAAGCACACGCGTGTGGGAGGAGCCAAATGTTTTAAGCCTGATCGCTATGGAGCAGTGTCTGTGTATATCTCAATGCATGGAAGACACAAAATATTTAGAGATCATGCTTATTTATTAAAAAAAACTATAGATAAACATTGTAATCCCGTCTCCACGTCTGGGTTCGTAAGATCATTCAGTCTCTCCCAGTATGTGGAGCTTCTCTCCTGCTGTGTCTGGATGACGGCCGCTTTCCACCGCCACCGGTACTTCCGCTTTCGCTGTGACGCAGTTTAAAGAGTTGCTGTCCCGCATTAGTCTGAGAAGGGAAAAATAAAAATAGAAAGATAGAAAAATTAGATGACCTTTTTAAAAAGAAAATGTCTCGATTAAAAAAAAAAAAAGTTCAAGAGTTCCCACGCTACAACTGCTGCTGTCCCATTGTGGCGTGGGGGGTCTACACTGGCCTTAAAAGGATTGTTAAAAAAAAAATTAAAGTTTTGGATTATTCTTGTTTTTCCATTTTTGTACAGGGAGACAGTTTGTAAAAGATATATTAACAGCAATAAATGTTGGTTCATGGAGTTAAAAGAAAAAAGTTATTATTCCACAGCAATTAATGAAATGATTGCAGTGATGATTGAAATTGTCTTTATTTATGATTCTGTTGCTAACCAAGGAATGTCTTCGGTGAACGAATTGAATAGAATGGGCTTTTTCAAGTTTGGAAAGTGTAGGTTTATGAATGAAAAACTGTTAGATGTGCAGTATGGAAGGAAAGGGGGCTAAAAAGAATCTCTTCTCCAAAAGAAGAAATGTTGCACTGCAAAAAATGATTGGAAACTACTGTGCTAACCTCAGTGGTACTGAGCCCACCTCTGTGTTTGGAAATGTAAAAACGAAGGAGCAACTCCTTATTGTCGCTTAGCAAACTCTGAGCCACTGCAGAGAGAAAAATCCTGTTTCTCAGTAATGTTTGGTTGGGGATGTGAGGAGCTGGAAGTTAGCGGGAGAGCATGTAAACAGGTGGATGATGGGAAGTGGGAGGGCTCACCCTGAACCAACTGTCCTGCCTACAACCCAGAGGTGAATGTTTTATGAACTACTGCCTCTTTGCAGAAATAAACAACACACGTTTTATGATTTTGAATGTGGGACAGTAACTCTTCTAAGATTTTCATAATCATGATTAAAAGACCACTGGTAACGCTTTGAAAATAGATCAGAAGATGATCAAAGTGGGATGTAAAATGAAGACAAATAAGTGCAAAACTCAATGATATTTCTGTATCCCAAACCTGGTCAATTATAATACACAATATAAAAAGAAATGTAAAGAGCACTCAAACAAACAGGGAAGCAGAGCAGACTTGACAAAACCATAAATAATTAAATGAAGAAAGTCCAACTTGAACAAAAAAATGCAGATCGAATTCAAGATGTGATGAAACAACAGGCCTGGACAATTGTGAAACAAAATGAGTTATAAGGCAAGACAATCTGGCCAAGAGAAATTTGAAGTCTGGACTTAGTTTGCTGGGCCTGATCACCTGAAACAGAAACATCTGGATATAGCAAAACACAAACCTTTTGTGCTTATGGCATACGATGAGCGCGGCAACAGAAAATAAATGAACACACGAGTAAACCAAACCAAGAAAATGGAATCACAGGGTACAGGTTTTCACTGGATCCACTTTCAATTCAGCAGTCAACTAAAATAAGATACTTTTTTTTTATTAATAAAAATTGAGAAACTTTTATAAATGTTCTTTAGATTAAAGAAAAATTATTACCAGCAACCAAACGGCTCAATGGGATTTAAATAAAATAGAAAGTGAGGATTCACTGTTATTTCTAGCCTCTGTTAACATGTACAATTTTTTTTCAATCTTTAATAGCGTGTGTGTAGTAAAATAATCTTTGTTTTATTTCACTGAAAGGTAAATTTCACCCAGGAAATTCTCCCTTCCACACACATTCATACGGGAGTTGTGCCTAGTTACCACTGACCAGGGCACAGAGAACGCTTTGGTGTTTTTTGATTTAAGGACTCTCCCAGTGCACAGAGGGAATTGAACTTGCTTTCTTATGATCCACACTCCACAACTCCCACCTACTTCAACTTGTCACTTTTCTAAACAATGTTCATTTTTTATGGTGACCAGCAATAAAACAATAGCCTTGATTTGAATAAAAGGTCAAATCAATGATGTTTCTGTATCCCAAAGTAGCTGACTAAGGGGACTGGTTCTCAAACAGGTAAAGACAAAAAGGTTGGTGCAGTTAAACTACTTTTAGTCACTACAGCAAATGTAAACTACCAATTTGAGTGTTTACTCAGTGAATTACTGCCCACCATTGAATTTGTTCAATTTGGTTTGAAATGGTTTATTTCAAGCAATCAAATAAGAATAATACACAAAAAACATTAGAATCATCAGTTATACATTCATACAATGAAACAATCAAACTTAGGATAAGTAGACATAAAATTAAATATTGCTTGAAACGGAGTTGAAGGAAGCAAATTTAAACAATCCCACCCCTGTTCTACCTTAACCATTTTATAACATGATTTATCATTATCCGGTTCATAACTTTTATTAGACAGAATTAAGAATCCTTAGGTATCAATAAAGCACAAGACAAAGATTAATCACTTAATTTTTATGTAAAAATAGACATAATTATTTTAGAAATCAACATGGCAAATGCAGATCAGTTATCTAAAATATATGCAGATTATGTTCATTACAAAAAATCATGTATATAATTAAAAGTAATACTATCAGTAAAACAGACATAACACTGTTTCAAAAATCTTTATAGCATAAATTGATTAAGTATCAAAAGTTAAAAATATGTGCAAATTATGCAACAATAGGAAAAATAATGAATCACTTTTTCCATTTTTGGAGCAAGTGAAGTAATATAATTAGAAATCAATCATTTTAACCATCTTCAATAATTGATTAAGCATTTTTTTTTCTCATTTCATTTGTTCATTGCAAGCATTTGCAAAGATATCAATAATCATTAACTGACGCTTAACATTTCTTTATGTTTGTGAAATCTATAATGTGTTAGAAAAAATTCAAACCAAAAATCTTTTTCTCAGAGTAGTCTCAAACTACTGTCCACAAGAAAAGCGAAATAAAAGAAAACCTAGTTGGTGATCTGTTAAACTAGACCGGAATGGGCAAACGTCTGACTTGTGGGTTCTAACATTGGACAGAAGGACTGGACCAGGAGCCAATGCATGGAGTGTTTTGGTCATCCCCTCCATAATAGAAAGATATCACATGGAATCTGCATGAAAACAGGCTTGATTTTTATTGAAAAGTACTATATATGTTAAAACAGAAAACTAGTGTTTTTATTTCACAACATGCTGCTTTTTTCCAACCACCTTAACTCCAACAGCAACAACAGGTGGATGTCCCTCAGGGTAAAACTTGGAGAAATGCTGCGTTCATGTGGCATTTATAACTGTCAGCACCCAAACAAAGATCAATTTATTTGTAGAGCACCATCTATGGGGAGACACCGGAATTACAAAAATAAAAAATGAATTTTAATAAGAGATATAAATATAATTTATTCCAGTTTGGCGGGCCAAACTCTTAACCCAAGAATCACGGTAATTTTGGAGCTTAAGAGGTTGGATGCATATTTGTATCAATAGGCATCAACAGGCTTGAATGTCCATTTATTTCAGCTGCGATTTTGCCAAGAATTCATGTGCGTAACACAAATTTAGTGTTAATCCAAGGAAATTTTGAATTTTTGTTTTGTTGTTTTTATATTATTTTGTGTCTCAAAGTAAAACTCTACTTGGACTGACACCAGTAGGCGGTCTTCTTCTGTGGATAAAACAGGTCTTCTACTTCCAATGAATGCTAAAATGATATTTAAGGAGAAAATATGTGTTATTTAAGTTTTAATGGTGGAAGTGTTACTCCTCTGAACCCATGCCAGCTCCTTCTTTTGGATGGATTGCTTTGTTCATCCACATTACCTAGAGTTGTGTCTTCTCTGTTCTGGCACTGGTTTTCTCCCTTTTTTTTTTCTTTTTCTGTGCTGAACATTTACAATCTTGATTGAGTGAATTCTCTTTGTGTTCCAGGATGAGGCAGGGCAGAGGTTGGAGCTCAGCTCTGCTGCTGCTGCTGCTGGGGCTGGGCTGTTTGGCCCAGAAGCTGCCTACAAGAGATGAAGGGCTCTTTCAGATGCAGATCAGAGACAAGTCTCTGTTCCACGACTCCTCAGTCGTACCAGACGGAGCTGAGATCAGTGGTTACATTTTCAGGGACACACCCAAAAGGTAAAAACTGTAGACAGTAAATGACCGGCTAAATGCTGTATGAGTGGCATAATCCTGCTGATTAATTACCACCTTTCACCATGACTGTAAAAATAAAGCCTGCATCCACCTTGTGGTGCTGACTAACTCAAAATAAACACAGAGGAACATGCTGAAGTGGCTGCCGGCCTCTTTTTGTAGCTCTGCAGAAAGATCAGATGTTCCTCTGTAACTGGATGCGTTAACGCTGACACAAGAACTAAATAATAGATGAGAAAGTCTGTCAGCTCTGGACAAGGTCAATGGTTTTTGCAATGTCCCTGCTCTGCTAATGCGCCTTTGAGTATCACCCCACTGAATAAATGTAGGTTTTCATATCATGCTTTTTTGGTTTACAGATACTATTTTGTGGTAGAAGAAGACAACACCCCCCTGTCTGTGACAGTCACCCCCTGCGATGCCCCTCTGGAGTGGAAACTCACCCTGCAGGAGCTGCCTGAAGAGTCCAGTGGAGAAGCATCAGGTATAACTGACAGCAAGCAGGCAGCACTGAAAGAGGTTAATGACATGTTCTGTGGAAATATCACCTTCTTCCACTCACAATTAACCCACACAGTGGTGTTTTGGCTCTGTGTTTTGGTTGGTTTTAATTAAGTCACACAGCCGTAGTGTCTCGCCTGACCACTAATGAGGCCTGAGTCGGTCCAAGCTAACATCTGTAATTTCAGAAAAGGGCTGCATTGAAGCAAAGCTTACGCATCCCTTTACTTAAGCTCTAAGACTTCTTAAGGTAAACACCGCTGTTCTCAGTCTGTCTCCTTTCCTTCCTCTTTAGTCTTTTTTTATGTGGCTCACATCAAAACTCCTCCATCTGGAGGCTGTCCTTTCAGCGCAGGAGATTCTGCCAGATGAATAAAACAGCATCTTAAAGGCTGTATCTGTGATGTGAGCATACATTTGAATGTCAATACACAAGCACCTGTGTGTGTGCTCTTGACGGAGGGGATGATTTATTGGTGTAGTTACACTGCAGAGCTTTGCCTCAAGAGAAAAGAATTCATCCTGAACTCAAAGTGTAAGGAAAAAATTCGAACTCATCGCAAGAAGAAGTGCCAGCAGTTCATTCGAGTTTCTTCTGTCCGGTGGGAGTAGATCTTTGCACATTAATTTTTAGTACACCACTGAGCACACTCTTTGGTTGACAAACATAATATTATGGTTTCTTCCTCAAGCTGGGGCGCAAGCTCAGACTGTCTCTCTCACATGGAAGCTACAAGGCGCCTTTATGTGTAGCAGCTTCCCCGGGATGGCCGGGTCAATGCTGGCCTGTGATCTTTGGGAATGTTTGGAGTGAAAACACGACTGAGATTCAAGCCCGGGTAATCATGAGTGAGGCTTGCGGGAGCTTCTTTATGATCTCATGGCATTGGACGCCCTCTGTTTGTGTGGAATTCTCTTTTATCAAAGACAAAGCCAGGACTACAGATTTCTGTCAAAATTAGTCCTATCACTTTGGAATAAATCAAAGAAAGAAGCTCATGTTTGGTGTTTTTCCTTTCCTCTCCAGGGGAGCCTGAACCCTTGGACCAACAGAAGCAGCAGGTGACTGTAGATGAGGGCACAGATCTCTTCAGCTACAAGGGCAACGATGTAGAGTCCTACGTGTCAACCAGCACGCCGTCTGGTCTCTACCAGCTGGAGCTGCTGTCCACGGAGAAGGACAGCAATTTCAAGCTGTACGCCACCACAACTCCTGAGTCGGATCAGCCTTACCCACAGCTGCCCTACGACCCCCGTGTGGATGTTACAGCGCTGGGACGCACCACAGTCACGTTGGCCTGGAAGCCAACGCCTACAGGGTCTCTCATGGGCCAGCCTGTTCAATACTGTGTCGTGATCAACAAGGAGCACAATTTCAAGAGCATGTGTGCTGCTGAGGCTAAAATGAGCAGCGATGATGCATTCATGTTGGCTCCAAAGCCTGGCAGGGACTTTAGCCCGTTTGACTTTGAGCGCTTTGGCTTTGTTCCCTCCTACAATGGTTTTGGCAAGGACAGAGGCCTCACAAGTAACAAGATCTCACGGGTTTACCCCCCCAAGCCCAAACTATCAGACATTCAGAAGGTGTGCATTGGCAATAAAAACATTTTCACTGTGTCAAACCTTAAACCAGACACACAGTACTACTTTGATGTGTTTGCTGTGAATTCTGCAACCAACACCAGCACTGCGTATGTGGGAACTTTTGCGCGCACCAAAGAGGAGGCTCGCCAGAAGACCTTTGAGCTGAAGGATGGCAAAGTTTCCAATGTTTTCATCAAGAGAAAAGGAAGCAAATTTCTGCGCTTCGCTCCTGTGTCCTCCCACCAAAGGGTCACCTTATTTGTCCATTCGTGTCTGGACACAGTGCAGGTGCAGGTGAGGCGTGATGGCAAGCTAGTGCTCTCCCAGAATGCAGAGGGGGTCAGACAGTTCCAGCTTCGAGGAAAACCAAAGGCCAAATACCTGATCCGCTTGCGAGGAAGCCGCAAGGGGGCCTCCACTCTGAAGGTGCTCGCCACCACGCGACCAAGCAGCAAGCATCCCTTCCCCTCTCTCCCAGACGACACCCGCATCAAGGCCTTTGACAAGCTGCGTACATGCACCTCTGTCACAGTGGCCTGGCTAGGCACACAGGACCGCAACAAATACTGCATCTACCGTAAGGAAGTGGCGGACAATTACGGCGAGGAGCAGCGACGCAGAGAACAAAATCAGTGTGCCGGGCCGGAGAGCCGCAGGAAGTCAGAAAAGGTCCTATGCAAGTACTTCCACAGCCTGAACCTGCAGAAAGCTGTAACTACAGAGACCATCAAAGGTCTGGAACCTGGCAAGACCTACCTACTGGACGTTTATGTGGTGGGACACAGTGGGCACTCAGTGAAATACCAGAGCAAACTAGTGAAAACACGGAAATACTGCTAAAAGACTTTACAAATATATATATAAAGTTTATTTAACACTAAGTGATATTCTACTATACAGACAGACTACTCACGCAGCTGATGGGCCCGTGGCAGTGACTGAACTGTTTGCAGAGAAAGATATCAACCTGTATATTTATGTTTACATTTCACTGTGGCGCATCTGAGAGCGGCCCATAGCGTGAGTTGCTTCGTACCGGGCATGTCGTTTTGACTCCATCTTGCCACTGGGCAAGCAGAACTTCAAAGAAGGTCATATTTCATCTTGCGTGTTTCCTTTGTTGCTGCATGACATTTGCTTTCGTCTGTCAAACGTGTCTCATTCTTCAGATCCAACCCACAGCGGCTGGAGGAGATCCAGTCGCTTGCCCGCTCTGTACAGACCTCTCACTGCATATTTACAACACGTTTTAGAAGGAATTTAAATTATTTTGTACTTCTCGTCTGTTTTAATTGAAGGCAGAAGGAGCTGTAGGAAGTGAACTGCAGTTTCATGGGGACTTAGTTCAAACATTCCTATGTGTATCTCAGCCAGTGTTGGCTCTAGAGCCCATCTTGTAAATGTGTTCTGTGCTAGAGATTCCTGTTATTATCACTGTATCGCTGTGTGTTTGTGCGTCACGTGTACAGAACTGTCCTGCCAATATTCATGCACATAAAGACTAAATATAGAACAAGTAAGCCCTGTGTCACCCTGGGTGTCATATTCTTGTGCGAAGCCGTTAACGTGGCTGCTGGAGCTCTGTGGATTGTGGAGGGGGTTGATTTGGGTCCCTCATATGTATGGACAAGGTAAAAAGAGTGCGCTGGCATATTAAAAGTCCTTCTGTTTCTGTAGCATTTTTGAATTTTAAAAACATGAATTTACATAGAGAAAATATATTCTTTAGTTTTGACTCTAATAATTGGAGAGTTTCATTAAAATGTAGAAAAAGTAACACAAGATAAAAAAAAAACATGAATTCAGACAAAAAAAATAAGCTGACAGAATTTTCATTAATGAAACAATAATATGATGTCAATGCATTAATATAAATAAGATGTTAAACTACTAAATTTGTTTTTTCAATAAAACAAAACATATTTTGAAGTTAAAACCTTCACTTTTCTCTTTGAAATAGATTTAATTTGACCATATTTTGACACAACAGTCACAACTTTCTTTTATAGTCAGTTCCCAAATACGTGTGCTGCTTTCTTCACCTTCTGTGATAGTTCTAAGACCGATCTGCCCTGCCTCTGAACTGTGTGCAGAACTTGCTTTGCAGGGTTAAATTTAATACTCAGACATCACTGTAAAATTTAGGATTCTGACGAAAACATGCTGCCATCTAAGAAGGTTGACTTTTTTTATCTTTATTTTTTTTAAGAACGCTGGCACCAAACCACACTTGCATGTACCCTGATTTTAAGCCGAGACAAAACAACAGCTGATAAAAATGTTGCTCCACAGAAGACAGCTTTTACTGTGCATGAGCTGGATCACGTGATTCCAGATTTAAATTACTGGACACACCTGGGCCAGGTGCAAACTCATATCTTTTTGGGTTGTTTCTCAAACACAACCGTCGGACTTCCATCTGCACGGTTTTTGTACAAATGATTTCAACTTTGACATACTTGAAGAACATTAATGTTTTCTGAACTTCTTATCCAAACAAATTCTGAAACTTGTTAAGATTTCAGCCCAGAGTTTAAAAATTTTAAGAATAAAGTCAACAAAACTTAGAGATGCAAGAAAGGCTTAGACACAAGCATAGTTTATAATTGCAGCAAACACTTCACAATTGAATGAAATTGAAGTTATGTAAAAGATGTCACTGATTCCACAAACATGCAAATAAAGATTTTGCTGTAATAAAAGTGATTTTAGAATGACATTTTAAAGAATTCCTGGAGTTATGAAGTGTTGCTTGATTCAGATGGTGTCCATTTTTTTCTCTCTATTTTAAAGGTTTGCAAATCCGATGACCTGTCTGAATGCTTACACTTTAGAGATTTTGGACTGTTTTCAGATTAGGTTCAGTCATAACCTGTGGGGGTGGAAATGAGCTGGAAATGAATGGAACAAAAGCTTTGCTAGTATTAGTCTAAAAAGTCTATAAAAGTCGTGATAATGTGATTTTTTTTTTTACTTTGACAAGGCAATTATAAATAAAGAAATATTTTTCTTCATCGTACTTTAGTTTAGATAGAAATCATTTTAGACCATTTCATATTTTAAATCCAAAACCCCTTCCCATTCCCAAATGTGATGCAAACTAGTGAGTACCAAATAAGCTGTTACACCAAAAAAACACTGGAAGTGGATAACAAAACAGAGACATTTTCTAATCATTTGCAGGTTGAAAGTCAAGCTCAAGTGTGTTTAAAAGCCAGTAACAATAAATATGTTTGAAGTGAGGATTTAAAACTTAAAAGTGTTACAGAAACTCAGATGTGGAGGGAAAGACCATTACATTCTGAAGGTGCTGCTACCGCATCCATGGATTGTCTCATTTGAGGAACCTTCAGGAGAAGATGAGTGGAAGATCTTAAACTTTTTCCTGGCGGTGGTGGCTGCAGCAGCAGCTCGGATAAGTGTGAATACATATAAATGATTTAGTTATTTACTTCCTAAGCATGACCATTTTGTGTGTTGTGTGTGTGTGTGGGGTGTGTGTCTGTGTGTGTAAAAAATCAGCCTTATTGATTTTATTACAGCTTAAATCAGCAAATGTTTAAGAATGCATCTTGTTAAGTAGCAGGTGGGTGGACTCATAGTTAAACCTTACAGACTTTCAGACTTTACTTTGTCCTGCCCCATTGCTGTTTTTTGAAAGTTGTTCAGGTGGACAGAGTAAAAACCCTGGTCAATGTGCACGGCCCCCTGGACCCTTCATTTTTGTTGTTCAGAATTCAATGGGTGACATCAGAGATCATGCATCCAGTTGAATATGTCTGTGGTTGAACCAGTCAGCGAAGTATCTTAGTGTTTTTTAAAATGGCTTTCACAAGTTACCTGATAGCCAAACCTATTTTCCCTGTTCCATTTTTCCAAATTTGTCTTCCCACTTCTGGTGGTATTGACTAAAAAGAAACAGGATACATTCAGATGGTTAATAATATGAATGTTTGTTTTAAATGGATTCTGAGCTCTGAAGGACAAAATTATATATTTTTTGATCTCTCCAAATGAGGGAAAACACGTTTAAAAGGTGACCTCAATTATCAAATTGAAATTTTGTTATTATTTTTTATTGATAAAAATAAAACACTAAAGTGTACCAGTAATTCTAAAGCAACCTTTCCTTTATTTTGATGTTTATGAAATGAAACCAGACCTGGTAGCCATCAGAGCTAACATTTGTCTTAGCCAACTGCTGATCAGTCTTAGAAAAATTACAATGATAAAAAGTCCAGCTTTTAGTCATGACTTTTTTTATAATCCTTTTAATATTACAACATGCAGGAAAAAAACTGTGGCAACAAGAAGAGTCATGCCATTCTTTAACCTTTTTCTGCCTTTTAGTTCACAACTTTTCTGACTAAACAGCATCACTCATTTTTCCACTTTTCAAAAGTCTTTACAAGTAGGTTCAGGTTGTGTTGATCCACATCTTCCATGACTTCCTGTTAAAATGCTGCTGCTGCAAAGTCTCTGCTTGTTTCTTCAATAAATTGACAGCATCATCTACTGTGTCTCAGCCATCATCTCCCATGACAGTCCTTGTCATGAATTAATGAAACACTTCTATTCTGTCCTAAAAAAAAAAGCTGCATGCTCTGAATAAAATACAAAACACAACTATGTAATTCAGTTTAACCGGAAAGAGCTTTGGAGAATGAATTCCGTTTTCTGTCGCCATGATCTTTGAGAGTAAGGTGGATACGCTTTCTTTCACATTACACACTGGCATTAAGAAAGGCTACAGCAGGCTTAGATTTTAATTCTTTACCTGTTTGATCTAAAACACATAAAGCCTTTTAAACTACTAGCATACATCCTTCAAGCCCTGCTTTAGTCAGATGACACACTGGCCGACCACAGATTTGGCAACTTTGACCCAAGTTAAGTATGATAGCCTAGCATGCATTTGTTCCATTTCATGCACTGATCAGTCTAAATCTGATCTCATAACAAATAAAAGAACCACAGGAAACCAGAGTCAGCTCTTTCATGAAGTCCTGTGATTGCTGTGAGTATGCCACGGCTCGATTTGTCTGTCTCCACTTCTTGCCCTGCTCCAGCTGCACACATATACAAAGCTCCAACACCAAAGGCCTGCAGTCATTATGAGGCAGAAGGTAAACGCTGCAGACAGTTAGCTCTCAGATAGAGGTTCTTTCTGTGTGTTAAGGTTTGCACCAGCATTTATGAAAGGTACTCCTGGAAAAAAGAAAGTGTCTGTCTGCTTTTTCCACAGAGCCTAACTGAGCGGAGAGCTGGATGTGCTTTGAAAGCTCCACGTGTGTGGTTCAGCATGCGTGGAGGGCTGACCTGCTTTATTTGTGGCAGTTTACAAGGAGACCTATGTCACTCTTGCAGCTCTTTGGGAGCATCTCCAGGGCAGAGACAGGTTAATGGATACCAGGTGAAGCAAACTGACCTCTCTGCAAGCATAGGGGCTTGACTGGCGGCAAGTTTGATGGTAAATCAGTCTAGCTCCACCAAATCTGGACACGTTGTGAAAAGCCGCTGCTTTTCTTGGCTTCAATAGACAGGGCATGTCCATTCACTTGAGAACAGCCAGTGTGCATGAATATGTACATATGTTTGTCCAACCTTTCCTCAGTCTATACAAAGTTATACATTTCTAATGCAAGTAAAAAACCCCACATTTTGAAGAGTTGAGGTAAAAAGAATGAAAAAACATTGATGGAGCTTTGTTTGTTGATCATTGCATTTTCTTTTCTGTGACTTTTGTCCCAATTTTTAATGCACACAGAGGATCAATTTGATGATCAGTTTACATGCAGTTCCTTAGAAATGGTACACATTTTTATTATTATATGCTGGGTTGTAAAGTGAACTTTGGAAACAGTTTCCAAAACAGTTATACAGATATCTTAAATTGTTTTCCAATAAAGTTGTGTTTAATTATAGTTTTAATGTACAATTAACAAAGCCCAAATGATCAAATGAGCCCCTGAACTCCAAGGCTGGAAAAAACAAAGCATTTCATATACTTACAAATGTACAAAATAATTTTGAATATAGACATACAGGCAGCACGTGTGGCAATTAAAAAGAAGCTCAGATGTGTGTCTGTAAAAAACATTTCCATGTAAACAAAACACAACTCAGAGCATATTAACAGACATTAGTCTGTGGAGCTTAAATAATACAAGCTTTTTGCAGATGAGAATTAGATTGTACTCATTTTGTTGTCACCAGGCTGTATTAAAAATGGGGTTGTATATTGGCAAGAGTCTGGCGATACAGTACATACCATGATACACATGTTGAAATTCAACATATCCCAAGAAAGAAACAATATTTACACAATATTTTTAAGCATATATAAAAAAATTAACTTGATTTAATTGTGTCTCAACCAATATGATTAAAATAAAGTGTGATCTATTTCCAACACTGCTTATGGAGTAGCCAATGGCTATATGCTATATGGCAAACTGTCTATTAAGATAAAACTGAGTTGTATTTGTGTCACTGAGGTGTATAACAAACACCACGAGACTGCTGAGTGAACATCTACCATGGGTTGGTTCTCTTGAGAGCTTGTTGTTTTGGTGAAAGAACCTCAAGGAGGTAGTTATCTTCCTTCCTTCTTCCCAGGTTGAGTTTGAATTTTGTTTATTCAGACCAGACAAGTTTAGTTTAGTTAAAGCGAACCAGGAAGTACCCGCTGGTTGCAAGGAGCCAAGATCCCATAGACAGTTATTGCTATATAACATTATATGACACATATATATATGTCATTTTATTTGTCAGAATAACCATTCTTGCTCTGATAACTTCTTTTCAACATCTTCTTTATAATCCTAATTTTTTTAAATATATTTTTTCTTCATTACAAGTTATTTAAGTTATTAACTGGCCAATCAGATGCTTCAGTAAAAGCATTTGGGTCTGACGTTGAACGTTTGAGGCGTTTGATTGACAGATTTTGGGTAGCCAATGGCAGAAGACTTCATCCATGCCGTCTGTGAAGGCCTTTTCCTGAACTTGATCTGGACCAACTGACTTTTCTAGTGTGCATACACCCTAATAATAATACAAATAATTTTGAAGCTGATTTGCTGTGGTGCAGTGGTCTATATTTTTTTAATGGGTTTTAAATTCAGACTTTAATGGGTTAGTGTGTATTACTGGTCTTGTTTTCTTTCTGTTGAACTTTATTTAGCCACAGCATCTACACAATTTTCTAGGTCCAAAGAACTCAAATGAATACAAGGACAAAATCTTCAAACAAAGCAAGATTTATGGTGTGTTACCAGGATGAAACCCTACTGACACAGATGGTTACAGTCAAGCACTCTGCTTCCTATTAGAAGAGTAATTTTTGTTACAGAAAATAGTGTTAAAGGAATTGGTTTCCAATTTTTTAGGTACCTAAACTTAAGGGGTTTTACTCTGACCTCTGTCTTTATTCAGAGTGCTTCAGCAGTGTGTTTTGTGTACATGTGTGCATGAATGCACTTGCTGCGGCCCTGAAAAACTGAGTGACAGTTTTGGACGGAAATAGTGAAAGGAGAGTCGCAGTTTGAGCAGAATCCAAACAGAGGCAGACAGCAAACAGATCCTCATGCTGGGAGGGCTTTTGAGCAAAACCCATACAGAGGAGAAAAGAAGGGAAACAACATTGTGTGTAAAACCCTTAGCACTGAACAAAAGGCTGCTGCCATCTATTCTCACGGCACAAAGCTAAAGGGCGGGTAAATTGAACCCTTCAGCCACATACTGTGGGCAAAACTTTCAGAGTAAACAGAGTGAAAAAGTCACAAAACTTGAAATTTTTGACAAGCTGGAGTGTGAAGACATCACGATTTATCTCACTCCAACATCAGTCCTTACTGGAGCTAAGAATAAACCAGTAAAAACAAGGGATTGACTAGTGGGCATGAAGTCTGGGGCTTCCTTCCAAATTCATCTGCCCATTCCCAGAAAGGGTGGAGAGGTCCCAGTCGCCCCATGGTTTTACTGGTGCTGATCTCTATTAGGATAACCCCAAGAGTTAAAAAACAACCCACACAAGATAATGCGTGTAACTTTAAGTTGATTTCTCTGTATATTTGAGCATACACTATGATGTTATCAGACCTTCCAACATTTACATGTGACATACAGTTGAGCAAAGCCCTTGTTGTGCTGTTGTTACATCCTTGTGTGTAGGTCATCAGATTGTGCGTTTCTGTGTCTGAGCAGCCTAGGGGTGGTCCCCCCTGCTCACTTGTGCCCATGAAATCTCATGTAAGGGCCTGTAATTTCCCACGCTTCATCAGTAAAGTAATTTCAAACGGCTTCCCTCTCAAGACCCTTCTTACAGATGCGACCCGAGGTTGTCGGATAAAAACTTCATTTATCCAGTGGCCTCTGAGCTTCAGGAAATGATTTGCTGGCTTTTCCGCGACAGCCTTGAAATAGGGAGCTGTGGTGAAACATGAAACAAAGGTTGGTCTGGTCCTTCAATCTGCAGTATCAGGTTTGGGTGTTTATGAAAAATGCACACATCTATTTGAGAAGTCTTGTATAAATTTTTACATTTGCCAGAGCTAGGTTTTTAGTCAAAGCAAAATGCTTCGGAAAAAAATCTGAAAGTGTTTATGTCAATACATTCCTTGGTGTCTCAATGTCCTAAATGTGGTTTTTGGAGCTTTATGAGGCTCAGTGGCTCACTTCCAAGGCTAGGCCAAAATCTTGGTCCTGAGGATGATTCTCTAAACATCCCTGCTCTTATCCTGAAACTAGTGAGTCAAATCGTATAGGGCAGTCTGTGGTGACTGTTTGAATCTGAGTTTTTTAACTTGTTTTTCACATTTCCCTCATTAAAAATCCTTAGAGCCTGTTTACCGCGTCTCTGTGACTTCACTTTAGTGCTTCTCTGCCCCATCATTTGTCTAGTACTTTTGTAAACAACGTCTGCACTTCCTGTTTACACATTCCTGCTCTTTCCTCAGATCTTATTTCATAGATTGTCTGAAAAATCAATTAAGGATGATGCATCTAGAACATCCATTAAAAAAATCCTTTTTCCACCATTGTTTTTTTAGGACATTGACAGAATCACAACAGCACTGAAATACAGGTGATATATGCAGACGACGCTATAATTTACTTTACTGAGCTGTCTTGTGTATTTTCTGTGACAGGATGTTAATGGACCCTTATCTGCTTTGAATGACTCTGCAACTGCGACTAATAAATAATTGATTGGTTATGTTTTTATAATAGCAAAGTGTATGATAATTTCTAGAATTTGTGTGACCAACATTAACTATTAACAATAAGCATGGGCAACTACGGTGCAGAAGTAGAGTGGTTGACCTCTGATCGGACGAATGCAGGTTTGGTTCCCGCCCTCCCCACTCATGTAATGAAATGTCCCTGGGCAAGACACCAAATCCCACATTGCTCCTGGTGGTTATAGGTTGGTGCCAGCAGAGCCACCATCAGTGTGTGAATGTGCATGAGCGATGCCCTCGGCAATGCACGTTCAAGCGGCCCCTTTCAACAAAAAGTCCATGAAAACGTGTGTTTCGGGCTTCTGTGTTCAAAACTCTCTTGTTCACACGTCACTATGCAAGTTTCTACTACCGTTTTTGGTACAGTCAGGGACTTGGGTTGGGTCGCTACAAATAGATGGCGTCCCTTTAATTCACAGAAGTGCCGGCTGTTTGAAAATTGATCTTGGAGCAGAAATTAATAGTTGCAGTTTGTGTCATATATCAGTTTTTTTTTCATATATCAGAATAGAGCTGTGAAAGGAAAACCCTGGACTAAGATACGAGATTTGCGATGCTATGACATTTCACACCAAGCTTCTTCCAAACATGTGGCAAACATGAGCTAGTAAATAGTAGATTGAAAAAAAGATGAAACCCCTCTCTGCTTCTCCAGTGTGAACACCATGGGTCATATGCACAGAAGCAGCATTTAGCGTGTTCTTGAACATGCCTAGTGTGTCCGTAGTTTCCAGCACCATGGGCTTTCAGGGAAGGCAGTAAAGCGCTATTTAAGTATTCATCATTTACCATTACCACAAAAAAAGACTAATTTTTTTTCAGTATCCAACTAAATGACAAACTAATTTGTGAAATGCGTTTCCCACCTGCTCTGCCAGGATTTTAAGACAAACATAAGTTACCCAAAATATAGTAGTTGATGTATTTCATTACGTCATTGCAACTGAACATTATTAGTTTCAGGAAATTTTGAGAAAATCTCCCGCCATTTTGTCTTGACTCTTTTGTATAGAGTAAAGAAACATAATATATATATTTTTTTATATCATATTCTGGATCGGCTGATCCTAGCAGTGCACTGATTGGGTGACAGTGTAAGACTGCTGATTGGTTGATTTGTTGAGAAGTGAAAGAATTGTAACTTGGGTTTGTCAAAGTAAATTAATGCGGGTGCGCTCGTATGCGCTTGATGTTTCACACATGGACAAAACATTGTATAATGTCTGTAAATATATTTACAGATGGACTATTTCTTTTCTACAGACACAGAATCCTTTCTGCAGACACACATCTCTTATTACAGGTACAAAACCTTTTTGCGGACGGACAATACTCTTGCGAGAAATCTAACTTCTTAAAACAGTTTCCTCATATTTATCAGCCCTATTATCTTCAGTTTATCCTCTGTGCAGCCTCTGCTTATCCACACAGTTTAGGCACAATATTCCTATTCTGTGAAGACTCTCACTCATCCAGGATGAATATATCAGACAAAATATCTAAAAGGCTCCTCTAGACTGTTCTTTTGAAGTTGAAGGCTCTCTCATTATCTCGAACTTCTTGGATAAGAGGTGAAATGTCTCAGACCGCAAAAAAGTTAAATCTATATTACCATGTAAAAGCTTTTCTGCTAATTTTCCTAAATTTTCTCCTTTGGTGATTCCCAACTTTGTGAAGCTATTTTAATGAGTTAATTCAAGATTTTACCTTAGCATGAAGAAACAAATAAATCTTTATGAATGAAAACGGTAAATTGTTTAATGGTGGACATTTGCTGCACCTAATTTCTTTGTAGCTGATATTAATGTTGTTGCAACCATTAAACCACATGGACAGATTTCTCTTGAAACGCATGTTTGAACTTAATGACATCCTGCTCAGGAAAAGCTTCAAGACTGTCTGCTTGCCATGTTTTATCTGTATGTATACAACACTAAGTCGGTGGAACGTTTCTGACCCTGCAATCCAAACAAGACCACAGGAAGAACTAAGACATATTTGTTTAATCAGTTTCAGTCTCATCCTGGTAATCTTACCATTGGTACAAGAGAGAGGGGAAAGAACTGTAGTCATGTATTCTTAAAATTGCTGAAATGCTGAATATTTTTCATTTCAAACCACAAAACCTCTATGGAGTTTCTCAGTCATCCAAGTCAAGTTATTACAGGGTTCTGTTCTTCAGAGCAACTTTAAAAGATCATCTAAGAAATGTTTCACTTCTCATCAGAAAAATGCATTTAGTTCCAGCTTCTGATGGTAAATTCTGGTTATTTCAGAGATGTGGCAACAATTTCAATAAGTACATGTGAGCAAATCCACATTTCAACAATTCCATGACAGTTTAAAGGGTTAATGTTCTGGGGGTGGAGGTCTTGGTGTGGTTTGTGGTTTATAACTTGGGTGTGACGGGTGTGAATGGGACGTTAGACTGCTTGACGAAGATGTCAAAACAGGAAACGTCTCTGACCTCCACCTCTGGAGAAAAGGTTTCTCCGTTTGGACAGAGACACTTCCTTTAAGGTTGCATGGTGGGAACAGTGGTTAGCACTCCCACCTCACAGCAAAGAGGCCCTATAGTTCGAAACCCGGCTGGGACCCTTTTGTTTGAATGTTCTCCCTGTGCATACGTGGGTTTTCTCCAGGTACCCTGCCTTCCTCCCACAGTCCAAAAAGATGCTTTGCTTAATTGGTTACTCTAAGGGGTCCCTGGGTGTGAGTGTGTGTAGGAGTGACTGTGTGGCCCTGCAACAGACTGGGGACCTGTCCAGGGTGTACCCCACCTTTGCCCAACAGCAGCCGGGACGGGCTTCAGCGACCCCATGACCCTGAAAGGGATACAGCGGGTTAAGAAAATGGATGGATAGATGACACTTCCTTGACTCATCTTTCAAACCATCTGTCCTCTCTGTCCACAAAGCACCACTGTCCTTTCAGTGTTAGTGAAGAGCTGAACCTGATGTGCATGTCTACCGCATTGATGTAGTGAGTGAATTCTACCACTTCCTCGGTTTTGGTTTTAATCCATGACATCCATGTATCTGAACCAATGTTTTGTTGCAGTTCCATGCAGGCAGGGCTCTGTTATCCACTCCTCCAATTAACAGATGACACTGGGGTCCCCCACAGTGGGCAAATTCAAAACATAACTAAAAGCTTAATGGCATAATTTCCAAAGTCACATTTAATGGTTTTGGAAATCAGTAATAAAACGTTTTTTTAAGGGCTTTATTCAGTTTATGAAATTTCACATGTTAAGAGTCAAGTTACTTACTTCCATGTAGTTTAGCTAAACCAAGATGGAAAATTAGGCAAAATCTCAAAAAAGTAATGGTGATTGTGTTATTTTGCTGTGAAATCCCTGCTCTCAGAAAAGACCTCAGAGTGTGTTTCAGTGTCTACTTGTGCAGGTGTCAGAGATCAGAGGTGATGTGGATCACCCGGGAGTCTTAGTGAAAGCTGAATGAGAGTTAATAGCTTGAAGAGTCCTCAGAGGGTACGGAGGAAAAAAAAGGGGTCATGACATTTAATCTTCCTGCCCTGAGAAGCCAAGCCACTGACAGAGGGGTGAGATGGGGTGAGGGGACAGGAGAAGGACGTGGGTGGGAAAAAGGGACACAAAGGGCAGCAATCAGGCTTGTCACACAAGTGTTCCATGGCCTCATCTAAAATAGATCATGGCTAAGACTCCGGAAAACTGGCTAAAGCATCTCACAGCATGTCATGCTGTCTGAGAGGAAAAATAATCTTTACTGAAGGAGATGTTTACTTCCATTTTGAAACATAAACTTCTTCAAGTTGGGACAGGGAAGCACATTGGCCCATTGATTCTGATGTAAACATGTAGATCATGATTCACCCTTTGCTGTAATTACCCACCAGTGCTCATTGGCTGGACCAATCACAAAGCCGTTAGGCAAAGAGCCACTGCACAACAGGAAGCCATTGGCATAAACACAAGCTATAAACAAAACCAACAGTACACAGATACATGCTGATTAAAGAGGGGCGAAGTTTGTTGAAGAGGTGTCTGAAAACAGAACAGACAATCAGTGAACACAGAGAATCTCTTCCTCCATGGTAAAAGTCAACAAAACATGGTGAGGGGAGACTGAAAGGAAATAATGGAGATCATGTGAGGCTTTTTTGTGGCCTCAGAGTTTCAGTTTGGTCACAAGATGTCGTGAGAAAATCTCATATGTTGCTGCATGTTTACACTCTTTATCATCTTCGGTTAGAAAATTCATTTGTCTTTACATGCATTTATTTTGACATTTTAGTTTGGGCCCCTTAATCTCTGGTCTTTTTACGTGAACACGATGAGAAAAAACCTCCTAAAAGACTTCTGTATTTGATATGAATGGGTTTTTACCCAAGTCCAAAGGATCAGAACGTTCTGGTATTTACTTGGTGCTTTGCAATTGAACACAGTAAAGCAGAGACAACGTTCTCTTTATCCACAAATGAGGTGGCTAAACAGACTAAACTGTTCAATTAGAGAGTCATACTTGATGGGAATGATAGTTCTCATTTGAAGTTGGCGCCACAAAAATCACATGAGCCCACCCCCCCCCCCCAAAAAAAAAATCATCAACATGTAAGTTTACTGGAGAAAAGGTGAAGGAAAACATTTCCGTGGTCTGTAAAACCATCCTTCCACTCATTTTCTCTGATCTCTTCAGCCTGTGCAGGGTCTTGTGGGAGGCTGGTGCCAGCTTAGAGATTGCAAGGTGAAAAACAAACATTAGTCTTATCTTATCAGCAAAAAGGCTGCCAGCATCCTTGATATTAATTGGTTTTGGTACAATTAAAGTCCCACTCTGATTCAATTTTGATATACTGTAAAAGCGTTCCCAGTGGTCTTTTAGTCATGATTATTCTGTTTTTAGGCATAACCAAAAAGAATCTATGTCATTTTCTTGGACGTAGTTTCTGCAGAGCGGAAGGAGTTCACCTTTAAGTTGTGAGCAGGACTATTGGCAGCGATTAAGCTCGACCCTTTTCCCATCATCCATCTTTTTACGCTAGCTTACAGCCCCTCACAACCCCAACCTAACGACATGGTGCAACAAAAAATTCAAGCAATATCGGGGTTTCGAACCAGCCGTACAGTTCTGAACCAGACGAAGAAAACCAAGACATACATGGATCTATGTGTCTGCAAGTGGATACATCAGAATGGAGCAGAGCAGGAAGCTGTAGTTTCTATGTCATTGCTCCAAGCTTTTTCCAACAGAAGTATTTTTGTGTGCTCCAGCTTCACAACAATCACAGTAAAGTAATACCCAGAAATGCAGTTCTAAGCTTAATTGTCTTCATATATGTCCTTCTTTATGAGAAAAATGACACAAGAACATGTTTAAGACACAAAAAACATGGAGTGGGTCTTTAAAAACTTGAGCCAAATAAACTGCCAACCAGATGTTTTTTAAGTTTAGCTCATTTCAGCAGAGAAATATATAAAATCTTTTTGCTCATAAAGAGAATTGTTTTTCTAAAGGGGCCTGGAATGTACAATAGTCTGCATACATTTTTTCAAGCCTTAAAAATGTCATATTGATCCTTGAAAATAGAGAAAACCATTTGTCAAACTCATAACCTGTTCCTGAACCTGAAGAGATCTCAAAAGGATCAAAGGCTGCAGTTCCTAAAATAACCACTAGAGGGTGGTTTCAAAGGGCAGGATGGATGTTTTCATTTTGTTAGAGCTCAAATGTTTGCATACCAAGAATCACAGGCTGTTTTTTTTTTTTACTAGAATGGGGGTAGACCTATGAGTGGACTCAAGAAAATTCTCACTTAATTTTGTCAATTCCAATTGGCTTTTTTGTAACACTTTAGAGGTAATAGCTGGACCTTCTTTCCAAAAGCTCACCCACTTCAGGCTTCATTTTTTATTTTCAGAATCCACTGGGTGATGTCACATAATGCTTAATGGGTTCAGGCAATATTCCTGAGTTATGAAAAGGGTTTTGCACATCTGTTTGCTGTGTGCCATGCTTCAAACCAGTGCCACGAGAAACCATCTTTCCCAGCAGCCTTAGCCTGTTAGTAAATTATGGTTTCTGGTGTGCTGAGTGCTCTGTTTCCACGGGAAAAGGTTTGTCAGACCTTTGGTCTTAATGTCTCCTAAAAAAGCATACATGTAAGCCAAGACCCATAGAACGTCACATTATACTGAGAGATTAGTAGCCAATGCCTTATTTGCTTTTGGTGGTTTTTCTGAGCAATATGAAATGCATACATTTAATGTATGGTGCCTCACAGCAAGAAGGCCCCCGGTTCAAGTCCCGGCTGGGGAACCTGAAGCAGAACGCTGATGGGGGACCTTTTCGTTTGGAGTTTGCATGTTCTCCCTGTGCAAGCATGAGTTTTCTCCGGAGACTCTGGCTTCCTTCCACCGTCCAACAACCTGCTTTATAGGTTAATTGGTGAATCTAAATTGTCCCTAGGCGCGAATATGAGTGTGCATATGTGTGTGCTTGTGGCCATGGGGACGGACTGGCGACCTGTCCAGGGTGTCCCCTGCCTTCACTCCAAGGAGGGCAGGGATAGTCTCCAGCAGCCCTGTTACCCCCCCCCCCCCCCCCCGTTAAATGAATGAACATAAAGTGTTACCGGTAATAGCCTTACATCTGCAATAATCATAACATTGAACACACCATTTTCTTTACAGCTTCTTCACACAAACTGCATCTGAGATGCTTCCTGAGTTTAATTTTAATAATAAAACTTCAGTTCAAACAAGTTTGATAACATTATTGTTGCTTTGCAAATATGAATTTGTCAAGACATTTGCAATGCCACAAACTTGGCAAAAACAATCATTTGTAAAAGTGTTTCCAGTGGTCTTTTAATTATGACTGTGCTGTTTTTAGCAACAAAACAAAAAAATATATGAATTTCCTAAGATATAGTTTCCACAGTGTGAAAGAAGTTCATTAGAAATTCACCTCCTTCTTTAGATATGTCCACCAACATGAGAAAAAAAATCCACACTAACCCATTAAAAACAGTAAAAGGGAAAATTTTATTTGGAGAAGGTCTTTATCATTCAGCGCAATTTCAATCCTGATTTGTTGCCACGCCATTGACTATTCAATGGTGGACATGAAACTGGACCAAGAGTCAATGGCAAATCCGCATATTAAAATAGAAATGAACAGGTTTGCAAGCTCCCCAATAAACCTTGATCTAAAATGAAAGATAAATTATTTTTGCATGTAATGTCCATTCAGTCTAAATAACTATGAAAGCTTTGCTGCGGTAAAAGAAGAAGAAAAAATATGCTCTTTTGTTACCAGACTACCGAAATATTCCTTAAGAAATTGTAAAAATACCAGAATTTATATAATATATTTTCTTTTTGTATGCTAACCTGGTTACTAATGATCTGGACCAATTAAATGAACTATAGCTATAATGAATTAGTTTGAAAATAATTTGATTTAACAACTGTGAACAGTTTTTTTTTAATTTAACGCCTTTTGTAGACAGCTCAATTGTAAACAGTGGTGTTGAAAAACTGATTTGAATTAAAACCTTTTAAAATTATACCTGTTCAAACTGTTTGGACTTCAGTCTATCCAACACTTTCTTTTTAACCTCATTTATTAGGGGTGTAATGATTAATCAATTTACCGGTGTCTGAGGCAAGTCGCTAATCGAATTGACCAAAACCATTATAAAATCCTTTCAAAATGAAATAAATCGATTATATCAATATTGGAAAATATTATTTTGATTGATACGGTAGGCTTATTTTACTGTAACATAAAAAGTGCATCACAGCGGACAACACACATGTAATTCAGCAAAAAAAACTGATCAGTCCATCATTCCAGTCCAATGTGTGGAAACACTTTGACGTTCTAACAATGTTCCCTTTGGATTAGTTTGATGTGGAAAAACAACAGTGGGCTGAACTTTAGGAAAGTCAAATGTGAATTGACATTCATTCTTGTATAATTGTTAGTTTGTACATATATTTAAATTACACTTGATTATCTTGAGGAAACAGAAGGAATGTGGAAAACTTCTCCTGCTCTGTTCAATACCAGGTATTTACCTCTGAGTGTCACTGGTTGAAGTTTTGGGTAATGATGTTCTGGATCAATTTATGTCAGTGAATCAGATTAAACGAGAAGAACCAACATCGACTATGAATCGGATCCTCGACCACAAATGATGGCATGGACTGAATGGCTAAAATGAATCATTACACCCCTAGCATTGGAGTGAAAAAAAACAAATATTCTACCTGTAGTTTTCAGGTAGAACAGGTACCCAGGAGTATTGGCTATTCCATCAATACTTCAAAGCCATCACCTCCATACCGGATCAATATCATCCCTGCAATTATTTTATGGACCCTACTATTATTATTAAAAAATAATAAACAGTTATTTGTGGTATCATCACTGTTCAGCAGAGATATTATTGACAGCTATGGTTTTAATAAATAACAGCATTGATTGAATGTTGGATTAAATCTGACTGCAGTCCAGCTGTTCTCTGTACTGTATGCAGCTGCTTGAACCACGCAGGCGGCAGACGGCTGCAGACAGCAAGGTAGCCTCTGGTTACAAACTTTGGACCAATCAGGACGCAGCTCCTCTTCCTGCTCAGCAGCTCAAGTCCAACCTGGAAGACAGAAAGATTCCGCTCCTTCCGCCTCCTGCCCTCCGATACTCCTCTAAATGTGTCTGAGGATCACTTGTCCCGGTGAGGACAATGTTGGGGATGTACGTGCCGGACAGATTCTCCCTGAAATCGTCAAAGGTCCAGGATGGAATCGGTCTTTACACGGCGAGGCGAGTGAAAAAGGTTTGTCGGTTTTGACAAGTTTAGATCGAGTTTTAAAGTTTTTTTTGGGGGGGGGGCTCGACAGTCTTTGAGGGGGTCGGGAACAGCCTCTTTTGGTCGGCTCGGTCCGAAAGCGGGGCTGCCAGAGAAAGCGGGGCTCGGTGACGTAAAAGTGCCACGTAGCTACAGTATCTGCAGCTGGTTTCACGCAAACGGAGGCGCAAACTTCACACAAAGTTGAAAGAAAGTTGGAACTTTCCCCCCCAGCTCCTTCCCGGAAAAGCTGTCTTCCTCCCCCGGCTGTCATGCTTTGCATTGAAGCCTTTGATAATTCCAGCTGTGGATGAACATGAAGGACAGAGTTTGGCCACGCCCCTCCCAGAACCAGCGGCGGTAGTGATGTTCACGGCTGTCCCATTATCCACTACACTGATGCATTGTGGGTAATCCCGTTTAAATGACTGTGGAGACATTTGGAGTTGTACTGTACTCCCAAACTGACTGTGCAGGAAAGAGCTGGATTAGATTTTTTTTTCACTGTCAAAATGACCACGGAAATGATTGTGAGGCTTAATCACAAAGTGCTCTCAAATTTTCACAATTTTCGAGTTTTAGAACCAAGAATTACACTCAGCTTTTCAAGCAGTAGTGCTGGATATCACCAATGATTCCCAGAATGGATTCGATTTGATTCACCACAGCCTGGATTGATGCGATTCAGGATTTTTTTCAATTCTTCTCATGAACTCTATTTTGAATTTACAGTTTACAAATGTAAACACATTTGTATGGAAATACATTACTATTCTTTATGGCTGTGTCCGAATTCCCACCCTAATCCCTAACTACTAAAATACTATTGTATGGGACTATGTAGTGCCCTGGATTTTAAAAGCAATTTGGACACCATGCTCACTACCATGCTCACTACTTTTTTGTGTTTTTTTAAACGGCGAATATGATGTCATTGATTTCACAAAGGGAAAATCTTAGTGATATGCGACAATCATTAATGAATCCACTGTGTTTTGAAGATGAAAACGTTGATATGTGTTTTTAAAAATGCATTGAAATATATTTTCTTTGCAAAAATTGTTTAAAGACAATGCATTGTGGTCTATATTCAGCAAAAAAGAGAGCGTTGTTGCACACTGAGACTTCTGGGAAATTTCGAGGGTACTCGATTTTGGAATTGCAGATTCCGACAGCACTATGGCCAACGCACTATATAGTGCACTATGTAGTAAGTAGGGAAGTAATTTGGACACAACGTTTGACGATATCCATATTTAGTCAGCAATATATGTTAAGGTCGACTAAGTGTTAGCATTAGCCATCCTATGGTTGTTTCCATTATAAGTTAGCATCAAGCTAGTAGACTTTGGCTTTACTGCTTTTATGTGTTAGGCCACAGGAAAAATAAAGGCATACAAGATCAATTCAGATTGATTGATCAATTTTATTAACCCAGCACTATTGAGCGGTGCAGTAAAAGAAAAACAAACAGGATTTTGAAGATTTGATTTCTTGTGGCATTTTTGGGAATATCGGGGACTAAAAAAAATTAAATAACAATAGCATTTCTGAGTTATTTTTTACCAAAAATTGTTGTGAATCAGGAAAAAAGAAAATATTTTATCTGGAACATAAAAAAGCTACAACTAGCAGGCCAAAGCCTCTTTGCTCTGCTCCACTTTTTTCCCCTCTAAATATTCTTTCTTGTTTTCCAAAACTTTTCAGCAAACATAAGCACAACTCAGCACAACACGGATCAAAGGTCATAAAGATTCTTACGGCAATGCCAACCAAAACAAAGTTTCTTCTCACAAGGTTTAACATTTTTTTTATGTAACATACCGTTTGGAGAAAAAAAGTGCTCCATTCTGATGCATCCACTTGCAGACAAATAGATCCATGTGCGTCGTCTGAGTTAGAACCTGGATCTAAACTGTACGGCTGGATAGCTGCAATATTGCTCACCATTTCTGTTGCACTGGCTGGGGTTGTGAGGGGCTGTAAGCTAGCGGGGGTTTGTGTAGACAGATGGAAGATGGGAAAGGGCAGAGCTTACTCTGTGCCAACAGTCCTGGCTATAACTCAGAGGTGAACTCCTGCCGCTCTACAGAAACTAGGTCCTAGAATATAGTACAGGTTTATTTTTTAATTTTGGCCAAAAACGGCACAATCATAATTAAAAGACCACTAGGTGGTCCTTAAACAACACAGTTTAAGTTGAAGAGGGACTAAAAGTACAATTGACACAGTAAAAAATATAAACTGTACAGTGAAATATTAAAAGAAAGGCTGCAGAACAGCAAATATTAAACAAAGTTTAATATTTAATCCTTAGTAGATCTTTAAGCGATAGTAATTTTAAATCTTCTATGGCACACTGCTGGGGTTTCTTGTGTCCGCTTGTTATTCGTTTGTTGATTTTTATTTTTGAAAGTGTTGCTTTCTGTTTGGAAGGGAGAAAAGTTTGGTCCGTTCGCTGGTGAGAAGAAGCTGCCCGGAGAGCTGGATGAAAGCTCCGACACCAGACTCATGTGGGAGGTAAACGCACACATCCCATTGGGTCGAACAGACATCTGAAAGCAGCAACACAATGAACTCAAGGATAATCAGGCATTTTAAGCTCACTTGAAAAAAAAAACGGGTGCTGATAATATATTTGCCAGATGCAAGAATATTTTAGGAGAATATTAGTTTTGAAATATATTAATGTTGATTATTAGTCACTATGCAAACATCAAATCAACAAATAAACATTTTAAAAAGTAATATTTATGATATTCATTATTGTACTGTTTGCACCTCTGCACTGCATTATAATTAGAGCTAAAAAAAAGTAATTTAAAACGGATCAATATGTTGTTCTCTAAACATTTTTAAGCACCTTTTTTAACTTAAAGGTATCTTTAATTAAATATTTTTTGGTTTATTTAATCTGTTTTTTTTTATCATCTTCTGATGTCGTCATACCTAAAGTGAAACAGCGTGCTAGATTCTTTTTGCAACATTTCTTTTCTATAAAGCATTTTATAATAGACAAAAATGCTTATGTCTTATTATTATTTTTATACATTTGTGGGATAAACACCAGAGATAAAAATATGAGTTTCTTTCCTTCTTGTTTCCATTAACCATTAGGAATGAATGTACAAGCAGTTAAAACAGCTGAGGGACTATTTCTTGATTTGAGGACTGCAGATTGAAGTTGCGGTCAAATAATTCTAGGTAAGCTTATTCCATGGTGTAAAAAAAAGGTAAAATATGTTTATCTGTTTGGAAAACCAAAAACAACCTCCAGCCGAGGTGATGGCAGACCTGCCCGGACAAACACAGGTGCGTTAACTGCTTCTTTGGGATAAAAAGGACTTTGAATTACGTCGCAGATCAATAAACCAGCTGACTTTTATGTTATGTTGCTGAGAAGGCGGATGGAAGACAGAAGCGTGCGTTATCTGTAGCGGACAGACGGCGAGGCGCAGACATGTGCGTTTGCGTTCACATGTGATGCTGGGATGCTTTGTTGTACAGAGGGCGGGGCCTCAAGGTGGCGTTAGACCAGGATGAAGAAACACCGCTCCACTTCTGAAAGTTACCGTTAGTTTTTTTTTTCCATTTTGTTTCAGGTCCGTGGCGGTAAAGGAGATGTTCTGTATATTCTGGATGCGAGTAACCCCCGCCACGCCAACTGGCTGCGGTTTGTCCATCAGGCGCCTTCACAGGAGCAGAAGAACTTGGCAGCCATTCAGGTAGTTTTCCACTCCGCCGCCGACAGACCTTTCATTCTTAGACCCTGAAAGTGGAAATGATAAACACAACAAGCTGTACACATCATTCACGCTAGAAACACGAAAAACTCCTATTTGCCCTGGAAAACCCGCAAAGCCGGATCAAAGCCTTTGTCACGTTTTTTCTGTCTAGTTTGGATCAACAAAACAAAGTTTGTTCTTGTAGTTGTTTTCCAGAACCAATCAATGTCTGCTCAAGTTTGAAGGAGACTGAACAGCCCCACAAACTGAGCGATTCTGCTCGGCAGTTCTGATCCTTTTCATCATGGGAATAGATTGGATGTGAGAAGCGAAAATCTTTTTTAATTAAATTGAGCAATTCCTTTCTCTTAGTTACTCAGTAAAAAAAAAAAAATTCTCGTTTTGGCAGCAGGTTCCTCTCTATCCAGATGTTTAAACCATTATGAGGCATTTGCAATGATTGTAAGTTACAATTGGAGAAATTTTTGTTTGCTTTCAATGTATTTTTTGTATCCTTATAAGTCTAAACATTTCAACAAATAAAGCTTTAGCAACAGAAACAAAATCTCAGAGTTTTTGAAAACGAGATAATTAAAAAAAAACATGCCGATTCCTACGGTTGTGAATGCAGAGAGCTCCCAGTCTGGAAAAGTTCAGCGTTTTATTTTGGTGAAGGAAAAATAGAAGATGAACAGCTCAGGCGTAATAGCCAAGTTCCTGACATTAGGGGTTGAACACACAAAGTGATTGGCTGTTTAAAGGTCATACATGTGAGTTAAATCTCTGTGTTTCATCAACAATGACATTTATTGTTTAGCTTTCCTCTTCCTAATCATTATTTATGTACATTGAGAATCCCATAATGAAAACAAAACGATGCTTTGATTTTATTAGCCTGACCTTTGAGGACAGGAAAGTTAATGAAGACATTTTGAAGGCCTTTGATCTTTGGCCTTAATCAGGCTTTAACTGGCTGTTTTCTGAGTGTAATGAGTTCAACCCTCAGCGAGCTTCAGCGGACGCTCAAAGCTCCGTCCGTAGAGCTTGTAACCGCTTTAGCAGCGGGTGTTTTATCTCCATCAGGCTCTGCCTGCACTCCATCACACACTGATGTTGAGGGGCCGCGCGATGATTGTCCTGATTTGTTTCGCAGGACGGGGAGAACATTTTCTACTTGGCCGTTGACGACATTGAGACGGACACGGAACTTCTGGTTGGCTACCTGGATAGTGACATGGAAGAGGATGAGGATGAGGAGGAAGATGACATTAAAGATGAAGATGAGAACAGCAAAGAGTCCAGGCATCTTGTGGAAATGGGTACAGTAGGAGTTTTTGGATTTTCTAAATATTGGATGAAGATGACCACTTGAAGGGATAACGATGTTTTTTTGCTGTTTTATTTTTTATTTTTTTATCTCTGCAGAGCTTGTCATAAAGAAGGAAGATCACCCCTGCCTGCTGTGTGAGAGCAGTTTTCCCAGTGAGGAGATCCTTGCTGCTCACCTGCAGAGTCTCCACCAGAGGCCAAGCACTGAGGAAAAAGAGTTCAAATGCAGGAACTGTGGCAAGAAATTCCCCATCAAACAAGCTCTGCAGCGTCAGTAGGTTCATCGCTGATCACCTGCGCTTAACTTAACCAAAATATGCTCCAAGTTTTTCTTGGGAACTCCCAAGCCCTGCCGTTCTCATTTGGCTCCTTTGCCTATATTTTGAATCCCTCTTCAGTGTTTTGCATTGCTCTGAGTCGCTGGATCCATCAGGCGACTCTAAAGCTCACCAGTGTTCCTTTTGCCACAACTCCTTCAACTCAGAATCTAGGTAATATACACACCTGTCTCTACCCAAACCATTGACTGTATGTGAGAACTGGACTGAGTGACCTCTCCCCCCTGTGTTCCTAACAGGAAGTACCCACTGCCCCTAAGAAGCCAAAATCCCATAGACGTCTGTAGAGAAACAAACACCTATTACACAGTCGTTCTTTTTGTCAGCACAACCATTCTTGCTCTTATACCTTTTTTTCACGTTCTTGATAATCCTCATTTTTCATTTCATGATATATTTTCAGTATACAAGTTATTCAAGTTATAAACTGGCCAATCAGATGCCTCAGTAAAAGTTTGTGGCCTCACGTCAAACGTTCCAATCATTTGATTGACAGATTTTCCCGAGCTTGCTTTGAGTGGTAGGAGTGTGGCCTTCCAACAAGCTTACTCCTGATTGGCCAGGATGGTTGGCATAGAAATTTTGAGTAGGACCACCTTGAACCAATCACTGCTTACTGATGATATTGCTAAAAAATTGTGATTAAATTGACTTCATTTTGTTGGAGCTGGATGTAAGCCATTTTCTATGGGTGACGTCACACTCAGTTGGTCCAGTTCTCAGACACAGTCAATGATTTAAACAGAACATGCAAAATGACACTTTGCTTTTGAGTTATCCAAGTAACGTGGCACCTTCTTTAAGCCTCATGAGCTCATTTGACTTTTTCCTGCAGTTTCGAGCAGCATAAAGAAGCCTGTAAAGGGGACGCCAGGTTCATATGTAAAGCAGAGAGCTGTGGAAAAAGATTCAAGAGCAAGGACGCTCTCAAGAAACATAAAGGCAACGTTCACACAGGTCTGGATCTACTCTGCTCCACACAAATTATGGGATTTGTCTTTCCCGTGTCATGAATACAGTTGTTCTTCGGCAGCCTTTGCTCTCACAGAACGCCAGCGCAGCTGCTAAACGTTGGTCTGTGAAAATGACTTGATTATTATTCATAATTGCTGACCTATGTGTTCTAGGGTGGCTCATTCCGCTAGATAATTGGCCGTTCAAAGCGATTCATGATGGGATGTAGGGCAATGGGAATCTGCGAGACTTCACGAGTATGTGAGGCGGAGAAAGCTGAGATCTGAACCTCAATTTCTCCCAAACGTGGTCAGGACTGTGTGTGTGTGTGTGTGTGTGAGTGTGAGGGAAGTGGATTAGACACTTCACAATTTGCATAATTTAGATTAGGGATGTCACTGGTTCCATTACAATGAGATATTTGGCACTGTGATTATAGAGCTAGTTTTCTTGACATGTTTGTTTGTCCTTTTGACTGATAGGAATTTAAAACCCTCTCTTGTTTAGGGAGTGGAAGGCGGAAGCTGATATGCACCATATGCAACAGAAAATGCTCGTCTTCCCTGAATCTTCAGGAACACAGAAAGGTGAGGCTTTCCAAACATCTGCTCTGGAGTTTGATTGGTCCCAACCAGAAACGTTGCATTGAAAGGATTTATAGTTTTGCTTTCACAAGGATGTCTGTTTGGTGCTATTTTTTGCTGCATGGTGGTGTCCATCCCTCTCTGCTGTTTCTGGAACCCCATCTAACCACCTCATCTCAAATTCCCATCTTTTTTCTCAGGCTTCTGAGTTCGCTTATTCCCCCTTTATGATCAAATTGTTGCAAATGTATTCTGGGTGACACAGAGCAGAGCGATGGTTTCTTTTTCACTAGTTCATCCCGCAAGTCTTGTGAAATTTAAGAGGCAGACCATAAGGCTTTAACCTTGGCGTCAGGATTCTCCCTGTTATTGATGGAGTGCAGATTATAACACGGCTGTTCTCAAGCATTTTCATGCTGATAAATATTAGTCTAGTAACTGTGCATATTTCCCTGACTTTGGGCCGTGCGTTTGCTGTTTCAGTCACTTGTGTTTGTGCAGTCCTTTCCAGGCTGCATTCTTCTAGTGCACAGAGATGTAATTTCACTATAATTATCTGCTATTAAATAAATCATTAAATAATTGGTGTTAGTGTAGCTGACATGTGAGTGGTATTGTAAAGACATGTTACAATTTGCTGCTTGTCTCTCGGCTCCGATCACTCTGTAGTGAAAGTGAATAGCTAGATACATTGGTCTAAATGGTTTTGTCCATGTTTTCTATTGGAAAACTGTTGGTACAAAAAGCAATCGTCCTGTCCTTGAACTTTTAATTGAACAGCCACTAGCATTCACACAGCTGAGTGTGCAAAATAAGTCAGTAGTCATGGCCCTCTCTGGAACCGTTAGGTATTTAAGCTGCCAGTGTTAAGGAGAAACATAATAGGTCTGTTGGCTATCCAGAAGGTCAAAATGTGGACTTACCCTGTTGTCTTATGACTGTGGTTTGTATTGGACTTGTCTGAAGCCAGATTATGAGCCCTGTTGAGTCAGGGGTTTTAGTTTTGATGATATTAATTTTAGATACTGGCATGGAAGTGGAAAATGTCTATTAGAACTAATTGCTGGGCGATATGGCAGAAATAAAATCTCCAATTTTTTCATTTAAAATTTGATTTTATCCTTTTCCATCTGCTTTACTTTCTTTAACAATATTTTTTAAATGATGGAATATATGTAATAAAAACTATTATTTAAACATCTCCTTTGAAAACACAAAGTTCAACCTACATACAAGCTGTTTGTAGAGCAATGCAACAGATGTTTAGTGAATACCGCTAGCTTGAGCATCTCATATAGAAATATACTAGAATGCACTCGGCAGAACATTTTTGGATTTCGCTGCGTGTAGTTTGATGCTCTAAGTTTAAATTCACAACCCCAGAGACCAAAATCTCTTTTTTGACTCACCAGACAAGTTGGCTGTAAGATGTAGAAATAGCGTTTTGCATCGTAGTATCAGTGTCTAAGGCTATGTTTGAATTCATTATAGTGCACTATTATGTGCACTATATAGTACGCTTAATAGTGCACTAATTGTGCACACATAGTATATTTTAATGCTGTCCAAATTTACAACTCCAAAATCGAGTGCCCTAGATGTTTCTCTGATGTACCGTATCTGTGAAAAACCAGTGTGGAACGATGCTCACTAGATTGGCGAATAAAGACCCCCATGCATTGCATTTTTGCAAAGAAAATGTTTAGAGAGTTTGGTCCATATTGACATGATAGCAACAGGCAGTAGCTTCAGATTTGGCTCCACATCCAGCAGTGCCAATCCCTCCGTTCCATCACATCCCAATGGTGATCTATTGGGTTGAGATCTGGTGACTGTAGAGGCCATTTGAGTCCAGAGGAACTCATTGTCATGTTCAAGAAACCAGTCTGAGATGATTCCAGCTTTAAGACTTGGTTCAATAATTATCTGGAAGTAGCCATAAGAAGATGGCTACTTTTACACTGGCTACAGTGTGGTCATAAAGGGAGGAACATGGTCAGCAACGATACTCAGGTAGGATGTGCCGTTGGAACCAGGCTCAGTTAGTGCTAAGAAGCCCAAAGTGTGCCGAAAATATCCACACACCATTTACAACACCACCACTTCAGCCTTAACGTTAAAGGACAAGGCAGGATGGATCCATGCTCATATGATTTTGATGGCAAATTCTGACCCTACCATCCCAATGTGGCTGCAGAAATGGAGAATCATCAGACCAGGCAACTTGTTTTATAATTTTCTATTGTCAGTTTGGTGATCCTTTGTGAATTTGAAAAGGATCAAATCAAATCAAAGTTACTTTATTTTTCTGGTAGGAACCTATTTTCCGGTGGGACAGACAGACAATCATAACTAACATAAAGAGATTCTCAGACCTTCTGAAGCAACAAAATTTAAAAATGTATTAAAGAGAAATATAATACATTTTTAATTTGGTCAACCTTTAACGAGTCTGAATTGGCAACCCCGTTTCCTGTTCCTAGCTGACAGGAGTGGCACCTGGTGTGGTCTTCTGCTGCTGTAACTATCTGCCTCAAGGCTGGACGTGTTGTGTGGTTACTGTTGTTTGTCTATCAGCTGGAACCAGTCTAGTCATTTTCCTCTGACATCAGCAAGACACTTCTGTCTACAGAACTGCCGCTCACTGGATATTTTCTCTTTTTTAGACCATTATAGTAGCTTCAGCTTTCAAAAAACATCCAAGTCCTGAGGTGTCTTTTCACTCATGGCATCCTAGTGGGGTTTTGAATTCATGGCATCCCTCAAATCCTGGTCAGTGACAATGGATCACAGTTCATATTCAGAAAGAGGTTCTACAAGTTTCCACCAAGTCCTAACGGTTTTCAAACACATTCACTCGGCACCTTATCATCCTGCCACTGACGGCTTGGCAGAGCGTTTTGACCAGACATTTAAACATGCATTAAAATCGCTGAGAGGGACGGTTTCTGTTCAGGTTGGACACCTTTCTGTTGACACCCCTTTCTCCATGCAGCAGCAATGCTGAGCTCATCTAGGGGTGTGGCGATAACCGCATCGGCGCACTTTATTTTTATTTAAAATTTTTAAGTTCTACATATGGTGTGTGATTGGAACTATAATAAACACATTAAACACAATAATCTTTGCTGATAATTTACTTTTTCTGTGAGTCCTGTGATCAGGCTTGTTCTCCTTCTCTCCCTGCACCGCATCTCTCTTCTCTTGGGCTGCGCGTGGCTGTCACTCCCTCTTGCGCTTCCATAGGCTCCCTCTACTCACACACACACGCTTCCCAGTTTTCAGAAACACATCCTCATTTTACAACAGAAGTTTCCGTCTCGAGACGAAATACGACAAATTTTCTGCGTTCTAATTATTTATTTCCATTGTATTCATTTCTATTACAAGCTGTGTGCGTTCTTGAGTGCGTGACACGGCCGCCTGCCGGAGGATTTTGTGTTAGGGGAGGGTTAATTACTGTTCTCCTTCACTCTGTAACACCAATCATGATGCACACTGTTGATTTGATTAATATCACTACATGTTTTGTTTAGAACTATTTTGTACAGCGCAAAGATTCGTGTCTAAATAAACAAGGTGGAGCCTCCAGCCAGCGTTCTTCATGGTTGTCAGGCTTCACTGCTACTAGAAAGATGACAAAGTGTCTGCAGTCTCATTTATTACTGGGCAATATGTAATATTCTGAGAAGATGTCTGTACCAGACAGCACAGGTGAAGCCTCATGTGCAGCTCGAGAGCAGTCCACTGCAGAAGAATCAACACGCACCTCCAACACACTTGTGCGCTTCTTACTCCTACACACAAGCTGACACACACACACACACACACACACACACACACACACACACACACACACACACACACACACACACACACACACACACACACACACACACACAGTCATTCTACAACACCTATATAGTTAGTTCATTAGTTAGATAGTAGTAGTTAGATGTTACTGTTATTTGTTAATAAAGAATACTGCGTTGTAATAGTATTCATTTGCGACGTGGCTGCCAGGGGATTTTGTGTTTGGCCCGGAGGCGGGGAGTGCCGCACCTGCTGGTTCATCACACTTGGTGATCAAAAATCCTACACCATCACAGCTCTACCTAGCTTTATTTCATTTAGTAAGAAATCTCTCAAAGTGGGGAGAGATGTTACATTTTACCACTGTAATTGTACTGGTGAACACAAGGGGACGCCTGGTTATCGGAAACTGTTCTGTAAGACCGAAAAGTAGAAGAAGAAAAAGATGAATGTTACGGGAGCCTGAATAGACGCACCAAGCGTTCGAGTCCGCCTGATGTGTGTCCTGTTGCAGCACCAGAGGCCAAAAACACAACTCCATTCACATTATAGTTTCCTGAAGTTCAGCCCATATTTGTATTCTACATCAAATAATCCAAGGGAACATTATTAGAACATTCTACCACACTGTGTATGTTACATGTCTTTACAAAATTCAAAGTGTTGCCACACATTGGACTGGGAATGATGAGCTGATCTTTTTTATTGTCATCACATCGTGTTATACGCCTTGATGCATAGTGATTTTATGTTTTAGTACGAATAAACCCTAGCATGCCTGTCAGGTGTCGAGGCCGCCCTCGCACACCTGCCCTGGTTCCCGCACCTGTTCTACATCTAATTAGTCTGCCTTTATAAGTCCTTCACTCCCTCCGTATTTGTTGGTTCGTCTGTTTCTCTTCTATGGAAAAGACCACACAGTCCTGGTGGTTAAAGCCAAGCAGCTCAAAGCCAAGCCTAACCACTCTCAGCCAAGCAAATCAAGACCTTCCTCAGCCCTTCCAAGCCAAGTCAGACTCCAAAACTAAGCTGTCAAGCCTCGCCTTCTGGATCTTCTGCCAGTTTCCTCTCTTGAAGATTCCATCCTCTTTTCAATAAACCTGTTTCCAGTCTGCATTTGGGTCCAGCTTATTCAAAACCTGACAATGCCTGTCACCGCCCCCCGTTAAATTTGCGCTGGACAATTGCCCGTATTACCTGTGCCTAAATCCGCTACTGCTGTTACCCCACTATTTGAGAAGCACTGCTTTAATGTGATAGACTGGCGACCTGTCCAGAGTGTCCTGCCAAGCCACGTGAAGTGGCAGGATGAGCTTTTAATGGTATGGCGGTGTGGCGACCTGAAGTGCTTGACCTTCAGCTCCCTAGGGCTCATGAGAAGTGGGGAATCTTGGGTGCAAAGTTCCTCACCATTAGTGAGGGGCCTGTTACGTAAGTGTTCAAATAAATGGGCATTGAAGCCGGAAAGGAGTTCATGCAATCTGAGACTGTTCGGAGTCGCGCGGTGTTGGGGCACGGACAGTTCTCCATTGCAGCCAGTTAATTAGCAGCTCGGCTCTCGTTTCCCCGCTACAGTGATGTACCAGCTGGGTCGTTGCAATAGTAAGGTCGATTCGATATGATATAAATAATAACGTGCCTCAGATGGATCGATCTGTTTAGATCATAGGAATAGAAATCGGTTAATTGATTCAGTGCACCGCTATAAAGACAACTGGTATTTTAAATCCTGAGAATGGAATTGGGTGATTAGTCGAGCCTGCCCGACTTTACTCTGAATGGAAAAGCAGGCATGTTGAAAACATGTAAATGTTGCACAGACTTGCCCCGGCTGGGATTTTAACTTGTTTTTCATGGAGTGTTCGACAGTGCTAACCACCACATAGCATGCCATTACAATCCTCAGCACAGGGAAAAACACAAGCGCAACTGTCACCCAGAGGGATCGTCAGTGAAGAGATAGTATCGCATCAGCATGAAAAGTCTGCTGACAGTTACACCCAAATGTTATACTGTTGGAGGGGATGCAACTCATTAGACCTCAGTGATACAGAAACCATCTGCACTGTTTCTGCATAAATAGTTATTCCACACATAAGAGATCTTCATTCAGAGTAATCCAGGTCTACTCATCTCTGTGAAGAACAAGGTCAAAACAAGGTCATTGTGAGTGATCACCTTTATCCCACAAGACGTGTTTATGTCCTGACGGGAGCGGTCTCCTCCTGGATAACAGTGCTTCCATTCATAGGGCGACGGCTCGCTAAATGGTTTGATACGTCTCAAAAATACGAAGCAGATGCTCCAGTGGTCACAGTCCCCAGATCTCATCCCACTTAAACACCAGTGGAAGATTTTGGAGCAACTTCTAAGAGAGCAGCCCCCAGCAGCAGCATCAGACTCAAAATGTGGAGTTGAAAAAAGTGCAGTTCTTTCCCTCTAGTTGGGCCACAGACTTGACGCTAAACTTGGCTGGAGCTGTTAAGGTGCCACGTGCTGCTGGCTATAACGTCTTCCTGGAAGGGGTTGATATTAAAATTGACCCTGAATTGTGACCCATCTTTTGCAAGCTTCGTATGTGACGGGCAGAAAGCCTGATCAGAAGGAGCATCCGATCTTTAGGAGTATGTGCTCGAGTGTGACTGGAATTCCAGCTTAATACTTTGGCTTGATGTGGTGGTGTTGGAGAACAGTTTTAACTCTCCCGCCCGATGGCTCTTCATTGTTTTTCTTCAGCCCCTCCATGTATTGATCTCTCAGTGTATAGGCTCCCCTGAATGAATGAGAAAGCTGCCTTTTTTTTTTTACATCGAGCTCAAGAAAATCGGTCTCCCTGCTGCCAGCATTTAAAGCTGCTTTTACACTTTGCTTAATCTTTTTTTGTCTCTATGCAAAGATGACAATGTATAGATTTATTACAGGAGTGGGTGTAAGCTGCAAAGTTGAAAAACTTTCATGAGAACCTGTCAATTTTCGTTGTTTTTTTTTTTATTCATCGTTAATCACTTCACATTAGTGCTGTGGATTTTTCTGCATGGTGTAATCTCTTTCCTGCTGTTCCCAGATCAGAAAAACACTTCAAATAAAGTAATGTTGAGCATTAGATAAGCGTTTAGGCTTTTCTGTCTAATATACTTACCATCTGCCAGTCATTACCATTCTCCGAAATGTTATCTTGTGCAGTTATTTCATCTTAGAGCGATCCAGGTCCTCTCAATCTATTACATACATAAAATATCATGTATATTTCCAATTTGAAAGTCACCTGCTGCTGCACAGTGAAACTGTTAAAGGGCCTGTACCAAGCAAAACCAACCTTTTGAGCTTTTAAGTGTATTATAATGTTAATTCCTGAAGAAAACCAACCCAAAAACTGGTATTTGATCCATTCCTGCATTTTTGCATGAATGTATGCATGTTCTGGGCTTCCATGTTCAAAACTCGCCACGTTTGTGTCTATGACTATGTCTATGTTTTCGGGCCATGTGAACAAACCGTGGAGCTATTAAACATGAGTTGATAGTTAAACCACGAGAAACTTTAACGAGTAAGGGACTTGGATTTGTTAGTGGCATATGGGTGACGTCCCTTTTAACTCCCTGAAGGGCCAGACATTTGAACATATTGATCGCAGAGGAGAAATGACCGGAATTCTATGAAACCAACGCTGTGTCCGAATTCCTTCACTACTCACTATATAGTGCACTATTTAGTGCGCTTGCCATTTTGTAGTCCCCTCGAGATTTCCCAGACGTCTCTGTGAAAAACCAGTGTGCATCGATGCTGACTAGATTGGCACATATAGACCACAATGCATTGCATTTGAACATTTTTTGTAAACAAAATATAGTTACATTTTTTTTAATGAACCATGAATGTTTTTATCTACAGAAGACAGTAGATTCAAAAATTATCATCGCACAACGCTCGTATCAATCAGATTTATACTTTGTGAAATTGATGACGTCATATTCGCCATTGAAAAAAAACAAGAAAAAGTTGTGAGCATGGTGCCTGAAATCCAGGGTACTGCATAGGGTGGGAATTCGGACATATGCCATTATATGGTAAAATGGTAAATGGCGTATACTTATATAGCGCTTTCTACCTTCTTACGAGGGCCCAAAGCGCTTTACAGTCACAGTCCCATTCACCCATGCACACACACATTCACACACTGATGGCGGCTCCGCTGCCAAACACTGGCGCCAACCTCCCACCAGAGGCAAGGTGGGGTTCAGTGTCTTGCCCAAGGACACTTCGGCACATGGGCGTGCAAGGCGGGAATCGAACCTGCAATCATACGATCATGAGTCGACCGCCCTACCGCTGCACCACGGCCGCCCATATCAGGAAAACAGCTGTGAAAGAAAAAGCCCAGAGCAAGATTTGCAAGATTTGAACCGCTTTGACATTTTTTCACCAAGGCTCTTCCAACTGTAGGTGGCAAACATGCTAGCAAACAGTCGAAAAAGAAAAAGAAGAAGATGCCCTTCCCTGCTTGTCCAGTGTTAACACCATGGGGTATTTGCGTTCATGGTGAACCCATGTTTGGTGCATTCTTTAATGTGCGTCACTTACCTGGAGTGAATGTAACTTTAAGCCTTACTGAACGTGTTTCAGCTACCACAGACTCACTTGTTTTTCCTGTTTTCCCATTTGTAGAAGTTCAGGAATTGTTGAGACACGGATGAACACACAGGGTGAATAACAGGCTTCAAATAGGTCCAATGCAAACCAGTGGGTCATGTGACCACACCGTCGGCCTCTTATATGCAGTGAGTGGTTGGCTGTAGACGGTGTTTGACTGGTTAACCAACAAATGAGTAACTCTGGATAAACCACAAACTTATTGTTAGCCAATTTCTAATATGAAACAGATACGAAGGAGGATGTTCTTCTGTAATTAAGGTCGCATCAGATTTTGACATATGACCTTCCTTCTTAAGAACACGAATATGTCCCTAAAGTAAAACATGAAGTGTTATTATAACTATAACACATTTATGATTGAAAAATGTTCCTTTAGATTCATTCAGAGTCATTGGAGCGTGATGTTTTATACTGGCACGGAAGAAATCCGACTTTGCTTGATGACAATTTGCCTCAAAAACATCTTAAAACTTCCATTATCATCATTTAGCTGAACAAGCCTGTGCAGCGGCAGCTGTGACAGGAGGAGCTGTGTTACATTAGCATATGGTATTGTAGCTGGGGAGCTGTTCAAGTGCAATTATTGAAAGTAAACTCTGAAGCAGAAAATGGACAGAAACCTTTCTTCACTTTGTCTTTTCATGCGTAGACATCAGTCAAATAGACGAGATTCAGCTTCAGCTGTCATCTTTGAAGTCCTTCAGGCCCTGACTTTCATTTGCCTTTGCCTTCCAGATCCACGAAATCTTTGAATGCCACGCATGCGACAAGAAATTTATCTCCACCAATCAGCTGAAGCGTCATATGATCACGCACTCGGGTGAGAAAAAGCTGCATCTTAAAAGCGCACTTTGTTTATTGCGCCTGTTTACTTTAGTGTCTTGTTGTCTGACTGGTTAGAGAAGCGGCCGTTTACCTGTGAGATCTGCAGTCGATCGTTCAAGCGCCTGGACCAGGTGACGGCTCATAAGATCATCCACAGCGAGGACAAGCCGTACAAGTGTAAGCTGTGTGGAAAAGAGTTTGCCCACCGAAATGTCTACAAGAATCACAAAAAGGTGCGTAAAAGTAGATTTGTAGGGAGGGGGTAATGGCCGGGAATGATTTTCTTTTCTAACAAAATCCACCAGTGTTTTCTTTTTCACTTCAAAGCTACTCATTAGTCAGGCTGTAATCAATCAGGTTCTCGTTGGTGGATGTTATCTGAGGGGTCTGTGGCCCCTTCCATCCCAACTGTGATACCCGTGTTTACCTTTGGGATTGAGGTGTCAGTCAGATTAATAAAAGGGGTTCAGAAAAAACAGCCGCGTTTTGAACTTAAATCCCTTCTAGCTCCTCGTCTTTATCAAGTTAGCAAACACAAACGGCCACGGAGCCCCGTGCACGGTCACATCAACGCTCAGTGTGCTGCTGGAGGCGGCTCGCTTGCAGCGTATAAACACTCTGATCCCACCTGATCTCTCCGCAGACACACTCTGAGGAAAGGCCTTTTCAGTGTGAAGAGTGCAAAGCGTTGTTCCGCACCCCCTTCTCTCTACAGCGCCACCTTCTCATCCACAACAGTAAGTGCAAATGCAAAGTTAAAGAAGACAGTTTAGTTTGTTGCTATGTTAGTCTTTCATGCAGGCAAAACCTGCCTATTTGTTTAAAAATGGCCTAAAATGTCTGTTCTGCAGTGTTGTTATCTGGAGCTTAAAAAAAGTCACACACTGCAGGCATATCTTTTATTTTTTAAGAAAAGTTGTAAAAGTAGTGAGCAGAAAATATCAGAGGTTTAACAAAAGCTTGATCAGTGGGAAGGTGGACCATCCAGTGTCTTTGTTCAATCACTTTATGTGTTTCTTTTTAGGTTGTTGATATTTTTCTCCTTTTGTGTTCCTTGTTTTTTGCTTTAATTTTTTATTTTTAGCATCCTTCTTGATTTGTTTTGACGTCATGGAAAGAAAGACATTTTTTTCATCCTTTTAATTTTCTAAAAATGTTTAAAAGTTGCACAAAATTGACAGTTAATGAAGAGTTTGACTTTGGCCTAAAACATGAAGTTTAGCTAAACTAATGCCTTTTTTTGTAGTCTATGGGACAAAGGCCAATAGAGGTGGCAGTCAGGGTGCGAGTCGAGCCGTAGACAGGATCCACAGCCAGGTGTAGGAGCAGGAGCAGAGGCGAGCCAGAGACGAGGTACACGGTCAGGAGCAGGAGCACTGACGAGCCAACTAGAATCTGGAAACACTCCCACTCCCCAGGAGGGGAAAGAGGGACAGTACATGAATCGCACTGCATGAAACAGAGGCATGGAGAACTAAATAATGAATAATGATCAAGAATAGAGAAGAGAGGAAGGGTAGAAGTAGACGAGAAAAGAGGACAGAACCCCAGTGCACCATAGCTACCCCAGCTTCAACTTCTAGCAGCCTAATAACAACAATATAGTAAGCCTTTTTTTATAGATTTGGACAGCACTATATTAGTCCACTAAGTAGGGAGTAGTAAAGGTATTCGTACATTTCCATTTTTGAGCAACCAGTGAACCCTCTAATAAGCATGTTTTTAAACTGTGGGAGGATGCCGGTACAGGAAGAACAAGCAAATCTCACACAGATAGTAATCCAGCCTTCTTGCTGTGAGGCGAGAGTGCTTGCTTGTTGTTCACCTCCCGGTTTCTGCCTTCAGGGGGAATCAGCTTTCACTCATTTGCACAGGTGGCTTGGCAGAGTTTTTGCAACCGATGCCCTTCCTGACACAACCCTGTATTTTCAATACCCACAAAGACCCACAAAGTCTTGCCTAGGCCAGTGGAGTCTTCGTCATTGCATGCTCTGAGAAGCAAACTCAAGTTTACTGCGTTATAGTCGTACACTCATCCAACTCAGCTATCGAGCCAACTTGCAGCCCCTAAATCAAATAATGAATTCAATTGAACAATTAGTAACCAAAGTGACGTAAGGAAACATCCTCATCGAATGACCAGCATGACATGGGGCTGGGGTTTGTGCCAGATTTTTAAAAATTGGCAAACAAGATGAGGGAGACGGTGCCATTTTAAAACAAAATAATAAAATCTTGCACTTGATCCTGAGATAAACACGAAGCTGTTTATCTCTCAGCTTTTCTGTAAGAAATGAAACAAGCAGAACCATGCTCATGTATGGTAGCAGGGACTGGATTTCTGTTTAACACACCTCAAATTAAGAATTAGCCCTTTAAAATTCACTCATTTTTTCCACACACACATAAAAAACCTGTATTATGTATATGTAAAATGAGTGCAATGAGGATAAATGAGATAAAAGGTCAATTTAGACAATTTTAGATGCCCTATCACTAGAAAACAGCGTTCGCCACAATGCACCCGTTTTAACACCTTTCAGTGTGCTTCTATGAAGTTATCGTGACTATAATTGACTCTGTGTGTGTCGTTGTTTTGGGAGAGGAAGAGTGTTGTGTTTTCTTTTAGAAGTGAATTTTTGAAGCAGTCCAGTGTGGAAAATATTTTCTTCCTCTTTTAAGTTTTAAAGGCACAGAAATATCACAATGGTTCACTTTGTTTTCCTGCTCTTTGATTTGTATTGAATCCAGATTTTTGAAAGTTTGAAGCTAAAGCAAAGAATGCTTCAAGAAATCCGGTCATCCTGATCACTGTTAACTTCAAAGAGAATTCGATTCTGCTTTTTTACTCTGGAATTTGTCGAGCTGTTTAGGTTTCTAGGTGGTGGTGCTTTTGTTTCTCAGTGTCAGCAGGTCTGTTTCTCTGTGTGTAGCCAGGCTGTTGGTCAGGCTTTGGAAGGATGCAGGACTGGACCGAACCAGATGATACAGGAGATTGTAAAGCTCAAAGCACTTCCTGCTGCAGTCACAGGCAGCAGGAAAAGACTAGGACTCGGGTTATGGATCTGGTGCTAGAAAACGTGTGAGGTCTGCGATTTAGCGTTTGAATTTAGTGCACAGTAGAGATAATCTAATGAAAGTGTTTGTAAATGATCCTGCCCTGAAATCCATTTTGTCTCTGGGAGTCAAAGGTGGTGCACAGTTTCAGCTCTTAAAATTTGAAGCAGTTTTAGGCGACTTCCTAAAGGAGCTACTGTTGTGCGCCTTATTAGGACAATGTAGTTCAGTGATTCTCAATTATTCCTTATTATTCCTAGGGCCCCCCCCTAGGAAAAAGAAAATGTTTCACCCCCCCCCCCCCACACACACACACACACTCTCGCTGTAGTGACAATAATTTTAGGTTAGTATCTATAACAATTGTGTAAGTATACCTTAAATTGTATCTTTTAACATTAACAAAAGAAAAAAGCAATATAAATCCACTTTCAACAAATATTGAATTTTTTTTTGCCACAGAAACCGTTCTAGTCTAAAACAGAAAATCAGCTTAAAGTGCCTGAAATAAAAAAAAATCTGTCAGTCTTTATTTAAACTAGAAACATTTTTGACCAACTGAACCATTTGATGCTGAGAAAAAATAATTCAATCAATAAGTAATAAAACTGAACTGAACTTTGAACTGAAACATTAACACAGCAGCGCCAAAATATTTAAGGTTTTAATCTGAAGAAATAGGTAAAAACATTGTGCTGATGTTTTTTCTAAATGATTGATAGTTTATATATGATCTCATAAAGTGCAGCTGTTTTCCTGCATTACCTGCTGTCTGTATGTCAAATACTGACACCTGCTAAGCCACAGGCAGACAAAGAATACATTTATGGAAAACAAAGACACATCATCAAAATGTCTACAATAATTAATAAAGAATGAAATTATTAGCATAAGCTGAGTCATCTGAAGGCACGTGATGATCCTGGTGTTGCGCAATCCAGGCAGCGCTCTGTGTTCCACCTGCAGCCTGAGCCCACTACCCCTCCCCTCTCCTTCTAACACACGTGTGACAGGAGACAAGAGCAGCTGCAGGGACGGCGGTTCACAGTTTCAGGCTGTTACAAACTCTGTCATATAACAGATAAAAGGAAACCAATAGTGGTGCAGATTTTTTTCCAAGCACTGAGCCGCTGTCACCACCGACCCCCGTTAAATTTATGCTCCGGGCAATTCGCCCGTATTACCTGTGCCTAAAACCGCTATTACTACCCCCCCCCCCCCCTGGCATCACGTCGGGCGCACCCCACTATTTGAGAAGCCCTGATGTAGTTTAATGAATGATTTAACATTGTGGAGTTTCATTTCAGAGGAAATGTGCAATTAAAGAGCCTATATCAGGCAAATATAGGTAACCTATATCCGTCCATGTATATTATAATATATTACTTTGGCACAGTACAGAACAACTTTTGAATGAAATGTGAGTTATTTTCACAGTTCATTTAGCTACCCGGAAGTAAGACGATTGGACTTTGGAATTGTTGCTGCTGACGTTGCTGTATCTCATCGTTGTGGTATTATGGCACTTTCTTGAGAGAATTCTGTGAAGGTAGCTTTTAGGATGAGGTCACAGCAGCACCTGCTGCGTAAGAGACACAGAAAAGCATGTAAGAAGCGGTTTCAGCCGTGTTAAAATAAACGTTCTAAGAAGTAAGGAGTTGGATTTTTTTTTCCTATTGATAACGCGAAAACCGTTGCTTCACATTTGTTGCTTCATTCCTACTCTGTTTATGTCGGCTACAGTGGCCGTTTTGGGTTAATTGCTGCGCTCTAAGGGCGGACTGTATTCAGACTGAGGAATCTCAGAGTGAACCGAAGCTCAGTCTGATTGGATATGAACCGAGACCACCTCCAAATATGGTCTGAGAGCAGTTCCTAGTCCTGGACCAGGGTCCGCCTGGGAGTATTCAGACGAAAAAATGTGCTCCGAACGATCGAGGAAACGAACTCTGGTTCACTTTAAGCGAACCAAAAGTGTCCAGTCTGAATACAACCAAACTCTCCTTCTGGTTCTAAGGATGAGCAACTGAGGGTTTAGAGTTGTTGGTTCTGCAAATAACAAATGAATATTTCTACAAAAACATAAAAGCCCGGCAAATAGCCTTTCAACCACCCAAATGGGATTTGTTTGCTGCCTTTCTGTTGAAAAAAGTTTACATTGAAAACGCTCAGAAGGGAGGAAGAGTGTCGTTTTTGCTGTGATGATGCTCATCAACATTTGTTCGGATGCTCTAAGTGTTCCTTCCTGTCTGGTTGAGAAATCCTGTTGAGCGAGGTTCATGGATTTGCTTGAGGACAGAAAAATAAATAACTTTTTTTTAAGTTTTTTCTTGCAGTGTCAGCAGGATGTTTGTGGAGACGGGTTTAACACTTAAATCTCACCGGACCCATGTGAGCTGCTTCAGTCTGTTTGTAAACTAATGTTATAAGATCCTCAAACACCAAAATAGCCTGCCAGCACTGGCGGATGCAGAATAAATCTACTTGAAAGCAGTGGAGTTAACGGCATTATTCTCCAGCCTTAAAACAAGCCAAAGACCTTCACCACACATCATCTTCTTCATGATGTCCAGGGCAGGAAAAGACACATTTACTTTGTCAGCTTCTTTTTCTTCTTGCTTCTCTTTTAGAACTTAATTTGCACCACTTGGAGTGTTTCATTTGACCGGCGAAAAAAAGGGAAAATTAGATTCAGGAGCAAAAATAAAAATGTGCTTACATGACATTAGAAATGTTTTGTCTGGAATTGAATTTTCATTTTTACTTCATGGGAAGAAAATATTGAGGCTTTCATCATTTAATCCTGTTCTGCTAGAACATGTTGCTGTTTAATTGTGGGCTCACTTTACCCAGCTGTGTAGAATAGTTTTTATTAGACAAATATTTTAGGGTTATGACGATTTCTATTTGTTGGTTGAATGCTATAACCCATTGTTTTCCTGTGTCTCTGTGTTTCTCTATTATAAGATCTTCTGCTATTTTTTTCCGCTTAACTAAGTCTACAATTTTTCAGCTATTTTAACCATTCAACTATTTAAATGTTCAGCTCTTTCAGCTATGTCAATCAATCAATCAACCTTTATTTATAAAGCTCTTTTCATATAAAAGTACAACACAAAGTGCTTTACATTAAAAACAAAACAAAACAATATAAAAATAAGCATGACATTAAAATAAACAAGCACAAAAACAAATACATAAAAATAGGGCCCCCCACCCCGTATCTAAACAACCCCCCAGTTCTTTCACACCTCCCACCCACTTAACTGATGGGGAAAGACGATGAGAAATGGAATGAGCACAAAAACAAGATGTTGGAAACGCTAATGATTGGAACTTCCCTCTCTGTGAACAGCTGCATAACCAGCCAAATGCAGCATCACAGGCGGGGACCGCTCCACCACAGCTAAGAAGTGATGCAGTTTCCCATCCAGAGCTGCAGTGGCTGAAAAGCAAGCCGACCCAGAGGGTCCTGGGGAGTGGGAGTGCTTCCAGACTCCAGTTGGCTCATCCGTGCTCCAGTTCCTGACCGTCTACCTCGCCTTTGCTCCCGCTCCTACACCTGGCTGTGGATCCTGTCTCCGGCTCATCTCTGGCTCGTCTCTGCTCTGTACCTGACCGAGTACCTCGTCTTTGCTCCTGCTCCTGGCTGTGGTTCCTGTCTCCAGCTCGACTCGCGCCTTTGACTGTCCCCACAACCACGACTGGATGAAGTTCGTCTGCTGGACTTTATATATGTAGTTATAGATTTAGATAAGTTAATTCTTCTCTAAGAGTTCTGGTACATCGCCTGTCCGTCCTGGGGGAGGATCCCTCCTTCATGTGGGCACCCCTGAGGTTTCTTCGTTTTTTCCGGAATCCGTTTTTTTGGGAGTTTTTCCTTACCGCGAAGGGGGGTCTAAGGGCAGGGATGCCAGTATAGCTTTGTCAGTTTGTTAGTCCATTTTTGTATTTTCCTATTGAACTCTTTGTATTCATGATCCTTTTGAGTTCATGTTTTACTTCGAAGCCCATCGAGACGACTGTTGTTGTGATTTTGGGCTATACAAATAAAATTGAATTGAATTGAATTGAGAGGATCCAACAAGCTATGACTTTTGGTCCTTCAAATCCTTAGACTTTTCAAGATATTCCAGGATTTTTGCCTCCATTGAAATACATGGGGAATCCTTGGTGCAGAAGCTCGCTGGTTCGATACCCAGCGCTGGCATTTTCCACAAAAATATCTTTTTTTGTTATTGTGCTGTTTTCACTTTATTTATGGTCAACTTTGATCATTTCTTTCTTCTTTTTTTTTGCCAATTATTACCCTTTAAGTTTCATTTCCATTTGCTAATATAGCATTCAACCCTGCATTTTCTTCTGGAAATGCAGCTCCTTCTAGTTTCTATTCATTTTTTATGCCTCTGTTTGGGATTTCATGAGATTGACAATATTCTTTTTAGGGTTTTTATTTCTTTCAAGAGACAGAAGGTCACTTTTTATGTAGAAGCTATTCTGAAGCAGGTCTGCCCCAGAAATCTTCACACAAGTCATTTAAAATCATTCTTCTTGTATAAAATAAGGCAGTTTTATAATCTCAACCTTTGACAAAAGTTCTGTAACAAAGACCTTTTTGTTGATGACAGATTTAATCTGTGAATCCATCATCGATCACCGTCCTTTTTTTTTTGTCAAACCTGCACCACTTGATTCCCAAAAGTTGGAGAAGGTGAAGCAACTCAGTTCTGAATCCCACATGTGGTTCTTGCATGAGGCTCTGCACATTTGTGTCAGCTGTGTTTTGACCTCCACTCCAGAGTTCGAGACTAACCCTGCGCGCGTGCAAACAGCTAAAACTGTGCGTGTTTGTGCAGGAGGACGCGCGTGGCACAAGCTCAGACTGCATCCCTGCTCCGTGTATTAATGCAATCTGTCTGGGAGGGTGTCACTGACATTAATTATCATCAGGCGAACGTCTCGGGCTGATTGAAAACACAGTGAACCTTTTCCTCTGGTGTTCTGTCTTTTTGAGCTGACCATCATCAGGCTTGGCAGTCGCGAAGCGCGCATAAGCATGCAAGCACTCGCTCTGTGGAAATTGAATGATCTCCATATAATGGAAACATGGGCTCTACAACAATAGAGGCTGTTGTATGGAGGCAGAGTGCAGAGGCGTGAAGGAAGCATCAGGCGTCGGTTTGTGAACAGCTGAGGTTGTGCCCCAGTGAAACTGTCTGCGGGCCGTCTGACAGGTGGAATAAAATGGGCCATGCTTTTTACATTTGGTTAAAAACATCAAAACAGAGCCAAGCCATTCTAAAGAGCATTGTGTTGGTCTGTATGCTGCAACGAAACACTCTGTGCGCTGTTTTCAGCCCACACAATCACCTCTGTGAAATTGGGTGTTCTCTTGCTGTGCGTGATGACTGTGCTTCCAAGCACAAAGGCACAAAAGAAGATGGCTCCCACAACTGAACAGCTCTTCTTTCCGCAGGTGAGAGGACATTCAAGTGTGACCAGTGCGACGCCACCTTCAAGAGAAAAGACACGCTCAACGTCCACATCCAGGTGGTGCACGACGGACACAAGAAGTACAAGTGCGACCTGTGCGAGAAGGCCTTTGTCACTCCGTCTGTCCTCAAGAGCCACAAGAAGGTGAATGAAAGACGGACCCAAGCGATTACACTTCTGCAGTCGCTTTGAAATTGAGTTCCAACAAATCTGTGGCTGAAAACTTCTTATGAAAGCCTGCAGAACAACAGCTTGATTTTCTGACCACTTTCAGGTAAAAGTTAGCTTGGGAGCGACTTCATTGTTAAACTTCTTTTCAGCAGAGCAGGAAATGTCTGCCCCCTTTATTTATTTACCATTAATCTACAAGACATGCTATCATGCATTAAAAGTCCAAGATTTCTGAACCGGATCCCTTCAAATGACTAGACTGCAGCGGTAGAGTGAATAAAGTACAAATAAAGAATTGAAAAGAAAGGAAAGGCAAGAGTCTAATGCTGCAAAAATGATAAATTTGACTAAACATATTTATCCAGTTTAAGTATATTCACTTATTACACTTGCTATAAGGTACAATGGTTTAAAGGTAGCATTTTACCAAATATAGATGAATGTTTTTAGTAAAAGAAATCTCTCATATAAAGCACCAGAACACATGTAACAGGCAAATAAATCAAAAGGATAATGGATAATTTGCTCTTTTTAGGATTTTATATATAAACAACACATTTTGTGTCGGTGAAACCTGTAAAGGGTTTTAAATCAACTGTGCTTGTGTGTGCAAGCAGGTTGGAACAGTTTTAGGTGAGATGTGTGACAAAAGTGTGTCAGCAAGAATGAAAGGAAAGGGGTAGAAGACTGTGGCGAGAGCAACTATAGGACTGATGCAGAGACAGGAGATAGAGCTGGAGGTAGCAGAGATGAAGACGTAGAGGTTCTCTTTGAAAGTAATGAGTATATGGATAGAATCAGGAATGAATCCATCAGAGGAGCAGATCATGGTAGATGTTTTGGAGATAAATGCAGGGAAGCAGACTGAGATAGTTTGGACACGTTGAGAGGAGGAGCAGTGATTATGTTGGTGAAAGAATGATGAGGTTGGGGATACCAGGAAGGAGGCCTGGATGTGGTGAAGGAGGACTTGAGGGTGGATGGTGTGAGTGAGGAAGATGCAGAAAGGGGAGTTAGATGGAGGTGGATGATCTGCGTTGAGGACCTCTAAAGAGAAGAAGTTACATTTTCAGAAATTGCACAAACTTACACAAGGACTTTATCGTGAAAAAGATTTTGGAAAAAACTAAAACCAGCTGACAAAACAAGCTTCAAAACAGAAGAGGTCTAGAAAAAATGCTTATAATCAAAGGAAAGCAGATTTTGGGCCAAGTGAACCTCAGCTTCCTCCAGTGTTCTGTTTTGGAAACTGTGGCATTGTGGGAACCAGTGGTGTACATCGTTTCTGTCACGTGAACACCAAAGCAGGATTTACCCTCACCTGCCAACAACAGATGCTGCAGATTTGTCGGCTGCAGATCCATGATGCCAATCCTCCGTTCCACCACATCCCAAAGGTGATGTATTGGGTTGAGATCTGGTGACTGTGGTGACCATTTGAGTCCAGAGATCTCATTGTCATGTTCAAGAAACCAGTCTGAGATGAATCCAGCTTTATGACACGGTGCCTTATCCTGCTGGAAGCAGCGATCAGAAGATGGTTCACTGTGGTCAGAAAGGGATGGACATGGAACCTTGCTCAATTAGTACTAAGGGGGCCCATGCTGTCATGTTGTTGATACCAAATTCTGACCCTACCATCGGAATCTGGCAGCAGAAATCCAGACTCATCGGACCGGACAACGTTTTCCAATCTTCTATTGTCCAGTTTTGGTGATCCTGTGTGAATTGTTGCCTCAGTTTCCTGTACTTAGCTGATGGTAGTGGCTCCCGGTGTGGTCTTCTGCTGCTGTACTGCATCTGCCTCAAGGCTAGACGTGTTGTGTGCTTAAAGATGCTCTTCTGCAGACCTCCATTGTAACCAATGGTTATTTGAGTTACTGTTGTTTTTTGCTTTTTCAGCTGGAACCAGTGACAGTAATGATGACAATCCTGCAGCATCTAGTTGCTTAATGATTTTACCCCCCCCCCCCCCCCAAACACACCACTTCTTTAATCATCCTTCAGATTTTCTCTACTCCCCCCTTTTCCCTTTCATCCGTGCCCTTGCCCCTCTGCCCCCAAAATCCCTCCTTACTCTTTCCTCTTTTTTCCTTCCAGATGGAAATATAGTCAATATAAATAAGGTTTTTTTTTTTAACAAATATACACCTTTTGCGTCTGAAGATCCACAACCCCCTGTTGTAACAGTAAAATATATCCAACACAAGAGGCCTTCAGCTCCTATCTGTCTGCTCAGCTGACAGAAAGAATGGCATTTCCAGTGTTTTATTCCCAAAGCAACTGATGCACCAATTATGTTTTCTAGGCAAAAAAAAACAGGTGTGGAAAATCCTCTGGTGTCTGAAAGTAACAAAAAAGAAAAAGAAAAAAACAATTACTTCTTTTTTAGGGAGCAGTTATCTTGATTGCTGTTTAAATCACATTTCCCATCATTACTTTTCCAGAGTTTGACACACAGTCTTGCTCCTTACCCCAATAAAGCGATGCAGCTAGCTTCCCTAGCATGCAAAACTATCATAGCCGCCAGAGTCATCCATCTTGACCCTTCCTGCTCATAAAATAGATTCCTATATTGATTAGAAATGGCAGTTAGTCCATTAGCTCCACAGGGTTTCCCAGCTCCAAACAGATCTCCCGGCAGATTATGAGCCTTAATCTGACAACGTCCGGCTTGGTTATGGATCAAGATTTAAACCAAGCAGGTTCTTGGCACACAGCAAAAGAAAAGCCTCACAACTGAAGACAGGCATGCTAAACTGTCTCACCACTGACGGTGTCTGGAGGCTGCTGAGAGATCTGGCCTTGATCAAAGACAGGTTGCCGAGGAGATGACAGACACTCCTGGCTGGGAGTGGATGCTTGGAGTTACCCGCCTTTTGGCCAAAATACTGTTGAAATCTGATTTGATGTATACTTTGATACTGTGCAACTGGTTGTCTGCAGAAACTTGCCTTCCCAAATAATCCTAACAAATAGTGCAGACATGTGGAATCAGACACGGAGCATCTGAGGAAACGCCCAATTAAACCGTGAAGGATCATATTTATGGCAATAATTCAGTGACATGATGATTTATTGGATTCCATTTGTTTTTATTCAATACCTAAATCTTATACATGGTTTTCATTCCTAATCTGCTTTCCAGAGCTCGACATACTCACATTATTTATAAATGTCTTTATTTTGGGCATTTTTATTGTCTGAGTTTGGATCTCTTTGGAGCAATGCTGCACAAAGCTGTGTTGCCACAAACAATGTGCTCAGTGAGCCTCGATTACTCCAATGGAACAAACTGTAAAAATAAAAATTTTCAGGCATAAATCAAAGACGTAAAAATGTACCTGAGTTTGTTTGACCGGTAAGGTTAGGGTTTTTTTTTGTGTCTCACACACAGCACTCATCTGGGTTGGATGTGTTCCTAAAGGGGGTTTGTGTTGCTGTGTGAGAGTTTGAATTTGTGTGTTTTTTTCTTGCGTTTGTGAGAATGTGAGTGGAGGCTTTGTAACGTAACACCCGAGGTGTCAGAGGGACGCAGTGGGGCGATGCAGAGGAGGATGGGGGCCCGGAGAGGAGGTGTTCCTGCATTGTTGTACTGTTGTTGAAACTGTCGCTCTGAGTTTGAGCTTCTCATACTCACGATTATTCTCGGGAATTTACAGCAGGCTGGGTTGCAGGGGGTTGGGGGGGGGGGGGGGTGCAGTGTACTTTTAAGCAGAAAGAGTGAGGAGAAGCGGGGTTTCATGTGCACCCTCACGGGTCCACTAATCTCCACGCTGGTTTGTTTGGAAGTGAACGGAGAGGAGGAAGAGGGCGACGCGCCATTGGAGGATGGATGCAAACTTGCATTCTTGCTTTACGGCCTCTGAGAGGGTTTCTCCTGGCAAACATCCACCGCCTGCTTGTCCTCTGTGATCCAGCAGAGCTGATGTCAGCACGTTCATCTTCATTCGCCAACACTGCTGCAAGTTAGTGGTGCATCATGGGAGATGAAATGCTGTTATTTTGAGCCAGCTGCATGGTCTCAAAGAAGGTGGAATGTGGATTCTGGGATCTCTTTTACCACAGGATAGAAAGAATAAACTAGAACACTGTTTGCATGAGTGGCTGTTTTGAGGATACAGTTTGGAAAAGGAAGAATGCAGGGCTGAACATTTAAACGTTTTTCTTTCTGTAGAAAAAAGGCTGTATTCTAAAAAAAAACAACAACTGTATTTTTCCTGGAAACCAGGGCCTTTTACAGCTTCTGAATGAACTGGAGTGAATAAAAGCAGGGGTCTGCAACCTGAAGCTCTTGAGCCACATGCGGCTCCTTTATCCCTCCATTGTTGCTCTTTGGCTTTCAAAAAACATGCTTATCATTTGTATAAATAATGGCTTTTCTGCTTTGATTAAAGTGCCACTCCGATCATATTTGATCTATTTTAAAAGTTTTTCCCAGTGGTCTTACAATTATGAATATGCAGTTTTTAGCCAAGAAGAAAAATAATCTGTTGTTTTCTAGGACATAGTTTCTGCAGAGCGGCAGGAGTTCATCAAACATTTGCATCTTAGTTGTGGGCTGGACTCTTGGTGTGGAGTAAGCCCACCCCCACTTCCCATCTCCAGCTTACAGCCCCTCACAACCCCAATCTAACAGAACCGGTGCAACAAATATTGGAGCCATCCAGCCGCACAGTTTAGAGGCAGACGTGGAAAGCAAAGACGCACATGAACTTAGTCTATAAGTGGAAACTGATTGACCACGATTTAAAAAAAGAAAGGCTCAGAAATGCAATTTTATTCTTAATTTTCTTTATATATTTCTTCCATCATGAGAAAAATGGTACAAGAACTTTTTAAGAGCACCAAAAGCATTAATCGGAGTGCATCTTTAATTAGTTTTAGTTGATTCATTTATTAGGTGGTTTATTATTAAATAAGTTTATAGCACATATTCATATAATCTGTAGCACATCAGTGTTTAGTCGTTCTTCAGAGACAAAGTTCCTAAAGTGCATAAAAACATTTATATGCATTGTCATGTTTATATTCAACACTAAAACATATAAAATAGTGATATAAAATGCCATTTTTGACTTTGTTTCTTTTTTAAATACCGGTACAGTAAATCTGCAGCAGCTGGATAATCTTATTTGACAAGGGGGTCTATTTTATATTTGAAGGGACTTGAATGTTCTGATGTCAAAAGTTCATAATTAAAAACCTTTGCATGTACTACCTCTTTATTGTTCAAACTCAAACCTTCCTGTCTCATGGTCATTTTTAAGTTTTAAACACAATAGTTTCATTATAATAGCATTTTTTACTTGATATGTTTTTAGAGAGCCACAACAATGTTTGAAAAGCCCCCTTTTTTTCTCTGGATTACTTTTCATTAAAGTCACAAAATTGAAATGCTAAAAATTATTTTCAGCTCGTTATGCTCATTTATCTATTCAAGTCCATATTTTTTTGAATGTGATTCATTTAATCTCTTGTTTTACTTTGCAAAAATAATCATTGCTTTATTTTTATTTTTTGTAAGTTCATATTTGTAATTATCCTTCCTTTTATGGTGGATAATAATTTAGCCTTTCAAGCAGTGAACCACTACATTTTAAAGAAATCAACCTAACTCCTATCACTTCCCTCTATAGATTCATGCAGTTTCTATACAGTGCATTTTAAATTAATATGCACATTTTATTTTAGAAGATAAATTCTTTTTGAAACTTGTTTTTGTTTTTCTATGAAACTCATTAATGATATTTTGTCTTTGGGCTCTTTGGATAACTATCTCAGACACCTGTGTTAATTAGTTTGACAGGTGAGTTTAATTAAAGGAAAAACTACTTAAGTCAAAGGCAGCTTTATTGTCAAACATGCTGCATACAAAAGACATACAGCACAGATGAAGTTACTTTCCTCCTGCCCCACAGTGCAAGCAGCATATAAAATAATAAAATAAAATAGATAAAATGACAATAATAATAAGAAGAATAACAGCAATCTAAACACTGCAAAAAAGTAATGAGATGGTTAAAGTTAAAGCTAAAGAAAGACGTTTCACATTATTAAGCAGTTCAACATTATTAAGCAATATGGAGAAGAAAAGGATTTGTCTGTTGCTGAAAAACCTGAAATGGTTAAATGACTTGGACAAAGTATGAAAGCCTTGGATATTTCACAAAAACTTAAGTGTGATCATTGTACTATTAAGAAATTTGTTGCTGATTCACACACACACACACATGGGTTGGTGCAGATAAAGTCAGAATGAGGAAGGTTTCTGCCAGACAAATACATCCCATTAAGAGAGCAGCTGATTAAATCACAATGTAAAAGCAGCAAGCACATCTTAGAAGCTGCTGGAGTCCCACCAATCCTCCAGAGGCTTGCAGTTTGATGTAAACCTATTCAGCTCCCCCTACAGAACACTCACAAGCAGAAATGACTGCAATGGGCCCAGACATACATGAAAACTCATTTGTGAACAGTCTTGTTCACTAATCAGTGTAGTGCAACCCTGAATGGTCCAGATGGATGTAGTAGTGGGTGGTTGGTGGATGGCCACCATGTCCCAACAAGGCTCCCACGTCAATAAGAGGGTGGCGGAGTCATGCTTTTGGCCGGAATCATAGGGAGGGAGCTGGTCGGCCCCTCTAGGGTCCCTGAAGGTGTAAAATGACCTCTGAAAAGTAGGTGGAGTTTCTGATTGACCACTTTTCTCCGTAGTACAAAAGAAAAAGAAAAACATCTTCATTCATGACAATGCACCATCTCGTGCTGCAAGGAATACCTCTGCATACTTGGCTGCTATAGGCATAAAAGGAGACAAACTGATGGTGTGGCCCCCATCCTCCCCTGACCTCAACCCTATTGAGAACCTTTGGAGCATCCTCAAGCAAAATGGATCTGAGGGTGGGAGGCAGTTCCCATCCAAACAGCAGCTCTGGGAGGCTATTCTAACATCCTGCAAAGAAATCCAAGCAGTAACTCTCCAAAAACTCACAAGTTCAATGCATGCAAGAATTGTGAATTTGCTACAAAATAGGTTTAAAGTGGAACATGACCAATAAAGATGTTTTGGATTGGAAAATCTTTTGATTTCAGTGAATATGACCTCCTGATGCAGCAAATTCTACAAATGACAATTTCAGTTCTTTAGAATTTTTCAAATGTTGTGGAATTCTGTTATGTGTATTAATGGGAAAAGTGACTTTAAAGGCTTTTATTTTGATAAAAAATACAGTTATTTTTAAGATGTTGGTTTAATAACATTTAATGTATACTCAAATAGTTAGTGACTTGAAAACTATGCAATGAAATTTTGGAATATGCTGTACATATCCTTGAAGGACACTGTCAGAAGCATGACGGCTGACTTTTCTGTTGATGGTTAAGTCTTTTGTTTCCTTGGTCCATGTACATTTTCTTCACCGTTCATAAAAAGTTTTTTAACTCATGACCAATGATCAGAATGTCTTTAAATCATTTCATTTATTTGCTAGACTCACACAGGGGAGAAGGAGAAGATCTGTCCATACTGTGGACAAAAGTTCGCCAGCAACGGCACGCTGAGAGTCCACATCCGCAGTCATACAGGTCGGTAGCCCTTTACAGCTGAAAGTTTTCATAAAATTATATTTTTGTTTATTTAACTGCACTATGAAGCATGAGAGGAGAACAGATCTCATTAGAATTTGGTTCCAGTTTTTTTTTGTGCAATATGAATGGGAGACTGATAATAGCTTAGGTTTAGTTTCTCTGAACAGTGACATTGGTGACTAAACAGTGACTGATATTGGACCCACAATGCTCAATTTGTTTCTGCATTTCTTTCATCATCAACACAGCAGCTCTCATTGCTGGATGCAGTCAGAGTTTTATTTATAGGTTCTTTATTGGCCCAACCTCAAAAGTCTGAAATGTCCTGTTCAGTCCACTCCTTTTTTGAGAAAAATGTGGGTAAAATTTATTAAGCAAGGACTGCTCGGTGGTGCAGTGGTTAACACTCTCACCTAACAGTGAGAAGGCCTCCGTTTGAATCTCATTTGGGACCTTTCTGTGTGGAGTTTGGATGTTCTACTTGTGCATAGGTGAGCTTTCTCTGGGCACCCCGATTTCCTCACATAGTCCAAAAAAATGATTGATAGGTTGGTTGGTGTCTCTAGATTGTCCCGTGTGTGAGTGTGTGTGGCATGCAGTAGACTGGCAACCTGTGCACGGTGTACCCTCCCTTATCCTAACAATAGCTGGGTTGGCTCCAGCAACCCTGTGACCCTGAAAAGGATCCAGCGGGTTCTGACGATGGTTGGATTTCTTATCCAAAGCTCAAAGCTTCTGTCTTTTATTTTCAATTTTTCATCAGGCACTAACTGTGAGGCTCATTTGAAAATCTCAGTCAAGGTGTTTGGCAGTCTATTGATCTTTTTTTGGAAACGTATATTACCCATCCCTTTATTTTCTATCTATTTTCCAACGCTCATCCGGGACCGGATGAACCCAGATTCCCGCATCCACATGCGCGTCTCCTCGTACGTTCCCAACTCTTACTTGGCATCCATTGTAATTGACGCCCCATATCCAGAGCACTACAGTGCACCTCTCCACCTTCACATACTTGAACTATATAAGAAAAGCATAAACGGGCCCACTGACATCTGACCATCCATTCATTCCAACGTACATTTGAGGCCTAAGTGCTGTATTTGGTCATGTTGGCCAGCTTGCAGAGGCGGTCAAGAGCACACTTCAGTGAAGTCTGGCACACTTCACACCAGATGTGATCAGTAAATGGATTGGAGTGCAGTTCTCCAGCCATTATATATTGGTTGCTCATTTTGAGTGTTAACCAATCCCAACAGCTTATTGTGAATCCTAATTGTAGATAAGATCATGCTCTACAAACAACCAAAAATGGAAAATGTGAAAAACCCTTTTATTTCTGTAAGACTTCCTTTATGTTTTGGAGAGGGCTCCGGATCATTATGGAAGTGCTGACCTGGGATAAGTCCGACTAGAACAGCTGTGGTCCAGCACGGTTTGGTTGGAATTGCCTGGTGTGAAAAGGCCCTCATGCATATATGGAGTATTTGAGAGTGATAGGAGGAGTCCAACGTGCCTTCACACTGCGTGCACCAGCCCTCGCACCAACACAGAAAGGGAGCTTTAGATGCTCATTAAAGCGTTCTAAAGTGGAAAGCTACACATTCCTGCGTGTTTCCTTACCAACAGACGGGTGCAGACCTTTGGCACAGACTCTCTCCTGGCTTCACTCCCTCTTTCCCTTTTGGCTTTGTGTCCCTTTGCCTTTTTTATTTCCCTGAAACATCATCTCCACTTTTGCACGTTTTCTGTGTTCAGCGCTTCTACGATGTGAGGCTACAGGCTCACCTGCTGGCCGCCTTTCTCCGTGTCATCTGTCGTAAATTCTGCTTAAAGACATCAGTCAGCCTCATTAGGGCTTCATCTCTGCTCACAACAAAAATGTTTTCATCTGCAGCTGCTTGTAAGAATACTTTGTCATGTGTGTGTTGATGGCGTTCGGTTAACAAGCCCACCACCACGCTCCGTCAACAACTCCCTTTGTGTCCGTGCACGTTGTGTTTGTGTACATGCGTATGTGTGAAGGACAAACCAACAGAGAGGAGAATGTATAGCAGTGTGGTCTGTGGGCCAGTTGGATTGTATTTATATGGAATAAACAAAAGAGAGGAATGCTGGGGGAGGGGTGGGAGCCGAAGAGACACCTTAAAGAAAGAAAGGCGCAAACAGAGAAAAAACCACTCTGGCTGGATGCTACAAGAAAGCATCCAGCCAGATGACCTATGACCCCGGCTGGCTGTAAATCTGTCCTCTCGTTCTACAGAGTTTTTTTCTTATATTGTTTATTTGTTGTTTTTTGTGTGTGTGTGTGTGTGTGTGTGTGGGTGGGTGGAATAATAGGCCCAGATGAAACATGGGAGTCTTTTGCTGAGGAAAATAACCCGGAAATGTTGTTTTATCAGAACATAAGTAACATTTATTATGTTTGCATTAATGTGTATTTGTAAGAAATATGCATTCCTTCTTTCTGTTGATTTTTTCCTAGATTTAAAACATGTGTTGCTGCTCTACTGATACTTCAAAAGTTAAACCATTGAGGCTCTGAAGATGTAATAAACTACACAACAATCCTCATGAAGTGATACAGATGCGAAAGTTTTTTTTTTTTTTTGAAAGATTTACTCTGATGAAAAGTCTAATTTATAGTATTTTTAACAAGTTCTTGTGGCATATTTCTGTTGATGGAGAACATAGATTAACCTCTAAAATTGCATTTCTGATTATTTCTTTATTCAAATTTTTGTGAATCTGGAGCAGATGAGAGCATGGTGTTTAAAAATGATTGTATTTGTTTCATAGAAAATAAACTGGGCAGTCCACAAGCTCCCTGCTCTGCTCCATTCTGATGCATCCGTTTGCAGACAAACAGATGCATGTACGTCTTTGTTTTCCTCGTCTGAGCTGGAATCTGGATCTAAACTGTACAGCTGGATAGCTCTAATACTGGTCACCTTTTTTGTTGCACCGATGTTGGCTTGTGTGTGTGAAGGGCTGTAAGCTAGTGCAGGGCTCCAGACTAACTTTTTTCACTAGGAGCACAGTGGCCCCCAACTGAAAATTTTAGGGGCTCAACCAGAAAATTTAGGGGCGCATACCGTAAATTAACATGCTAACCAAATCTACTAATTTCCACTGTATTACAAACGACTTTAATAATAGATGCAGAAATTACAATTTGCTGCCCTATTGACTACAAAACAATGCATTATGGGACATGTGTCCTGATGGGTTTTTGTAGTTCAGTGATCAATTAAAATAATTTAAAATACCAATTGATTAAAAAAAGGCTACATACATTACAAAACATTAAAATAATTATAAAAGATGTAATTTCACGGATCATACTAAGGGGGAGAGGCATATTAAAACTAAATTGAATGTTAAGGACAACAACTTCCTGTTCTCCTTCAGTCTCGCTTTAGCTTCGCCTTCATGCCCCCCCCCCCCCCCCGGGCCTGGTCACGCCAACGATCCAGGTGCGGCGCTGGTTCATCTTATACACGTCTATCGCTGCATTTTCCCCACGTGTTTTAAATGTGTCTAAGACTAAATCGTGTTGTTGCTCACACGTGTTTAATGTCAGAGCCCCGTTACACGCATGAACGTGTTGGACATTTATTCTCCTCAGCTGACCATCTTCCGCGGGAGCGGTGTGCTGCCGTAACAGCCGTGCATGAGAACCGTGGTTTGCTTCGCGAGTTTGAGACCCCTGCTGAGACTCTGGCCCTGGGACACTAGCTGCAGGTCGGAAGAACCAATCAATAGTTCGCTTACTTATAGCTCAGACGCACATATCAGGTTGTGATATTTGTCTCCGTTTCCTTCCCACAGATGTTTACGCATGCTCGATTATCTCTAGGCCCTCCCCCTCCTCCACGCATTTAGCCACTTGCAGTGACTTTCCCTATTCTTCTCACACGCATTGGCCGCCTCACAGACAGGCATCCCTCAATGAAACGCGAGTGTGTGCTCGCGTCTCATGAGTATGTGTGCGAGTGTGTGTGTCTGTCTGCGTGCATGTGCGCTCGCGTCTCATTGATTATTTCATTGCTCATTTCAATGATCATTGACATGCCCCTTCCATGTTTAATGTATAAAAAATACAAAGGGTGGGGGAGGCAAATTTACTGGTAGCACATGTGCTACCAGTAAAACTACTGGTAGTGAATTTTACATCCAGTCGCACACTCTCAAATTTTGGTAAATTGGCAAAATGCGACAATTTGGTCGCAGTCTGGAGCCCTGTAGTGGGAGAGACTGTAAACAGAGAGCTCTCAGCAATGGGAATGGTACAGGGTGGCTCTGTAGCAGCGTTCCTGTCCACAAGTTAGAGACAAATTTCTGATAAACTGCCACTCTGCAGAAACTATGTCGCAAAAAAAAGATACAGGTTTATTGATTTTGGCAAAAACTGCATAATCATAGTTAAAAGACCACTGGGAATGGTTTGAAGACATTAAAGTCATTGAGTGTCTGAGAGACAGCTTATGTCTCCTATTTATCATGATCCCTTATCAAAGGTGCATTGATGTCTGTGCTTGTTGTTTATTTGGGATTTGCAGAAGTTGATTTAAGGATGACTGCACACCTGAAAACAAGCACAAACAGCAGTATTTACAGTAAATGAGTATTCAGTGCTGTGCATTTTGTATTGAGGAGTTTAGACGGATAGATTCTATATGCGACCCAGTGGAAATAAAGATAGTTGTAGAAAATCAGAGAATGGCCTCAAAAGAACAACTGCAACCATTGGTGCATCAAATTATGCCAGTTTCCATTTGCCTTATGATGTGCTAACTAAGGATTCAAACCAGCTTCTGCAGTCAGATTCATGTTTGAGAAATCGCAGTAAAGATGCTATATTGTTCCACTCCTTCCAATTTTTTGCACCTGCAGATGGTATGTTTTGTAAGTCAAATAAGCTAAATGGACTGTGTGCATTTTCTTTTTATCATCCTCACTGCGTACATCTAGTAACTCAAATATACAACACATTTTTGTGAGTGTGACCAAGTTTAGACAGGTTTTTACACAGGCCAAAATGATCTGTCCTGTTGATTACCCAGATCAGATGTGTTTTGCCTATCAGATCCTGGAATCACCTGATCCAGGATAACCAGGACGAGGACAAACAAGATGGTGGATCTCCAGGACCAGAGATAGGCAGCCGCACACTGACTCTAGCAGCATCACTAAAACACTAGACGTGTCTTTTGACTTTCCTTACACCTTTCACAACTATTTTTCAAAAGCTTCGAATGAAGGGATGTAAACTTGGTTTTTGAGTGATGGATCAACAATTACTATGAAAGCTGCACGTCAGATGGAAGGAACAGATTTATGCTCTTTATGTACAGAAACCAATTGAGGTAAAAGCTTTTAGGAGCAGAGAAGCTGGAATGATGTCAAGAAAGCTTGAAGCTTTACCTTATCTACATCACTCACAAATGCTTCCAAGACGCCAGAAGTCATCTTTATACATATAGATAATCCTTGAAATGTTAGAAGTTGTTAAAATTTTACTTTTAAATAAATAAAATGAAAAGATCCCCAAAGAAGGCCACCAACCGAGACAAAGCTTTTTAAAGCTGCAGCTTCTCAGGAAAGCTTGATCTTGTTTGTCTTCCTGCTTCACAGGAACAAGTCAGCTTTGATTATTTACCTGCTAAAAAGAGAAGACTTTGGAGAGATTCCCTGGAGATTCTCTTTCTTCGGGTCATTTTACCTCAAAAACTATAGATCTTTATAAGCAAGTCGGCAGGTAATGAAGACAAAGCGTGAAAGAGATCACATTTGAGGGAAACTCAACAAGGCGGTGTGGAGCGTGAGGACAGGCATGTCGTGTCTGTTTGGGTTTTATGTTTCTCTGGGTTAGATCATCATGTTGAAAAACTTGCTTCAGTGCCACCGTGCTGGTTAAGGTTTAGTCATAAAACAGCTTATAAGAGATCACAGACAACACATAAAGAGGGGAGCTTTCAAGAAGCTGGAGAAGGACGTGCTGGAACTCAGCAGTCATGATGGATGTTTTTAACATTTTCTAGATGATTCTTTTTGGGCTGCATGATGGAGAAGGTACCTTCGTCTTCACGTCGCAGCACAGTGAAAGCAGATTTTCCCACTATGTGTGCCACCCTGTTATTAACCATCATAGGGGCATGAAAGGATTCTCGTCAAAGGAAATTTTGACAGAATCCAGTGACATCATACTGACTATATGGGACATGACAGGTTGGCAGCATTGAGTTGGGTTTCCCCACGTGCTGTTACACCACACTGCTGTTCCCATGCTTGGAAACATTAAGCCTCGTGGTGCTTTTTTCCCACCAGCAGTGATGCCAGCAGGTCTTTACTGTTGTGAAGTGCACAAACTCCTGAAAAAACACAACTGTGAAAAAGAATAGTAGACATTCTGGGTTATCCAGATTCCCAACCAGCTGTGTTCAATTTAAATAAAATTTCCTGATGTGCAGCATTGTCTCTTTAAAATTTCTGACAAATTTCTAAAGTTACAATGTCTTTTTTTTAATTTATCATATAAGTAAATAAACATAATGGAATTCAATATCTCTTATGCAAATGCCCCCTGGCTGAAATTTGGGAGAATGCACATCAATACAAGTTCAAAGAATAGTTTAAAGACAATAAAATCATGTAAGATATCCAATGTCAGGCTTACTTCTAGTATTCAAGTTATTCAAAGTACTTTAGAGAAAATAAGGTAAATTGCAAGTACAGTGACAACAATTACATATAAAATCACAGAGTTCTGATGAAAGACTTTTACCTCTCACACACCCATATAATTTTTTGTTTTTGGAGTTGAACATAGTCAGAGTAACTAACTAACATCATCAGGAAAACTGATCCAGATTTAAGCTTGGAAGATATGGAAAAATCAAATGAACAGAACATGAAAGTTAACATTTTGAGGGCAACAGCTGCCACAGGATTTGCTGGGTTTCTCTAATTCTTTATGCATGTTGTGACACCTCACATGATTTTGAAATTTACAAAAATCCTTTAGAGAATAAAACTTTTCATAAAATAGTCGGATACTTAACTGTCTCAGACTCATCTCAACTCCGTCTCAAATTGTTCTTGTTTTGGTTTCAGTGTGAAATGAGAGGAAATGTGAAGCTTTTTGAACAGAAACTGTGACAGACTGGATGCAAAAATCTGACATTAAGGCATGTGAGCCGGGGGCGTGGTCCTGCCAGGGCCTAGATGCTCAATGTGGAAAACACTGTGGGGAGAACTGTCAGCGGAACTGATTATCAGTGAATAACTTTAACCATATAAAGTCCACTACATCAAATATTTGACAGAAAAAAAAAATTAAGATGTTTTATAAACCCTCTGATGAAGTCCACAAAAAACCTGCAAAATCATATTTGTTTAAATATAGAAAGTATCAATTATAACACATTTTGTGATTTGGTAAGTTTTTTGTTTTTTTGCTCACAACAATATTAGTCTAAGGAGCAAAAATATTAAATGAGTATTCAGGGGAAAAAAAGAAAACTATTTACCTACTGTCTCAAATTTGTTACACATTGTGAAATAATGTAATAATTAATTATCAGCAATTAGCATTTATTCAATACAGAAGGGAGTCATTTAAAAACGAATGAGAATAGATTAGTTATTATCACTCATTTTATTTTAGCCTTTTGGTCCCCCACCAAAAGTGTTTTTGAGATTTCATGGACGCAGCCATTTTGAAATGAGCAGAAAAAGTCCGTCTTCTGCCCCTAGTGGAGTGATGATGAACTACAGGGGAGAAGACATGGATCAAGTTGTATACAATAGGTTTTTAAGGAAAGTTTAGATCATGCCAATGAGATAGGGGTCTCAGAAATCTGTGTGACAAATATGATACAGCTGTTTATTTAGGGCTAAAGCAAAGGTGTTGTGTTTGTTTAAAAAGAATAAAAATCCCATGCCCCCCCCCTGCAAAGAAGAAAATATGACAGTATGAGTTGGCTGCTGCTATGTGCAGGCAGCAGATTTGTTCAAGTGAAAGATGTCTGTTTTTACTAAGGTTGGATTCATTTCAGTGTGAATCGCTCCAATGCAGAGCAGCCAAAGTTTGAGCAGTCAATCAAGCGAAGAGTTGGTGGTTGGTTCTTGGCTCCCACAGTCACAAGTCAAAGACAGTGAACCCTTAAATGTGTCCCTACAGGTATGTGAGTATTGGTGTGAGCAGGTGGGGAGATTAGAAAAAGTCCTTCAAGCACCAGTTTAGGTAGAAAAGCTCTATCTGTAGTCCATCAACCATTAAAGCTCATATTTAATTCAAAAAATACTTTAATTGTTGTTTTATGCCCATCTGTTTCAGCGGTTAACTGAATTGGAATTCCGTTTCATAGTCTTAAAAGTCTTAAAAGGTGTGCGTGTGAAATGAGTAGCAGTTAGAATTGACTTTGATTTTTCAAATTTTCTTTCAATTTTGGTTTGACTTATTTCAAGTTGTCCTGACCTTTAGGAGACCAGCCCGAGGAGATCAGCTGGTGGAGTTTAGGGCTGCAGCTTTCTGTCCTCTCATCTGTCACAGGAGTTTCTGCTCAACAGCACTGGCTCTTTTTCATACTTTTTATGTTTGTGACCGGGGTCTGGACGTCATGCAGAAGAGTTTAGGAGCCAGATTCATGCTTTTGTAATATATACAGTGTGCAGCTTAGCATAGTCTTTCTGAAATGTGTATGGCCCCTCGTGAAAAACATGAATAGGAACATATGCGGCTTTAAAACCTTCCCATACCTTTTAGCATTTATGTTTCATTTCCAGATGTGCAAAATGCGGATTCCATAGGTACTAATGTAACGCCCACACTGTCATGCAGGTGTTTATACTGAACGCCCATAGCCAGTTCAACGGTTTCTCTCCTCTTTGGTTCTGAGCACATGGCATCCGTGGTTGGAAAAAAGAACCGTCGATTTTCATGCGACCACAAGGCCGTTTTTAACTTTGTGCCAATCCCTTTTAAATGAGCTTTGGCTCAGAGAAGACGGCAGCAATTTTGGATCCTGTTCACATGCAGCTTCTTCTTTGCATGATGAAATTTTAAGCTGCATTTGGATGCATGGGGAACTGTGGTCCTGAAAATGGGATTTCTGGAAGTGTTCTTGAGTCCGTGGACTCATTTACATTTGTTTGTCTCTCGTTTGCTGCATGAGAAGCTAAACCAAATCAGTTTAAACCAAAGCAGAAAAGCTAAAAGGCATTCTCACTCGTGCTGGCCAGCCAGTGATAATTAATATCTAACCAGAATTCTGTTATGCGTACAAGTTTATACAGACTGTCTGGATTTCCTCAGATGGGTGACATTGGTTCCCTGACATTTACTGCGATATGAGCACAATGAAGGCAGAGGTTTGTGCTGCTGTAGCGCTCTACATGTAGCTCTTTAACGTGAGGAAATTATTGCCATGTGAGTTTTTTGACATTTTTGTATAATTACTGGAGTAGCTCTGCAGGAAAGCTACTATTCTGAGTGCCTTTCCTGCTGCCTGCTTTATGTTGGATTTTTGTGGGCGATTTTGTTCTGCAGCACAAGTGAAGAAAGCTTTGTCCTTCATCTAAATGTTTGTTTTTCCAGTAAGACAACAAAGGATGCAAAAAAAAAAAAAAAAAAGGCATAATTTTTGTTCTGTTTGACCGGCAGGTACAGCACTCATCGCCGTCATTTGTTCCATATGAGATAAAAGTTGGACTTTGCTGAGTAGCTGACCTCAAACTGACTTCTGGCAGAACTCTGGAATCACTGAACCTATTTATGTACACATGACTTTGTTTGTCTTGACTGCGGTCATGGTTACAATCTTGTAAAGCAAAATCACCTTGTACTGGCTTGTTGCTCTTTTCTTTGAAGGAAACGATGCAGCTGTGACAAGTTCTGACATTTTGGGGGCAGAGATGCTGGATGGAGGATCAGTTGGTGTCTGTGGTTTGTGTGGCGGAGCTTGGTCATTGACCTGATGGCAGCTCTAAATCAGTTCCTTGTGGAGGGAACGGAAGGAAGGAATGGACAGGTCAAGTGTAAAACTTTTTGGGCGTTCCTTGAGCTCGTCAACGGTGGTTCCTTATCATCTTCAGCACACCCATATCACATTACTTGCGTGGCCCCTGTTGGCATGCAGCACAGGGTGGAGAAAAAGACGGTGTCTGGAGGAAGCCGGGAATTAATTTCTGACGGACAGCGCTAATGTTTTTCAGGCCGGAGCCCCCGAAGCTACAAAGAGCTCTCCGTAACACGAACGCTGGGCGGCAGGCAGAGCGGCGAAGCCAGCCATCTGCTAACCAGACACACCGCCGTACGCGCACACAAATACAACACACAAGGGGTGCCAAACGGATCGATTAGCAGTCTAGGAGTGTGAGGGCCGCAGCAGGGGGTGGGGGAGACGCCCAGGGTCAAAAAGACGGTGTACTGTTTCAGCACATGCTAAATCAGTTACCATCTCCACACACATAAAGCCCCGGCTCAGTGCCGCAGCCATTCCTCGTAATCCCCAAACAATCTGGCTCAATCTAGAGTATAAGTGGGGGTTTCTGGTTACTGTGACACTCAGCAGAGCAGACACTCGACATGTCACACTGAAACTCATCTCAGAGAATGTTGCCTTTTAATTTTCCAAACCAACATTTGTTTATTTCGTTTCATGAGTCTTTTACTCCAAGTGAGGAAAGTCTTAATTTTTGTGTGGCTTGGAAAACCTTGAATGCCATCCTTTTTCCTGCGTTTTCCAGATGAGACCCATGTGTTTCTGAACTCTAGAAGGTTAAGTGGGTGAATTGGTGGGTTGTGATCCTCTGTGTTACATTCGCAGGAAGTGTCCACGCCTGCGTATTGGGTGACGCACCCAGCTCCATGAGAGCTATATCTCCCAGCGTGAAGGCCGGCTGCTGTTGAAGAAATAATGCCCCCAGGACTCCTCAAGGCTGGAGTCCCAACCCGATACCACACGTGTTACATACGACACAGGTTTCCTCTCGTGTTTCTCAAAACACACTCCGTGAATTTTTGATTTGTCAACAAAATCCCAAGGCTGATATTTGTCAGGGGTGTTGGAACACAGTGGTGAGCGGGGCTCATAGATGCATTCTGTGTGTTCAGGCCACATATATAAACCCTTTTCCACACACACATTTTATGACTCCTGAGTCTCCTCCAGGCTCATCTGAGGCCTCCTGTGCTGGGGGGGTTTGGGCCTGGATTTTAGGATTTACCGGCCCTCCGCATATTGGATGCTGCCGCTTTCTTTGAAAGACACAGGCCACACTTCATGCAAATGCAAATAATTTAGAACAACGGCCAAAGTAACCTTTTATTAAAACAGAGATATCAAATAAATATTAGTTATGATTTTACTTGAGCCTTTAGCTCTTTAAATTGATACAAGAAACAGATGAGAAATGATTGTCTATCACAACTGTGAGATAATATCACTCCCCTGGTGTATTCCCAGAATGCATTTTCTCAGTTAATGAGCATCTTTGCATTTTTAATCCCATCGAAACAGAGCTAATTAGCCATAGTACGTAAAGGAGCACATCTCCCCGATCAATAAAGTATCTTGCTTACCTGTTCATCATTAGTCCACATTCGGGTGGAGATTATCATATGAAAGATTTCTGGTTTTGTCACCTAGAAGTAGGATTTCGCAATAAAAACCTGAGTGTATAAAACAAGATGCAGTTTTAATAACAGGTAAAGAGTTCCATGTTGGTGCTGGTGTGGCTTCCAGTCAGTCTTTTCAATTTTGTGTTGTTTGGTGACATTTTACGTGACACGTCAAATCTCTGCTAATGTATGACTACCTATCTTCTGGTTCTTTAACTCCAGAGCTGTCCCCGTTCATAGGAAATAACGCACTGTCTTCAAACTACCCTAACTCGTCGACCCTGTGTGCAATTACTGTTAAAAATTGCGTAAACGGTAAACTTGGTAGTAAAGTGTTACATAATGGCATAAAGCTGGAACAGTGTAGGACATAGTGTCTGCAGAACGGCAGGAGTTCTCTACTGCTAGCTTACAGCCCCTTACAATCCAACAACACGCGATAAAGAGTTTCGGTACTTCAGAGAACATCAACACCAGAACTGCAGCTCAGTGATAAAGGTTGCTTTGTAGCTCTTTGGTCACATTTGCTTGCCGCATCTACAGTTTTCAACCTTGTGTGTTTTGCTGCCATTTACAGCAATGCGTAACGCTATTTCTCTCTCCACTGTTTAGCCTCAGTGCTGCTGTGCGAGGCTGTAACGGAGGCAAAACAAGTGCAGTGAGAACGCCAAACTTCCTAATAAAGCAGCTGTCACTCAGCTGATCCTGTGATGCCAGCCTGCTGTGTGGACGTTCTCCCCGATCTGCTGCTGTAGCTCTTCGGCTGCTTCTGCAGGAAAACATTGAAAGGGAAGAGCAGTACACAAGGTCGTCTTTTTCGACAGTAGAGCATAAGTGGAGAAAAAAGAGCTCACATTTGTAGCTGAAGTAGACACTGCAAAGTCCTTTTGGCTCTTTTTAGATTTTTTTTCCTACCCGGTCAGACTGGAAATCTACCTGACTGTGGTAAATCGGAAAACAGCTGAGTGACATTTCTTGCATCTCTATTCATCTCTTCTCGCTGGCAAAGCTCAGCTTTTTCAGAACTCTGGATCAGGGTCTTGTGAGTCATTGTTATCTCTGCCATGTTCAATCGTGTCATAAATAATGATTATACTCTCTCTAAAAAAAGACATAAGTCTAACCAGATGAACTTAACACTATGTAGATGCTGCAGAGTGCAAATGATGCCCTGCGAGGCTTAAGAAACACTTTTATACAAGTTTTTACTAGACGCAAAAACAATTCATCTTAAAGTACAAAACTAACTTGGGGTGATTTTTGGGGGTTCAGTTTGGAATTGAGTCTTTAAAATTGCTCGGTTGTTTGGGTCGTTTCTTCACCTCCCTTTTGTGGGTTAGTAATCAACTCTGGGGTTCTTATCTGGCCCGTGGATCAGCACATGGTAAACGGGTCCATGTGTCGGTGCCGTTTGACTGACAGCTTGTCACTTCCTCTTTGTCGTCAGCAGTGTACTCTTAGATATGATCTCTAAGATTCGGGACGGACTGCTTTTGATCTAACTTGAAGTTGCCAGTTTACTGCTTATGTGGACTTAAAGCAGTTGAATACTGGACAGGATATAGTTTAGCTGTGCAGCGGAGCGCCACTGTGCCTCATATGAAAATATCTCCTGTTAAATATGTGCTACAATAATTCTAATAAAGCAATAAAAGATTCTAGCATTTTAGTAAAGATACATAACGTGCTGGATGGTGTGCTTGTATATTCTTGTTATTTTAACAAGAACTAACTTTTCTGCAAAGAGTCGTCCAGTTGATGTTATCACTGCATTTCTGCTCATCCCTGTAAGATGAGGAACCTCCTGGGATGAGCAGCAAAACCTCCTTTGAGGTCTAGCTCGCAGGAAGAACCAAAACTCTGTAATCTAAAATGTGATGCACTTTAACTCTTGCTGGTTTTTTCATTTCCAGGGGAGTTATCATACCAGTGCCCTTACTAAGCATAGCAGCATTCAGCAAGAATGATGGCTTGAAGATGCACATTCGGACACACACTCGGGTACGTTTCTCTCTGTTTTAAATCAGTCGTGTTTTTGTCTTCCATTTAGATTGACACCAACGAAGTAAAGGCGCTAATCCTGTTCCACACGTGAAGGATTATTGCATTAATTCAGTTTTTATTTATATAGCCAATATTACAACTCAGTTGTCTCAACGGACTTTACTAATGATACAAAACATAAAATCCTTTATAAAATGTAATAGTTTATTGCTAAACTAAACAAGTGAAATAAGAAATCCCTTCTTTGTAAGGAAAAACACAGATTCCAGACAGGGTATGTACCAGGACAGTGAAAGTAGAATTAGCTTTTCTAACTCTACAACTACACGTTTGAAAAATGTAGTCGATGGGCTTTGTCCGGGGTGAGCTGGGGGGGGCGAGACGGTCAGAGACGAGGTCCACGACCAAAGACAGGAGCAGGAACATGAGCGAGCCAACTGGAATCCTGAAATCACTCCCACGATTAGCCTGCAACTAATTGTTATTGTTATTGAAATTCAAAGCTGTTAATAGTAAGTATTAATCCTGTAACTATTAAATTAATGAAATAACAAACTTGCTTTTGGTGATTTCTGCTAACAAAGAGGAGGTTCACCTAAACCATGTTTGATGTACCACATCAGCTGTTGCTTCCCCTTCACATAAAAGACTATTTGTTTATCTGTTTTTCAAATTGCTTCCAGTTTGCAAATGCAAATTTAGCGGAAGAAATATGTAAATAAAAACAAGAAAAATTAAAGGAGTTGTTGACAACTGTAGGAATCAGTTGCACAGAACAAACAGTAAATGAAAGGAACAGTTTTTAAGTAATTGACTTCAAGTGGTTTGTTTTGATGACAAATGTGTGTGGAAACTTCCCCCTCCTCCACATATCAGCTGAAAAACAAGAGTACTGTCAAAATTTATGGGACAAACCATCCCACACAGAAAAAAGGGAAAACAGAGAAATACATCAACTTCGAACAGGCTAGAAAAAAGCTCAAGAATTTCTTTTGAATGCATCTCAGTTTGGTTTCAACACCCTTTTCTGTTTTTTTTGTAATTTTTTATAATAATTATTTCACATCTTTGTAACTTTTCTGAAAAACTGTGGGAACAGCCTGCATCACAAATGTCATTCTCACCGCCTAATGTGAGGAGCAACTTCTACTAAAGTGAAAGATTTAAACTGTGACTTGACTGGTTGCAGACGGACATGCAGGAGAAATGATTCCATTTGTCATATTAGAGTTTAAATATTTAGTCTCTGCTCTTGTGTAAATTCTGGCATTTTGCTCCGAGTTTATATTCCTGAGTGTGACTTCATGTTGAAGCCTTAATTGAAGAGCATTTGTGAAACATGCATGGTAAATATTTAATCTTCTGCATTTATTCATTTGAGACATTAATAAAAATGTCCGCCTCGGGGATTTCTATCGTGTAGTTTGATGTGTCAGTTGCTGATGGTTGAGCTGAAGTGGGTGCTTGTGGAAACATAAACTTGCTCTAATGTAATTTACGTGTCCGTTTCCAGCATGTGTAATGCTGCTAGGCCATTTCATTCTGAAGTCATTTCAACACTTACCAGGTAGACTGCAGGCTTCACACATTCCCGCTTTTAATTCTTACAGGCTATAAAGCCGAACAACAGGGCGGTGTAAAGTAAAAGTGGAATGAGGTAGTGTTTAGGGTGGAGGGAAATAGGGGTTGAGCTCTTGGGTTGGGACACTCCTGGTTGAACTGCGTCCCTTTTCAGCACTTGTGTCACCCTGGAAGAATGACACTCTCATCATAGATGTAGGTCGGCAGCTGTGGTAGTCCGGGCCCGTCAGCGTCCGTCGATTCTCTTTTGAAGCTGTGTTGGTGGTGGAGACATCCATCCCAGGTGAAGCGTCTCTGAGGAAACAGACAGGTAGAACTTTCTGGTGCCGCTGATTTACTGATGTGTGGTTCCAGATCTGCCTTTGCTCATCGCCCTGTGAAATATGGGCTGAACGGTTACAAACAGCAGAGCAGATGAAGTCACCTTAGCAAGAAACTTATTTCATTTGGCTGAAAGGGCTGCAGCTCATTGCAAATGAAAAGATGATTTGTAATGGATGTGATTGGAGTTTGTGTGTTTATACCACAAACCACATCCCGGGCTAGCCGAAAGTAACACATTTGATGCAGATGTGAACTGCTGACATGCTGGACGATGAAGGGTTTGTACAGTTTTCGATGTAAATGGCTTTGCTTGCTCTGGATGCTTTGTGACCACTGAAACATTTGCCATCACTTGATGTTGGCAGATTGAGGTGGTTGGGATTTTCTTCAGCTCAGATCTGAGTCAGAAAAGATGTGGGCGAGTTTGACGTTCAGTTTTCAAAAAGAAAATGGTGTTTAAGTAAAGTTATTTCTTACAAATATCTTACATTGTTTATGAAAAAACAGATTTTTTGTTTTTAGATGTATATATTGCCATTCTGGTTGATATATTGTTTGTGCATGTCTGCAACAAATGTTTTGTGTGTTTTATGTTTCTTTGATTTTTTTGCTGCATGATCATGTTGATTCGTATCCCAGCCAGACGACAACAGATTAAAGTTAAGTTAATTAGTTTTGTACAAGACTTTTGTACAGTCATGCATTTTATAACATAATAAATGAATTGAACTCAAAAGTCAAGTCATAATCAAGTAAAAAAAAAAAGTAAAAGGTACATTTTCACATATATAAAAAAAACGCCGCTCTCACCCTCCGTGGGTGGTTTCTCCTCCAAGCTGGGGTCCTCTACCAGAGGCCTGGGAGCTTGAGGGTCCTGCAGTATCTTAGCTGTTCCTGTTCTTTTCTGGACTGAGAGGTCTGAGGTCTTTCTAGGTATCTGTTGTAGCCACTCCTCCAGCTTGGGGGTTCCTGCCCCGAGTGCTCCAATTACCACAGGCACCACTGTCACCTTCATTTTCCAGGCTTTCTCCAGTTCTTCTCTGAGTCCCTTGTATTTCTCCAGTTTCTCATGTTCCTTCTTCCTGATGTTCCCATCGCTTGGCACTGCCACATCCACCACAACGGCTTTCCTCTGTTCTTTATCCACCACTACAATGTCTGGTTGGTTCTCCATTACCATCCTATCAGTCTGGATCTGGAAGTCCCACAGGATCTTTGCCCTCTCATTCTCTACCACCTTCGGAGGTGTTTCCCATTTTGATTTTGGGGTTTCCAGTCCGTATTCTGCACACATGTTCCTGTATATTATTCCAGCCACTTGATTGTGGCGCTCCATGTATGCTTTACCTGCCAGCATCTTACACCCTGCAGGTATCTGCTGGATTGTTTCCGTTTTGGGTAATGAATCCAGGTAATCTAGGTATAACCCCGTGATCAGTAGTTCAAGTTAACAGATCTAAAATACACAATCCAGAAAAATGCAAACATACAAAGGCCCAAACTGTTTCACTGTGATCCTGTGATTGAGAATCGCAGAGCTCAGGTTCAAGCCTGAGGAAGGCAAACTTCTGACACTTATGGTTGAATGACCATCAGTGATGAGATAGAGCTGCAGAGCACGCAAACCCAACCACTGCAGCATCCATGGTTAACAGTTACCAACTCAGTTTAGACACCACCTTGGAGAGATTTTGAACACTGTCACACTTAATTCACACGTGCGGAGACTTTGAACTTGAATATTACTGTAGATGGATTCTTAAAAGACTTTGGAGTGGACTTGGAGTTGATGTTCAAGACAAGTAAATAATGTTTATTGTTATTTCTCTCAGTTTGTAGCTGGAAAGCATTGTGGTGTATGGTGTCTTTCTGTGTTTTTGTTCCTCTCCGTTTGGCTCTAAAAGCTTTTGTTGTGATCAGAATTAGCTGTAGAGAACAGAACAGATCTGTCAGTGTAACCATGAGACTTAAAACCCTAGAAGTGACTCTGACTGGAATTGGACTTTAAACAATTGCTTGTGTGCATTTCTAGATGTTTCAGATCAATGTTGTCTGACTTTTCTTTTTCAAAAACCAAAACTCACCCCTAGCCCAATCTACCTGGAACAGGCATTTTCCACCAAAAGGAAAAGATAAAGACAGAGAAAGATGGAAAAGAAGCAGGATACCCATCCTCGAGGACTGCCTTTAGATTCTCCTGCCTTTTTTTTTTTTTTACTAATGTTTTCACTCCAGTTCACTTTACTGAAACTGTCCAACACAGACGCTCCAACAATTTTTGGGAACTGCTAAACAAGTCAGACACAATCGTCTGTGCCTTTCCCGGAGAACCTCTGCTACACATGTGAGGAAGTGGCTTGAGGTTTGTAGGAGTGCATTTGGTATTTGAAAGCATTTGCTCATAGACCAAAGCACTCGAAGAGGTCCTGTGTTGATCTTTGGAGCTGGAAAACTCTGAGAGCCATCAGGGGGGATGACTTGGAAGCTAAAAGCAATTTTTCTCGTTGTTCCTGAAGCATTTCACCTCAAATAACGCAATTTGACTGTTGCATGAGAGGAAAAGTCAGCAGATCACTCTGGAGACCATAAAATCCATTCACTGCACTCTTTCCAGTGGTTTCTGGGATATTCAGATCCAATCCAAAGGGAAGAATGAACCTCTCTGCAAGACTGAGACTTCCTGGAGTCAAGCTGCCAGCTTGTCTAAAGTCATTTTAACCTTCTGCGGTGCTTGTGCTTGATGTCAAGCTAACGTAGCAGAGACTTCCTGTTGCCATGCAGCTTTATAAATACCTGCATATTGAAGATGTCACATGAGAAGATTGCCTTCGCTGAAGTGGGTAAACAAGACCCCGCTTTCTGCATCTCTAGATGTGCTCTTTGCATATGGCGGTGAGATTCAAGAAAGGTCAGGTCACAGGTCAGGGGTTAAACAGCTGCTCGAGCCCCCAGCTACAGATGTTCAATGTTACTGAGGTCACAGGGACATTCTGGCTGCCTTTCACCATCAAAGTCCACCAAGTGGCTCTTTTTGGACCTTTAGACTTTAACCTCCTTGTTTTTGTTCTGATTGTAGGTGATCACTGTCAAAGTTGCTGATGGAGGTGGGAATTCAAACTGATTAGGACACAGTCAGTTTCTGTGTGTGCCTGCGTGTGTGTGTTTGGGGGGGGGGGGGGGTCTCTCTCTCACACACAGAGGCCTTTATTTCTTTTGTCCGTCTCTCTTCTGTCACATGCCCACAGCCGCATCCTTAAATCCCCACACATGCGCTGAACCTGATCTTTACCTCCTTTTGTATCCTGTGTGACTGGGCACTCCTTGCCCAGCCCACATGATAGCGCCTTTCCCAGGACCCTTACTTCCTGCATTCACCCCGTTTCCATGACGACTAAGCCTAGAATGGGCAAAGCCTCTGTTATCAGGCAGACTTGTCAAAAACTGCTTCCTAAAGAGTGACGGCGAGAACCAAACCAGCTATCTCCTTCGTTTCTCTCAACGTCTTGTAAGGTGTTTGCCCTCAGACCGCGCCGCCTGTTTTCCGGACTCCTCATCACAGAGCCACATGCCCTTAGAAAAAGTCTCTCCAAAAGACACAGAGGAAATGTTCTTGGGTAAACTGATGAGGTGTGGAAACACAGGATTGATACTACACAGCCACAGAGCGCCAGCGCCCTGATATACGTTCAAAGGCAGTTTCTGCTCAGTGTTTTCCTTACTTTTTCTAGAAACCATGTGTTTTTGATGGCCCCTGTGTTGGCTGCCTTCTTCCTCCTGCAGGGGCTGTTCAGGCCTCTGTATCCAAATTGCGGTGCGAGCGCAGCTTTGTTTGCCACAAGAATACTTCCACATTTTCTTGCGTTTTTCTCCTTTCTGTGCCTGCCCGTTTGTTTGTCCTCCACGTGTGCACGCAGACGTGTGTCATTACTCGGTCTTCCCTGCAGGTTTTCTCCACATGTGATGAAGGGGATTATTTTTCATGTACTGTTGTGCTTCTACTGTGTCAGTGAAAGCTGTGTGTGTGTGTCTCTGTAGGAGAAGCCGTATAAATGCAGCGAATGCAACAAGGCCTTCAGCCAGAAAAGAGGACTGGATGAGCACATGAGGACGCACACGGGAGAGAAACCTTTCCAATGTGATGTGAGTGATCTGTTCTTTTTTTTTGTGCGTGGAAATGTGATGGAGCTCTGGCACAAGGCCACATGTGGAGCTCAGTTAGCAGCAGATAGAGATCGTACTTCTCTGGAGGGGCAGAGTGGGCTGATCTCACGTAAACACATTGAGAGGATCAGAGGGATAAATTACCCTCTGCTTATAATACGGCAGGAGCAATAATTACTCCCATAGACTGAGAAGGGAGCATTTGACAGAATTAGTTTGTAGTGTTTGCAATTATCTTTGTCAGTGCTGAGTTTTATCATCATTTGTGTAAGGCAGCTCTCTGTTTTTTTTATTCAGAGAGCCTCAGTTATGTCTGGAAACCCTTTGAAAATGATCTGAAATGTTCTCTAAGTCATATTTTAGTAACGCATTTTAAGAAAATAAAACCCAGAGGTGAGAGGTTGGTGTTGCAAATGACAAACAAGAACATGCTTGCATCTCTTGAACACCTTATTTACTGTCAGTATGAATAGTTTTAACCAGAATTCATGCATGAATGTGGTTTCCACCGAATCCATGTGTTTTATAATGTCAATCTGTGATTAACAGCCAAGCTTGGTCCAATTACTGACACTACTGGGTCAGTTTTTCACTAAATTTGGTGAATTTTACCTTACCTTACCTTTTTTCCATAGTAGAAGAAAAAGTAACTTTTAACTGCTTTTCCATAAAGTTTTTATAAATTTGGCTTCCCTAGTTATTCCTCAAACTAATTGTTAAAATGGAAATGTGTGTTGCGTGAAAACGACTATCCAACTATCCTTTGGTTATGAATGTGTAGCAAATAGTTGATTACCTTTGAACGTTTCCATCATCTTTTGCTAGATGTTGAAGTTTCTTGTGTTTGCCATGTGAAGTTAATATATGGCACGCGGAAGGAAACAATCAGATAACAATCAGACATTTGTCAAAGTGTCACACTTTGAAAACTTTTAGTTGGCAGTCGCCCCAAACTAAAAACCATGCAAAGGAAGGTTACGACACACAAACTCTTCATTACACAATGATTTTAGTATTTGTAATCCAAAACGAAGGTTTAATCAAAGCATCTCCTTCAGCTTTGAGTCAGACCCAAATTCAGTTTGCCTTTAGGGATAATCATTTTCTGTACAGATGTAACAAACAAACAAATGGGGGAAAGCTCCATTCATTCATTCCTTTATTTATTTAATGCTGTGAGGACTTTCTAAAAGCGTTTTTAAGGAGCTAAGAAATGAACTAAACTAAGAATACGATTTGACTGTCCTTCTGCTTTCTGTTATAGTCTTCAGATGAAGCTGTTGCTGCACCCATGTGTGCAGGTTTTTGGAGTGTAAATCATAGATGGATTCGAGGAAGCCCCATGCTGGGATTCTCCCGGATTTATGTCAGAGTCCAACGCCAGCCAACCCTGGATTATCCTGACGGATAGAGGGGCAAAGAGCCGTTTGTACAGTAGAAAATGGCTCATTTAGAATGGATGTTAAAGTTGCGTGCGATCCCTCTCCCCACTATTGGGGGGGAGGCTGTCAGTGAGTGTCTTAATATCAGTGTGTTCCCGTTTGAAGGGAAGCAGAAAATGAAGAACTGGTGCTGAAGGTCAGTGGTGGAAAGGCCTGTCCTGACAGAGTGTCTCGTGTTCTTGAAGGTGTGTGACCTGTCGTTCAGCCTGAAGAAGATGCTCAGCAGGCACAAGCTGACGCACAACCCCAACCGGCCCATGGCGGAGTGCCAGCTGTGCCACAAGAAGTTCACCCGGAACGACTACCTCAAAGTGCACATGGAGAACGTCCACGGGGAGACGGAAAGCTGAACCATCTATGGGAGCACCAAGGATGAAACTCGGCTTTAGGTTCCAGTAAAGTGCTGTTTACAGAGACAGATAGACAGCAGAAATGTTGTTATTATTAATACATGCGATGGAAATATGGAAGACATTAAGGCAAGCATTTTAAGGCTAAAACACGGGCTGTGCATTCGTCTTTTTTTCCACAGTACACTTGTTTTTGATATTTGAACAGATTTCCTGATACGTTGCCTGCGGAGCCGGAGAGTCTGCTCCCAGTCTTCCATTTCACATGCAGTTTTTCTGATTTCTGACCAGAGCTGCTGCACAGACTCTCCCTGCCTGACCTCCTGCTTTGCTGTCTTCAGCCTTTACTGTTCTGTTGTGGCCAGTTGCCAAATGTTGAAGAAAGTCTGTGACAAAAAACATTTGTGGGGCTTTTTTTTTTTTTTTTGCTTCTTCTTCTGTTTTTCAAACTTTCTATGTATGTGTTCCATATGTTCACACCTTTCCGTTTCAAGTGGCACCTGTTTGTAAGTCCAAACTCCTGTTGTATTTAATGGCTTTGATTGTGTACTGTGCTGTAGCAGCACCACAGAAGACGGAGAAGCAGAGGTCTGAAAACAGTAACCAGCTCTGGGCACTCAGCTGTTGTTTATTTGATAGTCAGGCCTTATAAACATGCTGTCGTTTGCCTTTCGTACAGCTTTTTCTGGCTGCACTTTGGGAAAAGATGGTTAATTGAACCCAATATTTACAAGTTCCTTCTCGTATTGGCGGGATTGTTGTAGCTCCTCATCATTAAGGCTTCTCCTTAAATGTGTTTTGTCATCAGTGGCCATTCATTAAGCTTTTGCTTTGTTCTGCTTTAATAACTGTTTAATACACTTTCATGTATTTAGCTGGAAGTCCCTTTCTGTCTTCTTTCCAATTCATTTAGCTGATGGGACCCCGTTTCCCTGATGCTTTTCTGACTTGTGCAAAACCTCATCACCTACCAAACCTCCATTTCCTCCTACTGCTCTAATTATGTTTGTGAGCAAGAAAAAAATGGCATTGAGGGTTGATTAAAAGCGTTCAGTTCTCCTTGTTCATCTATTTCTTGAGTCTGATGGGCTGGAGGCTAATTAAGGCTTTTTGGGTCTCAGGCCGTCCTTCGCGGATCTGTAGAGCCACACACCAAAGGGCGCCTCTGATGGTTTCTCTCTGTGGACGCTGCAAGTCTTTCTCACGTCCATCACTCATGAGCGTTCTCCTCTATCTCCTGATTTGAGCTCTGTGAGAATCTGGATTGAAGTGGGAGGCCTGCGCCTCGCTCTCATTACAGGGACTGTAGCTCAAACTCAACAAATGCTAACATGTGGTTCTGGCTTCCTGAAAACATCCCAGTATGTCACGTTTCAAACTGGGTGCTGTTGGTTCAACAATTAACGTATTTCTTGTGGTCCCGTTGGATTACATCTCAGCTCACGATTCTGAAATAAAAAACTGATGAAGGTCTCTAAGGATCCTGTTGGTAGCTCAGAAGGGAAGCGGCAAGCCAACCCTCCCAGACTAATACCAAGACTAATCAGGTTAAGAACGTAAAATGTTAACCTAGGATTGATATGTTATAAGATAGAAACACAGGAGTAAGTTTATTTTCCGTAGTTTCGTTTCAAAGAGCAGACTTGAGTAAGCATTGATCATGTCATTGGCCTTTTCTGTGCTTTCATCTGCTGTGAAGGGCTGTTGTGTTTAGTGTCAAACTCAAGCATTTCTCTCCTTGCAGATAACAAAACCGATTTTTAGCATTTTGTTACGTTTGACCCAAGAAAGAGTTTGGATTCTACCAACTAGATCAGGGGTGGCAAACCATGGCCCGTGGGCCGAATGTTGCCTGCCAAGCTATTTAATCTGACCCGCCAAACTGGAATAAATTATATTGATAATCATATTAATGTTTTATTTTTTCCCTGTGAAGGCATTGAGTGTCTAGAAAATGTGCACTATCCAGATAAACCCCGACCTTTGTCTGGGTGCAGAGAGATATTCTACATTGTGGTGTTGGAAGATCTGTTGTTTTTGTACGATCATGTGCGTATTCCGAGTTGGAAAATAATTTTTCCGATCGTTTCAACACCACATAACTGCAGCATTTCTCTAAATTTGCATTTTTTTTGAAAAAAAAATCCAAAATGTTCTGATTTACACCCCAAATCAACCTAACCTGCTTATGAAACTCCTTGTTACGACACAACACCTGATCTTTAGACAAACCAGAAGGGTATGTCTGGAATAAACCCCTTTGTAATTGAGGCCAAACTTTGTGTTTCAATCATATTTGAAAATCTTTGGTGTTGGACCGGACGGAAAAGGAAAGAAGGGAAGAAGAGAGAGGGACGTTAGAGAGAGAGGGGGGTAGGAGGGTGATAATAGGAGGGAGTAAGACCATGAAGCAGCATAAAAACAACAAGTTTACTGGATGTTTTATTATGCAGTGAGTTCAAATGTAGTACAAATCTCAAGGCTGAGACCTGTCACACACACTCAAATGTTATCAACACACCTGCTAGCTGAAGAAATGTCCACATGTCAATATGTACACAAAACAGATGGCAGTGTTGACACCGCATATATGCCTTCAAACCAACTAGTGTAATATTTCATTCATTCAATCATGCCAAATATTAGTGCAAGGTGAGCTAACACCTGTGCTCCCAGGTGAATTTTATGTTCTTCTAAAAATGGATGGTGGAATGTGAAAAGGAGGAGGTGCCCAGCCACCCCACACCAGGCCCCGCCGCAGTAGCAGCAGCCAAGAACTTAAGCCACCACGGCAGCAGGCAGAGAACAACCGCCCCCTGGGCGACCACATCCGCCACCCAGGCCAGGGCCAGCAGGACCATCGCGAGGACCCCAGAGCCAGAGAGTAGGGGGGCACAGGGGGAAAGAGAGCGCCGCCCCAGCCCAACCAGAACAGTACCTCAGGGCCCCCACACCGAAGGGTGCCCACAGCCCCAGGCGGGCACCCGTTGCCACCCAGGAGTTCTGGGCATCCTGCCCCAACCCAGGCGCGAGCCAGCGGAGCCACTCCGCACTCAGGCAGCCACCCACCCGGCCCACGGTTGGTCAGGAATGAGCAAGGCAGGGGCTAACGCCCCCATGGGAAGAGTACTCGAGGGGCCTAAGGGAATGTTAAATATAACCCGACCAGGCTTAGCCACAGTTAGGTGGCAGGGCCCAGCGCCCAGGGGCAAGGACCTGGAACCCACCCACAGGGATACAGACACCCCCGGCTCAGGTGTAATGTGAACCCCCCCACGAGCGGAGAGAGCGCTGCCGGGCCCAGGAAACCCGGCACCCAGGGGACCTGGCGGCCGTTGCCAGGGCCCACCACCAGTGATGGGGTGGGGACAGATGGTCCTAGGTCCCGTCCTTGCAAAATGTGTGTGCGTGTGTGTGTGTTTGTGAGGGTGTGTGTGCATGTGTGTGTGTGTTTATGTTTGAATGTATATTTTGAGGAGTGAAGGGTGTGTGTACTAAAGGGGTGCAGTTAAAATTGGCGGGTACTAGGGCACTAAGGGGACATCTCCTGATTACTCACAGTGAAGTCCCCTTACCCTACCCACCAAGGGGCCCTAAATGTCTAAGGTGCGGTCAAAATTGGCCGGGGTAGGGTGCTGGGAGAGACATCCGCTGCTTGCTGGCAGTGATGTCCAACACCCCCCACCAAGGGCCCACCATGTCTAGGTGCAAAATAAAACCGAGAGGGGGGCCCATTCATCACGAGCAACCATGGAGGGACCACTGTAGTAGCTCCCCAGGCGCATCGCAGGCTAAACCCCACCCCTCACCCCTAATATGAGGACTATGGTAGAGTTAAAGAGTGTGGAACTTTGTCAAATAAAAAAAGCCCTTTAGCTGATTCTATTGATACCAATAGTTGAAATTCGAAAAAATCCGAAGCATGAATGACCAGACATCTTTCAAAGGAATCAGAGATTTGAATTTGCAGCTAGGGAGGCGCAGGCTGGAAGTGATATAGATATGACCTGTGACGTCACGAAAGGCGTTGCCCTTCCGCGGTTAACGCCCGGACAGCATGTTAACAAAACAGGTAGTCGCCGTTTCTCTAAGTGTTTAAAATCATTGTCATCAACACTTCTTAAGTCGTTGTGTAGCAGCTGGATGTATATACATCTAGTGAAGATGTATCTGTGTATAAAATTCCCAAAACAAGCGCTGCTGAAAAGGAAAGTTCAAGAAGATTGGGCCGGCGAAGGATTTTCCTCAGATCTGGGAAGAGAAGTCTCGTTCGAAGGACAAAAACCGGGACACAAGCGAAGAAGGAATTTTGAGCGGATTGGGGAGGAGGATCTTGGCTTCTGGTCGAGGAAAAGGCGGGTGAGCTGGAAGCGGCGAGCATTTCCTGGAGTCCGGAGAAGGGCGGCGCTGGAGTGGAAGCGGAGGCTGCTAAGCAGGTGTGCATCACGCGATGGATCACATTAGTGATAGTCGTGTTTTCTGTTGTCATGGATCCAACTGGAGTATTTCCAACGCCTCCAATGTTTGCAAAAGAAGAAACAACAGGCCTGCAGCGTTTTTTTTTCTTTGCTTTTTGAGGTGCCGTTACCGTGAGAGTAAACTGAACTGTGTGTGGCGCGTGCGCGAGAGTTTTCAAACTGGTTCAAACAGGTAAAACTGTTATGTTCCTGATTGTTAATGGTATACAGTGACTTTGTTAACTAAAGTAAATAATATCTGGGAAACTTTTATTTTGTGACATTTATTTTTTGTAAGTGGGTTGAAAACAGTGTTTACCTTTGTTTAGATTAGGCCAAAAGGGGACATTTTGAGTATATTTTAGGGTAAGTGGAGTAATTTAATTTTATACATTTTAGACTTACTGGAGTCTAGCCGAGATCTTCATGCTGGCTATAGTCATCGGCATCCTTAGACCTACTAGCTCTGCTATATCCTCCTCACTTTACTTAAAGGTTGATCGTCTGAGGTTATAGTGACTCCATCATCGCGATAATCTCCATAACTTTCCTCTAAATACTGTTCATCTGGTGTCGTCTCGCTAATAGGCAACATCCTCTGTGCCGCTGTGATTGCCTAACCATATTGTCTGCCTTTAGATTCGTCCTAAACAGCAAGCTGGCCTTGAAAGTCGGCCGAATCGTGAAGCCGGCGGCCGTCTCGTTGTTTATGTCTGGCGTTTTTAGCTATTTATTCTTTTTCGAAAAATAATACTTCTAATCATAACATGAAATAGAAGACTATTACTATATTTTGACAATAAAATAGGCCTTGTCACCCCCTTTAAGCTCCTAATAGCACATCTCAACAGCTTCACCAGCCCCTCCCCATGCCTCCTATCTTGCTGAAAGTGTTTATGAATGCACTTGGATGCGGTTTTCTAAAGGCCTATCCCGAAATTGACATTTCACAAAACTAATGGAAACACTTTTTTGAATTAAATGAGTCACATGACCAGCAATCCAGATGGCGATCCGCTTCTTAGAACTGGCTGCCTTTGGCACTGCAGCCTATCATCTTGAGGTATTTGTATCCACAGCTCCTCTGTTAAATCACCGACCATGATTTCCCAAAATGGCTTCATCCGTAGCCGCTCCCGCGATGTAGACTCGCCACTCTATAAGCAAATAGACCTTACGACTATGCATGGCAGAAGTGCTGGAATATATTACACGTTAATCATTTTTCACATCCATCACCATGTTTTGAGATGACATTACTTAAAGTTGGTTTTGTGTTTTATCACATAATGAGTTACTTAAAACCATGTAATTTGCAGAATAGTGTTTTTCAACTTTTAGAATTTCAACATTTGTGCATGTTGTAATGGAAGCTTACAGCTTATGGGAAGTTGTTCTCTTCTGTTACCAGCTTCCAGTGCTCAATTACAACATTTGGTAATTCTGGGTTTACTTAACCCTTGTGCTATCCTATGACCCCACCCTTACGTTGACGTGTTCTCCCTACCATGACAAAGGTGGATAAAGGTGAAGAAGATTTCATGTAATCATAGACACCAATAGGGTTCACAATCATTGAAGAAAAGGTTCAGAGCATTGTCTAGTGGTCTAGATGACCCAACTCCCCAATGGTAAAGTACTGGGAATGCTAAGGGATTTTGATTAGGAAACAGAGGATGAGTTTGAAATATATCTATGTTGAATAATAGCTGTGTTTTCAGGACAACATTTTATTTATTTTTTATTATTATCATATTTAAGTTGAGTGTTGAAACCATAATTATATGTGAGATTGCAATCTGGCTATTTATTATTACTATTAAATACTTGGCAGTTTTAACCAAGCCGTAATGTTTACCATTAAACTAATCATGACAAAAGTGAATTGTAGCTACAATATCGGTATGTTGTTCAAAGTGCCAAATGTGTAATTGGGGATGTCATTATTTAATGTTTTATCCTGTCACACCTTGCTTAGTATAAGGCCAGTGTCTCTTTTCTTCATTGTTTGCTTAGAAACAACTTGTACCAAACAAATTACAAAAAAAGATCACTGCAAATTTTAGGGTTTTGTTGCTATTTTGTAAAAACACAAATCATATATCTAACTGAAACAAAACCATGACTCTAGAATTAAGGTTTAGGCCAAATTGTGCGATAAGTGAATGGTTGCATCCCTAGTCATTGGCCATTTTTAAGTTTTGTGGACTTGGCTCAACTAAAATAGCAGCTGCTGTAAGTTGCTAATTCGTAATGTACCATTAAATCCAGGGCTCCACTTAAATTAAAACCACCTTGAATGGATGAAATGTTTTTATTTTATTTTGTCACATACAATAAAGTCAGCCTTAAATTTTACTATCATTGTTTCCAAGCTATCGAGTAACCAGTATCATTTTTTTAAACAGTTTTTTCTTCATTAGTTTCCCACTTATTCTCTTCCTCACCACAAGTCTGCATCCCTCAGACAGCCAACATTCTGACTCATCTTTAAAAGCAAAGCCCTCACTAAAGTGCTGTTATGGGCCGTACCTGTAAAAGTTGTCCTGCGTAATATTATTTTAAAAACAAGTTTTAGATAAGCACTCTTTGACCTGGATCTTGTTTCTGTGGGAGCGCTGAGAGGTTGAGCTCTTAAGTGAACTGTGCTAAAGCACTCTCAACACAATGGCATTGGTATCGCTATAGTAAACAGTGGAAGCAGAGATTTGGAACAGTTGAATATTGTCGTCTAGTGACGGGCCTGTCAACATGGGTGCTTATGTGCCACCGCTTTGCTTTTTCAGCCAGTGTGTGCAACAATCTGTATCGCCTGTCACCAACCGGGTCTGCCTGCTTTCCCCTTTATTCCCCGCAAGGTTTGATTTTATCATGGGACTTTCCCAGTGACCCATTGTTAGTGCCCTGTACTCGAGTGGCCCCTTTCTTCAGCCCAGTGTGCATCCCTGCTTGCATATGTCTCCATTTCCAATGGGTGGACCGTGCCAGAGCTCCCAGTCAATGTGTTTCTAATTATATGTTTTTACTGGAAGCCCCAGTTTCCTGTGTTGCCTCCCCATTTGCGAGTGTGGGCCAGACTGGGCTCCGACCTGCGTCCACAGAGCCCAGCGCCGGCCCTGCCTACTGCCCAGGAGTATCATTACCACGCAAGCCCCAGTTTATGGCAAACCACTGTCGCGTTAGGAATGGAGCAGACACGTTGGTGTGACCTCTGTGTTTGGCAGGCGTTGCTACAGCAACAGGTAACCTTCCACTCCACTGACCGTGCGTCCCCAGCTCAGACTGCCATGCTGAGGAATTTTAACACAACTGCACAGGGTGTGTTTGGGTTTTTCTGGTCCACCCTTTCAGTCATGATGGACAATCCCTTAAAGCTGCGTATCCATGGAAACTGTCAGAGGCTTTTGGGTACCAAAAGGCTGGGAGGCAGAGAAAGGTGAAGCGCTTTATGCAGCGCCAAAGGGCTTGAGTTAGAGTTTTCTACCATGAAGATAAACGCATTCATACACACTCCATTCTCGTGGTATTTTTGTCTTTTTAAGTGATTTACCAGACGGTTCTGATCCAATTCACTCAGCCCAACATTTTGATCTACTCTTTCAACAGTCAAAAGAAAGCAAACGAAACAAGATTTTTAACAAAAGATACACAATATAACTGCAAGAATCATTGACCATTTATGAGAACTGGATCGATTTAGATAATGGTTCACTTCAGGCTCCAAGCAAATAGTCAATTCAGTCGCCCTTTTTCCGGTGATATGGACGTCGCCATGTTGGAGCCAGAAAATCGTCAGGAAGCAGTGATTGGTCCAAGTCGGTCTAAGTCAACATTTCAGTGTCAAACCCTCTTACCAATCAGGAGTGAGGTTGTTGGAATGCCAAACCCCTACTATTTGAAAGCGGGCTGGGGGGGGGGTCTGTGATTCAAGTGGCGTTCCCCAGTAAAGAATGGTGCAGACAGCAGCCCTATACAGGAGATTTATGGGGCACAGAAGCTGGTTGTGATAGACGAGATGGTGAAATACATCAGTCAGCATTGCTACTCGGAATATTTGGTGTTGGTCAACACATTGTCGCTGTGTGCCGTCACTCCTCGGCTTCATTAGAAACCACACAGCTGTCCTCACCTCAGAAGCGCCCGGGGCTATCTCATGTCTGTGGCCCTGCACTTTTGGCACAGCCACAGCAGATGCGAAGAGGTCTGACAACTCGTGATTTCAAATAATGAACCAGCGCTGATGCTCTGCTCAATCTCAGCTGCTGAATCAGAAATTCAGCGTGGCAGAAAACATGGAAGGAAATAGAAAACCCAATAAAACTCCAAGGTTTAACATGTCCCACAAAAGAGATGATGGATCTGTGATGGGCTGCCAAAAAGAAAATGCAATCCACTCTTTTCATTTAACTGGATCGGAAATTGCTGCAGTTAAAACAATGCCCCATCTTAAGTTTTACTCCTCCATCCTGGTTTGTTTCTCTCCCTCCAGTAAGCAGCTCTGGGATTTTTTGTCAGGTGATTAGCAATGACAGAGACAACTCAACAGGTCTAGCCAAAACATTTGTGGGAACGTGGTGAGAGATGTGACATAATTCCTCTCTTTTCCCTTTGGTCAGACAGTTGCTCATCCTCCCCTCCTCCCATTTGCTATTATTGTCTCATCCCCCATAATCTCTGGGAGACCTGTGCTTCCCGGCCCAACATAGATGACACCAAACCCCCGCTGGGCTGGAGGATCATGGGTAAAGAATGACGGCGAGCCCTGAGAGGAGGATTAAGTTATTAGACTCCTCTCAAAACTGTGATTTAAATAAAAATCAGAGGACTGAAAAAGCATGGTTTAATGCACATTTAAACCTGCAGCATTGGTGGATTGGGAAGAGCAGCAGTGACATAACATTGGCCTCATTGTCCCAGCTCAGCCCACAGCTCTGTTTTGAGTTTTGTGGCGTGTTTGAAGGCGAGTCCTGTGTGTGAGCTCGGAGAAACAGTACACCGCAGCGCGGCTCTGTTTCCTGTCAGGGCAGCGGGAGAAGCAACACTGAGATGCACACCTTTCATGTGCTGATTTGAGTTTCGCTCCACTGAACAAACACACACACACACACACACGCACACACACTTGCAGGAGGAAGCACACTTAATGGGAAAAAAAAGGCCTCCAGTGACTGTGACTCTGGTGAGAAATGCAAGGAGGGATCGGGGGGTTTCTGTCTGGGCCCTGTGAATTGGCCACCCAGACCACACACACACATATGTGAAAACACACACACACACATATGAACTGACATGCACTGAATGATAATTTCCTCCTCATGCAGGGACATCGTGAGGGGATCGACATTCGTCAGCGACAAAGAACAGCTGCTGGAGCCAAAACACATCCATCTTCCACAGGAAGTTATTGTTCAAACAAATGCATCCAATCTATTGTTCCTGTCCTGTTGACTGTGACCATATCTGCCCCCCCCCCCTCCACACACACACAAACACACACATCCGCGCGTTCACAAACACAAGCCAAACAACTTGCAATCTCATTCACTCTGTCTCTATTATCCATCAACACAAAGGATCATCAAGGTCTTTTATGAAAAAGTCACTTCACTCACTTCCACGTGTTTGTATTCTGTCAGTAACTGAAATAAAGTTGTGCACATTCTGGACAGACGATGCAGACGCTCAAACTGCATCTTGTGCTTCCTGAATAAAGTTTTAATGTAGGATAGAAAATGTTTATTTGCACGTCCTTTGCTTGGGTCACATTATCCAGATTCAAAGTGTTCCCATGCGTGGGCAATTCAGAGCAAATGTTGTGCAAACTAGTCACAAAACTTGATCAATAAGTTAAAGAGCGTAAAAAAACGGAGAAAGTAAATGGTTTAATCCGTGCAGTAGATTTTTTATTCATTTTTTATCTAGTGTCTGAATAATATTTATCATAAAAAAAGTCAAAAGTATTACCTGTAATGAAAAAAATCAACCTATCTTATTGGTATAGTTCATGTTACGACTTTTCTTAACAGCAAAGTCAGTTCTGGGAACCTTTGGTGCTATGTTCACACTGGGCTTGGAATCTCGTGTTCAAGCGACCACCTCCAAGAAAAGTCTATGTAAATGAGCGTTTTAGGCTGCAACGTTTAAAATTCACGTGTTTGCGCGTTGCTACACAAGTTTTTAAGTCCATTTTATGCGTATTGAAAGTTAAACCAGTTGAACTTTGATCAGGGCCTTGGATTCTGTTGGTCTGTAAAGAGAGTGTCCTTTTTCAAAACACGGAAGTGCCAACCGTTTGAAAACTGGTAATGGAGGAGAAATTAATAATTATGGTTTGTGCCCAGCTGGAATTTAAGGCCTCAAAGTCTTTCATAGATCAGAATATAGCCGTGAAAAAAAAAGGCCTGGAGCAAGATTCAAGAGATTTGCACCGTTTCAACACGTACCATCGAGCCTCTTCCAGCCGTGGGTACAAGCACTTGTATCGGGTTGCTTGAATGCGCATCACATGCCCAGTGCATCCCTAGGTTCAGGCTATATTTGATTGTTTCGTTGTGGAGAACAGGAGAACCTCAGTGTTGTCAAAAATAGTAAGACACATGCAAATCCTCTGAAAATCCACAATATAATCAGAAAGGAAATAGATTTGATTGAAAAAAGGGGATCTGGTTTCTCTCATCTTTCTACTCCTGATAACTGTGGTTTGAGTCTCAAGCCGTGAATCATTTTGAAACTGACATACCCGACATCCTGGAAATCCTTTTCATGAGTTTACTATGGAGGGAAAATACTATAACAGCTGAAAAGTTTGTGAAGGAAATTGGTTAATGTTGCCTCTAGGCTGCTGCATGAATCTGAGCACAAGAAAAACACTACTGGGCAAAGATAAAAAATGCATCAGCTGTCATGAAAAACAATGCGATTGATAGAGCCTGCATTCATTTTCACTTGTTGGGAAGCTGATAAAATTAGGAAGTGCAGAAAGCCGTTCCCGCTCAGCGGCTCTGTCAGGCTGCAGCCTTGATCTCATAACTCCAGGAGCACGGCCCTGTCACGCTGAAGAATGGATGAGTTCAACCTGGTTACAGTGTAGTCAGAGGCTTCAGATGCTCATAAATTACATGCTCGTCTCGAATAAAATCCTCTCTGCACAGTGACACGGGGAGAGGTGGTAAAAATTGAGGCAGTCCTTTTGTTGGCCATTGGAGTGAGGTGTCTTCTCATAACAATAGATGCACAAAGGGACAAAAAAAAAAACCTAAAATGAACAAGAGCCAGATAGCAAATCTAGAAAGACATCTTTTCCACACTCCAGTTTCAGCTGAGGCGGTTCGCCTCCGACTCCTTGGGCGTCTTTAATGCTGCAGGCCTCTGTGCCTCACTGACACACAATGATGTCTGTGGAGGACTTTCCTCGTCTTTCCTCTCTGTGAATGTGGGTAGCCCGTATTTTTAACCTCCTCGCCAAACCCTCCACAACACAGTTCGGGCTGATACCATCGGAAGGTTACTCGTGCACACCAGAGGTGGAGGCTGCTTACACTGTGGAGCTGTCTGGGACCCATTGTGCTCAAAGTCATTTCACCCTATTTGTGACTGAGTGAGGCCACTCTTAAGCCCCATTAACTTAAGGAGCAGTTATTTACTGTATTTGTTTAGTTTTCCTCCTGCCTGGATACAAGTGGCTGCAGGTGCAAGATAAGCAGGCGGAGCTTTGGTGCATAGGACCACCAAACACAAGTCTCTGAGGGGAAAGTGGCCTCACTGACTCAAACCCTCCATGGCCTTGTTCTGAACTGAAGTTCCTCCAACTGAGATGCTCTGGAATATTCAAAGGTATTTTTTTTTATCACACTGATATTTCAGAGGATTGTCGGCAGGATGTTAAACATCATCAAACGGTGTTGAGTAACAGTTTATGGATCTCCGTTTTGCATCCCATTCTGCCTCAGGACACAAGCATTCCTCTATATTTCCTGCAGAAAGTCCCCTGCTGTGAAGCACAGGTGTCAACAACTCTCAGGTATTTTTATGCCCACCTGGGCTGAGATCTCAATACAATGAAATTGCCCTTTTTAGCTGTTCACTCTGTTTGTTTTTTCTGTACCCTTTGCTATAAAGTGTTACCAAAGGATGCAGTTGTGCATGAAACACAGGCTAGCTTAAGACATTTTCTTTATAGAATTATATCTTGACATGATTTCAAAGTCAGATAGTTGGAGCCATGTTTTGTTACTGTTCATAATCTTAGATTTATATTTTGTGTCAAAAATCCTCGAAATGTTTTCATCAGATCAATTTAGTTTTATGTTCAGCTGGAAATCCTTTAAAATGACTTTAATTTACAGACTTATAAGTTAAAAAAAAACATGCATTTCTTGATTAAATAAATATGTAGATACATATGTGCTAAAATGATACCAGCTAAAATATGAAGAAGGGGAAACGTTTTATTCTTCAGATAGTCCACTTAATCATAAGGTGTTAATAGCTGACAGAGGTTCATGCCTACATAAAGCAAGTCTTTTGCACGATCCTGGTGTAAGAGCAACCTAACAGCTTGACCAAAATATAAAAATACACCTCAGACCTTGAATCATTGTTTAATTCAGTTGCAGCTGTCACAAGACTGCCAAGGACTCAAAACTCATCCAAACAATGTTAACTTTGACAGTTTGGGGACTTGGGATTATTATGACATTTCTTTACATTTCTTTAACTTCTACAGTATGACAAAAAAATTTTTTAATCAAATTTATGGGTGAATCAAACGATCTCTTGGAATCTACAGCGACATGTATACATTGTTGAGATCCATGATTGGGTGGCGTGGGTGGGGTTGTGGGTTGCTTCATAGTTCTGCAATGACAGCTGGGTACTAGTGCAGGAAAAGCTGAAATGAAACCATGACAGGTTTTAAATGATTGGGCGGGAAAAAGCTGTGCCTTCCTGTGATGGAGAAGAGGATGAGTGACGAAGAACCCATGATCAAGCATCTCTAAAGGGTATGTCCGAATTCCCACCCTAACCCCTATATAGTGCACTATATAGTGCGTTCAACATTTTGTAGTGCTGTCTGAATCTACAATTCTAAAATCGAGTGCCCTAGAAATTTCCCAGAAGTCTCTGCAAAAAACCAGTGTGCATCGATGCTCACTAGATTGGTTAATATAGACCACAATGTATTGCGCCGGAACATTTTTTTACCCAAAAATGTATTTAAATGTATTTTTTTGATGAACTATCAACGTTTTTATCTTCAGAAGATAGTGGACTCAATAATAATTATTTCAATTAGATTTTAACTTTGTGAAATCGATGACGTTATATGACGTCACAGAAAAAAAAAACAGTATTGAGCACGGTGTCCAAATTGCTTCTAAAATTCACAACACTACATAGTGCCGCACTAAATAGTTTTTTTAGTAGGGGTTTAGGGGTTAGGGTGGTAATTCGGACACATCCCAAGAAGTTGTAGTGCTGACTAAACTTTTAATATCTATCAAAATATTAGAGCCCTTTTTCACAACTCAGTCTTTAGGCGATCAAAAGGGATCTTGTTGGAAAGCTCCTTTATTTTAGGATTGAGTCCATGTATGTGACAAAGGGCTGGACGATATGGAATTTTTAATATCATAATAGATTTTTTCAAACTTGAACACTTTGTTTTGCCTCTAAGAGAAATGTGTCATCATCAGCAGGTTGTTTGGATATAAAGATTTATTACCTTTCATATTTTAACCCTTGTGCTATCCTAGGCACTTTAACATTGGGAGTTGGGTCATCTAGACCCACTAGACAGTGCTCTGCACCTTTTTTCTTCAATGATTTGTGATCTTCACTGGTGTCCATGATTACATGAAATCTTTCTACCTCTGACATGGTAGGGAGAACACGTGAATGTAAGGGTGGGGTCATCTAAGATAGCACAAGGGGTAATTACACATAACAGATGCACTGCAGGAACACAATTACAGTAAAAGCTTTCAAGTTTCAAAAGAGAACAGAAATAAAAGAGATCACTAAGCTGTTTGATCAGTTATATTTAAAAACAAAGCACTAGTTTTACAAATAAATTCTAATGTTTTCATTTTTCACAGAACATAAAATTGATCAACATCCTGTGAAGAAGCTAGGAACTAAAATCAAATTTTCAGAGTTTCTTCTGGAAGTTGGAACATTAATACCTTCATAGGGGTCTGACCTTTGTAGTTTTAGCGTGAGAATCATCGTTTATTTAATTTCAGTCTGAGATTGAACTTGCGCGGTGGCTCTGCTTCAGGTTGCTGGGATTTTCGGTTTTAGAGGGAAAATGCCTGCTGCACAATTTCTAGTGCATGTTACTCTGATTTTTCTCAGATTTTAAATAACTGTTATACCTCCACACAGGGGCTGAAATTTAATTTTTGACTCCCCGGCCAAACATATTTTTATAACACTATAAACGCAAAGTCAAACCTGCTTAGAAAACAAGGACAGACGTAGTTCTGCCCTAAGGTGATTACATTTTATATCAAATCACATAAAAAAAACAGCCTGGAAACAGTTGAATGTTTTGGATTATCGTCATTATATATCATTGGAGTTAAAGCTGCAGGGAAGCGGCGGGGGCATTCAGCACATCTGACACGTCACAGTTTTTGGTGTAACACCAGCTCTGTGACGCAGCAAAGACGATGCTAAAACACAGTGGATTCAAATCATTTTGTTTATTTCTTTGCCACATCTTAATGCTCTTCTTTTGCTTGCGCGCAGACGATGGACGAGGAGAGGATAAAAGAAATTCACCAGTAGGAGAGTTAATGACACGACTAAGTTTACTCAAATGCAAACGTGCCATGTGGCAATTAACCCTCTAACTTTTACTCACCAAAGAGGAGAAAATGCTCGAAAGTGGAGAGGGTTAATTTTGGACCCTTCAAAATAAAAGTCTATCGTAATAGACCCATTTTTCTATCATGAAAAAAATATATCGCAATATATTGCTATTGTTTTATTGCCTAGCCCTAATTTTAGGTGGAGTGTGTAAAGCGAAACATATAAAACACAATTTTAGGGCTGTACACACTAAATTGAGGAGAAACAATATTCAAAGATAATAAAAGCCTTTTAAATCCTAGTAAAGCAAAGTTTTCTTGACCCCCTTTTTTTTGTGGGTGTGTCATTTTGCAAACACATTAACAAACAAAATGTAAATTAATCTTTCAACATATTCAGGTCAAACAGACATTTACTGGTTCAGTCCCAGAGAGCTCAACCTACTGTTCAAATAAAACCATTTCTTTCAGTCCTCTGGTCAATCATCTTCAGACTAGATTAAAACAGCTTTACTTTAGACCTTTCGTCGACTTATAAAGAGTTTCAAGCCATTCAAATGCTGTTTAGAAAGTTGCTCCTTTTCAAAGGGTCTCTGGGTTTCAGTAGTTCCAGCTCTTGGCCCCTTACAGCCCTGGAAGTCATAAGCAAACTAAATTGTAGTTTATCCATGTGTCACTGACTTTTCAAAACAATTGTAACTCTAGATACAAAAGGTATGAAGTCTGGTTACATTTGCCAGGCTGTTTTGCAGCGTTTTTTTGGAACAGGATGCTTAGATGGGGTCTTGTTTGGAGTTGGCCTTTTGTGAAGAGACAGTGTTTGGAGTTGCGAGCGGGTTGCGGCCCAGGTTACCCCTGCAACAGCGTTTGATTCCCCATCTTTGTTCGCCAATCAGAAACGTGTTTCAGTTTGCGTTTCATTAAAAGCATGTCCTGAAATCGGATCCTTCTCTTTGTACGCTTGCCGAACAGGAACAGTGTAGGACCTAACTGGAAACAGATCATCCAAACCTTCATCGGTCCGGCCTGCAGATGTGTGTGTCCTCAGAGATATGGTTTTGTTGTTTGCAGCATCTTTCATACATTCTAGTGTGTTGCATAACTTTCATTTTTGTGAGCCAACGGGCTTCACAACAGCTCATATTTGCTGGTCGTGACATCATTTAGCCTTAAGACGTTTTAGTGATAATTTCGATCCCTCCTGCCAACAAAACGCCCTCATCTGCAGTACAGCATGCCGAAGAAAAACAGGCCTGAAGTGGTCGTGCAGCTGCACGTTGAGTCAACAAGAGCCTGACAAACATGTCGGGGAGTTTATGTTTGTTTTCAGTGGATGCAAGCTCGCCGTCGCAGATGCCACAACGCCCCCACCTCCGCGCTCGTCAGGTTTCACTTTCCTGACCTTTGACAGAGAAGCCATCAGAGCAAACAAGACTGCAACAGTTTGCCACCATTTTTATCCTCTCTTGTCTGTCTCTTATTGAAGGAAAGCGATCCTGTAACAGCGTGGGAAGGAATGCGTCCACAGGTCTCCCTGAGTTGTTACCTAGAAATCCCGAGTCTCCCCTTTATTCACATCATTAAAGCGGCTTCACAATCACGACTCCAGGGAAAAGGGAACGTAAGCAGGGAAATGTCCGTGCAGCACAAGAAGGGAAGAGCTTCCAGATGTGACATGTCAGCATCAACGATGATCAGTGATGAGGTGGGAACACAGAGATGTGGGGGTCAACCGAGTGAAGGGCTCATGGCACGGGTGAGAAGATCGTTCCACAAGAGAGAAAACGACAATCCTCCTCTCATGAGATGTCAGCGGTCGTTTGCTCAGCAGAAGTTGTACTTTAGTCACTGCATTCAGGTTTAAATGGAGCTGACACACCTGCTGCTACCAACAGAAATGGGAACTGGTGCACCGGTTTGTGGCAAAGGTCGATCTGGGAAGATTTTTTTTTTTTTATTTAAACTTCTCAACCCAAAGGGAACATTAGAAAAGATCAGCACCAAAAGTGGCATGCTAGTTTGAATATTTTCTCTTTTCCAAGGCAGAGCAAACAGTCCCCTCATCCAGACTGACAGCTTGATCAAGAATTTGGGATTTTCAAAGAGCATTCCCCTTAAATTCTGCAGAAAATCTGGGAGTCATCCTTGACAGCCAGCTTAACCCATTTCCACCTTCTACCTGTAGAGCAGAACTGTGTTTGGTGTGGACGGGAAAGTTATTGGGAGGCAGAGTTTAGTCAGGAGACGACTCTGAAGGAAAAGTTGGTTTTGGCTGGCTTTAGCCTTTGTGTTAAATCCACCAAAATTAGGAATTTAAATCAAATTCATTAAAAATATTATTTTATGACTCACAGCTAAGTCTTTTTAGTCAAGAGGAACATTATTTTCTGCTGCAAAACTCCTATTTGGTTGTTAAATTTCAGTTATCTTTGGTTTTCAAATGTTTCTTCTATGTTTTTGTATTTTTCTTTGATAATCATATACTTAAAATGAGAGTTTGAGAAAGCTTGTGTGTGTATGTCTGTGTGTGTGTAGGTGTGTGTGTGTGTGTGTGTGTGTGTGTAGGTGTGTGTGTGTAGGTGTGTGTGTGTCTGTGTGTGTGTAGGTGTGTGTGTGTCCATGTATTTGTGTGTCCATGTATCTGTGGGTGTGTGTGTCGGCAGGTCATGCATTAGTGCTGGTTTCTGGGTGGGCTCAGGGTCTTTACCCCTAAGTCAGTTTTGCCCGGGGCCCCAGAGGCCCTTTGAAATGTCGCTGCCTGTATGACAGATCAGCCTGAAACCATTTCAGGGCCACCAGCCTGATGAATACACACAAGTTCACCTTCAATAGGAAGCTCTGAGGTCCAGCAGAACCCAAACAACAGTTAGAAGCATGTCTACAATCCTCTGAAGGGCTGCAATGCAGTGATTATAGGAGCTATTGATTATCTCACCAGATCACCATTTAAAGCTTGAACGTTTCTGGCCCACCCATGTTGCAGAAATGAATTTCTTTTTGTTGCATCACATCAGTGGTTTACCAAACGACAAAACTCGTGCAGTATATCATTTTATGTTGTTAAGATTACACTATTACCATTCCCTCCACCAAAAGCATTACTCAGCAAATCCAACATGTCCTGGAAAGTGATGAAAAATTCGAAACTTTTATCAGAAAATCTAAATGATTAACTATCAGAGGAAATATTACTTTAAGAATGTTGGAAAAACAGGAAGCCATCAGGACTCTCCTCTTTAGTTAGTTGGCTACTTCCTTCTTCTTTTCCTTCTGGCGTTTTTCTTCAAGGGTTGCCACAGAGAATCAGCTTCTACCAAATTCAGGAAACATCTCTCCAAAAACCCAAAACCAAACGTTTTGGGCTTTTTTTCCTTTCATGATACCTACTGTAGGACATTTCTGGATGTAGATTTGAATTCTATAAATAGAAATTTGGTTTTTGAGTTTGCTAGTGCTGCGATTAATCCAGATAAAAGTTTGAATGCAAACACGTGAATCACTGCTGGCGATCATAGCCTGATAGGAGTTCTCCGTGTGAGGAACGCACTGACTGAGAATTAAATGCATGTGGAAAATGAAACCTTGTCAAGCTCGGTCACTGAGGTGGCGTCATTAGCTCTGAACCACAGCTTGGGCCAAAGCATCCTGCTTAAGGGAGTGATGGAGATCCGATCGGGCCCACAGCTTCCTGCTGGGCACAAAGTGGCTCTCACAAGCGTCGAGCCATATGTCAGCCAGATGCTTCTGGCCTCACTTCCCTTCAAAGAAACAATTAGGAACAATTATTGCAACATATAAATGAATTTCATCCATGATTAAAATGTTTGGGGTAAGGGGCAAGCAGGACGCCCTGCCAGGTGGTTGTAATCTGAATGGGAGTCGCACTGGGGCTTTGCTCCAAGGAGGCAAAAAAAACCTGCAAGGCTGTTTATTCAGGCACTTGTGAGTCTGGACAAGTGCTCCTGGTCCCCCTTCTCAATGCATGTTCACTCCCCCAGTGAAAGCATCTGCCCCTAATACCACTTTAAAGAAGGTCATTCATTTTAATGAAACCTCATTTGAAACGGCAGCAATTAAAGCTGCTGGTGCGCTTGACTGGAAGATTGTTGGGACATTGTGAGCTCCAGCTTTTCAAATAAGCAGCCCGACTGCAGGCTGGTGGGTGTTACAGCTTCAGGATCCGAGTTCAGAGCGGAGGAAAGTGGAGAAGGCAGTTCACCTCAGAGGGGAGATCAAAACCATGTTTCATAGATGAAAACCACATTTGGTTAAGTGGCAGGAGAGACGACAGGTGTCTCTGGAATGCTCCTAGGATAGCCATCGATAATCTCCTTTGAAAAGCTGAAAACTCAAAAAGGAAGTGTAAAGTGGTCCAATGAGACTCTGATGCCATTTGTTTGTCCAACCGCAACTGGAAGCTGCTCGACAGTCTGAGGGATGGAGTTCGATACGAGTGTTGGTGAGCTGTCCAGTGTTTATGGCATCTGCAGAGAGGAATGGATGCACTCTGAGGAACAGAAATATTGCGTGTAGGCCGAGGTGACAGATGAGGAGCTTTAAAGTCATCCCTCAGTGTCTCCTCTGCAAAAGTTGATCAAGGTCTCCTGAAAAATCACAGCAGTCCATCCTGGAGAGATGTGCACATGCAGCATGGAGGAAAGAAGTGACGATGATGCATTTTTAATTCCCCGATGAAGGGTGTGATGGGGGATGAGGCTATATGTGGACCGCCTGGCTTTCATTCCCGGCATTAATGTGAGGTCAAGACATTTCACTCTGACGTAAACCCTATGGGATAAACTCATCCAAGCTTCAATTAACTCACAATTTTTCCAACTTCGATTATTTTTTCACTATAATCGAAGTGAAAATAGCATTTTAGCTAAATGGAAACCAACTTTCCAAAGAAGTTATGCACGGAATTTATGTTTACTCAAACAAGAAGACAGATCCATCTTTTTGAGAACATCTTTTACCCAGCATGCTTTTCTGCTTCCTGGCGTCAGCTGGTATAACGCTGATGCATGATCTGTGAAGGGGAGCCTCGTTTTATCTCCTGCACGGTGAGGTAGGACATGCTCGACCCTCTCCCTCTTACTGCCTGATCTCCTGCTGAGCTCCTGATGAAAGCACAGCGGCACCTTGTCCAGAAGGCAAACATCCATCAAGACAGCAGCATGTCAAATCACGAGGGCAGAGCAGAGTCAACCTCAGGGCGAGGCCGACGCCGACCGGTCAGCTCAGGTTTAGGCTTAAAAAACATTTCAACAGTTCTTCTGTTACCAAAGCAGGGCTGACAGGAGGTTATTCAGCAAGTTCAATGATCATATAGGCTTTCTTAAGGGATGTGACACCAGCGGCTTTAATCTTATTCAACAATATCACGAATTACTAAATATTATAGCTAAAACGGTTGAAAATTGTGTGTCATTTATAATAATTTCCACCTGTCTGGTGAAGGAGAAAATACAATTACGATCATGGCAAAAAGTGAGTGTGACAAAAATAGGAATGTGTGCAACGTATAGAATAACAATTCAATGTAAATAAAACAGTGGTTTTCATGTCCACCATGTCTGACTGACCAACACATTTCAAGGAGTCGTTGACAGGATTCCTGAGCATGCTGGGAAAGTTATGCAACCATCTCAGCCAGTGTGCTGCATCATGAGGTTTGAAGACATTCTTTATGCAAATTAGTCTTTATCAGTGTTTTTCAACCAGTGTGCTGCGGCACACTAGTGTGCCGTGGGAGATGGTCAAGTGTGCCGTGGGAAATTATCCTCATTAACTGATCTAAAAACATTTCCCATCTCCAGTATTTCAGCTCTCTTTTCATCCAAACAGGCCCTGATAAAACGCTGAGGAGTTAGGAATATAAAAGATCGTAAAATACTTTTTCTTTGCGTTTATTTTATTTTATTAAAGACATTTTGATAAGAATTACGCTATGGCGATTCAGCTGCAGCTCTGGCTGTATTTTGGAAAAGTCCCGTCTCCACCAATCATTCTTGAAGGCTTAATCACATGTCATCAGTATGACCAATCAGAAGTGGTAAAAGTCTTCACTTCCTTGTTTCGATTTAGCTCATAAAGTCTCTCAGTTCCACCAAAAATACCAGCTAAAGCTCGTCTTTAGCGGTCTAGCTTTCCACAGAATCCAGTATCAGACCGTGGAACAAGTGAACAAAACAATGAAGCTCAGAGACGCGATCTCCGCCGGCCGTTTAATGCACTACATCTCCCATGATGCATTGGGTTGTGGGAGTGACAGCGCACAAGGAGATCTGTTGTTAAACCTCTTGAAACCAACGAACACACATCAAACTCTTTTTAAATCTTCTAACTTAACTTTTATTGCATCTTTTAGAAAAAAACAGCTGCAGCTTCCAGCTTTTTCTGCAACAATTATCTCAAAAATGAATGTAAGATTGTGGAGGGACTGTTGATCAATACAGACTATGAGTTTCTCCTTTTTTTTCCTTTTTTCATCTTTGGATGCTGGTGTGCCATGGGATTTTTTTTAAGGTTAAAGTGTGCCGTGGCTCAGAAAAGGTTGAAAAACACTGATCTATATTACAATATTTTCCACTCTATAGGGCTCCCTGGATTAGTGGCCTTATGGAAGAGTTTCGGCCCTGAGACTAGAAAGTCACAAGTTCAGATCCACAGCGGAGTCAGACCAGACTCTAAAAATGGGATCCAATGTGTATGCTTGACACTCAGCATTAAGGGGTTGGGTTAAACCGCCAAATGGTTCCCGAGAGCGGCTGCAGCTCCCCGCTCCCTCAGAGAACGGGTCAAATGCAGAGAGGACGAGATTTCACACACCTAGATGTGTGACAGCTAACGGGGGACTTTAACTGACTTTACCTTCATGGGGGCAACATAAAAAAATGGTCTAGTGTTTTTGAACTTGTGTCAAAGATGAGGCGCACTGAACCATAAAGCCTATTAAGCGAGACAAAAGAGTCAGAGTTAAGTCCTTTAGTCAGTCAGACTATGTAACCCTTGTGCTATCCTAGGCACTTTACCATTGGGAGTTGGGTCATCTAGACCCACTAGACAGTGCGCTGAACCTTTTTTCTTCAATGATTTGTGATCTTCACTGGTGTCCATGGATTACATGAAATCTTTCCACCTTTATCCACCTTTGTCATGGTAGGGAGAACATGTCAATGTAAGGGTGGGGGGTCATCTAAGATAGCACAAGGGTTAAACTGTGTTCACAGGAACTCTAATTAGACAGATACAGCTAAAAATCCACATTTCTGTGACTACGATAACTCCCAACCTTGTTTGAATCATGTCTGATACCCCTACAAGTTAGCTATGTTAACATATTTACAATAAAACCCAACGCTCAAGTTTGCTTCGACATCAGTAAGCACAATCAAATTTAATCCAAATATTAGGCACTCCAAATTATAAAACGCACTGTTGTTTTTTTGAAAAAAAGCTTTTAAGTTTGCCGTATAGTGCTAAAATTACGGTGAGTAAACCTTAAAGAACACAACTCGAGTTTTTGACAAAGTGCAGTTTTTTCTTTTATTTTAACTTGCAGCTGAGCAAATAGATAAAAGTGCTGCAGTTGTTGTTTTTTTATACACTGGGTCATTCTCACAACCATAATAAAAAGAAAACATTTATTTTCCAGCAGAACGTGCACCAACATGGAAGCACAGTCCGATAATTTCAAACACATGCTTGTGCAACAGTATTTTACAGGCCGGATCAACAAAAAAACAAAGACATTAAAGCAGTCTGGGGTTTCTTTTGTTTTTCTTCACACTTTGAAGTGGATTTGTGGGCTAGTGTTGCTATTTTTGTATATGGGTCCACCCCCTCTCCCTATGTTCAGAAAAGAAAGACCAAATGCAACATCCTTCTGCAGGTGACTGCAAGCGAGCCGATCCTCTTGGTGTGACCCTGACGGATTTCTGCTCTCTGTCCTCCAGGCTCAGCAACCATCAAATCTGTGAACATAATTTCTCTCTCTTGCTCCCTCCTGATTGCTTCCACACGCTCAAAGCCAGTCCAGCTGCGGACTGTAAAAATAAACGTCATGTTTAAAATGGGTAGATTAGCCTTTTTAAATTGGTTTCTTTTCATGTTTTTGCTTCCCGGAGTGTCCAGCCTGGCAGGAGACGGCGGGCTGAGTGCAAGCTGCACGAGAACATGCATGGAGGAGACTAATTGGATGCTGGCCAGATGTTTCTTTGAAAGCAGTTAGTGCAGGTCCACAGCGAGGTGTAGAAGTCCTGGACCCTCACCCTGCGGGACACCTGGCTGTCCGGGTGCCTGTGCAACTATGACTGCAACACCTAATTCAGGCTGTCAGTTGCATAGACTCATATCGCTCTGGGAGATCTGATCTACACACTGACATGTCGATTAAAAGGTGGAAGAAAGTAATGCAGCTTTGCTTTAATCACTACATTCAAGCAGCGGTTCTAAAATAGCACTGCCTTGTATGTTCCTTGCTGAACTTTTCAGCATCTTCCTTGAGCCGACATTAGAGGAAATCAGGACTAGGTTGATTGTATGTTTGATGTGCTTGATAGTTTTTCACGGCCACCTCTCATCTTTTAGTTTCCTGCGGTTCATCCTGAAGGCTCTTTACTCATCACTTTTGAGGAGACAGATGCCAAGCGAGGCTTTGCGCAAACCTCAGGCTAAACCCATTGGGGAGGCTTAATTACAAGTAAGCTCTCTTTAATAAGCAGTGGATCATGTATCCCTCTTCTGCATGTAGAACTGCAGAGAGAGAACCTCTGTGGCGAGCCCAGTGGAGACTCGGGAATGTCGGCGCTTGTATGTGAACGCACATGATCGCATGCCAGCAGAGCTTCATTGAGGAGCTGCTTAGGGCTTGCATTGGGACCCACTTTGGTAGAGGAAATACCCATGACTAATTCGCTCCCCCTTCTGTGCATGCTGATGAGGTGCTCTTGAGCAAGGCACCCTTCAGCAGGCCAGCACAGCACACAGAGATGGAAAGATACTTAAAGAGAAAGAAACGTTGGTTTCATGGAAATATAATTTTTAAAAAAATCTTTGTAAAAACCACGTCAAACACGTGAGCCATGAGGCCTTTGTGGGAAAGATGGAACACAATCCAACCGGAATCAGCTGAGTGACATGAGCCTTGTGTCAGGAACCGGCGGTGTGGGACCCAGCTGGTGAAGGGAACTAAAGCACTTCAATAAATAAACTTAGACAGGGAGAAACTGTGAACCAAAAGGAGTGACAATAACAGATGACCTGACAAGCATATACTGAAAACCAGGCACTCAAATACACAGAGGAGGATTTATTTAAATGAAGACAGCTGTGGATAATTAGCAACATGAGCCTGATGTGACTGTGGCAGGAGGAAAACACAAAACCTAAAACCAGAGAAGGACAAGAACCAAGAAAACACAGCTGAAAAACAAACTAAAGGCCACGATGCTCACAATCCTCCTTAGTCTCTTTTCACCTTTATTACTTTATACTTTATTATTTAAACTTTATTTCACCATAACAGCAAGAACCACTCTATAGCTACGTTTTCATTGACTTTGATGAAATTGCAGACATCAGGGTTGCGATAATAAATTGGTCTAATGGAAAGACGACAATTTTGAATAAAACCCGCATTTAAAAAAGTTTTTGCGCTTGGTGGAGGTGGTTTTTGAGGGAAATCGAAATTGACTTATTTAGCAAAACTGCAATGGAAACGCCCTTTTCGAATTAAATGGGTCACGTGACCATAGCTAGCCAGTTCGTAGACGTAGGGACTGGCTGCCTTGGGCACTGCACAGCGGGCGCCACAGGCCGTCCCACAGCAACACACAGCTTAGCAAGAGTTGAGCGTGTCATGTGGAATTGTTGGCGCTCCTCTTTAACCCTTGTTCTCCCTACCATGACAAAGGAGGATAAAGGTGGAAAGATTTCATGTAATCCACGGACACCCGTGAAGATCACAAATCATTGAAGAAAAAAGGTTCAGAGCACTGTCTAATGGGTCTAGATGACCCAACTCCCAACGTTAAAGTGCCTAGGATATCACAAGGGTTAAAATCACCAACCACCATTTCCCAAAATGGTTTCATCCGTTGCCGCTCCCACTTGTAAGGAGCTCGCTGCTTCATGGCCTGAATAAGATGCCGACATCTCCTTTGATAGATGATGATGATGGGCGCTAGTTCCGCGGCAGAAACTTGAATGTATCTGCTATCAATATTTTATTTATGGAAAGGATTCCTTTACTTCCTTTGCCCACATTGATCATTACACATTCTAACTTACTTTTCCAAGCAGCTGAAAAGGTTGCCACCGTATGAATCAGAGTAGGACAGACTTTCTGGCCACATGGAGATAAACTAAAATCATCTGTTTTTGTTTTTTCTTCTTTTAAGGCATCAATAAAACAATAGCAGTCACCTCTTTGATGCAAATATAAGTCATCTGTGTTTCTGCTTCTACTCAGGCTGTGGAGTTCGTTCACCTTCACACACTCTTACTGTGACAGATGAAGATGTCAAGGAAGAAATCGACAGCAAATCGTCATGTCGGAGAGTGAAAACCTGCACGCAAAGAGGCTGCAGTCACTTGCAGACACAAAGAGTTGATTTCCCTCAGCAAAGATACATGAACGGGCCGGCTGCAGGTTAACAGTTGAAAAAAGGATCTGTAAAACTCTGGCACGATAGAAATCACATGTGAGGCTGGAACTCTTACTCTGTGAGCGGCTCTGACTGAACTTATGTTTTTTCAAGGTTGACTTCTTTTTGAAAAAAGAAAACAAACAAAAAAAAACGTTCAGTTCTGTGGTTTGGTTGCTGTGGCGACACGACTCTCGCTGCAGCCGCAGCCATGCGCTCCGACATTCGTGTTTGCTCCTCTAAAAAAACATGACGGAGGTCACGCATGAAACCTGACGCTCACATCGCTCTCAGCAGTTGCCAGCACAATTTCATAACCACAGTAATTCCATCGAATCTGAAAGTTTAAACCACTGAAACAAAATAAGGGTTTCAACACAGCGTGGCAGTCACTGACAGGGATTACAAAGAAAAGTATGCAGGTTTTATAAATGCGAATATGATGTGTGACAAGATGACATCAGTGCAACCACATTCATCTCAATAAATTCTAAAGTAAGCTCTCTTCATGTTTCGTTAGAAGACTGCTTGAGTGAGAAAGATGACAAATCCAGGAGGACACAAATGCCATCAGTAAACATCTAAGTTTTTGTTAGAAGGATGAAGAGATAAAGATATGAAAATCTGAATAACCTTTCCAAAAAAAAAATCAAATAAACATTTGTTTCCTAAACAAAGATCTCAACCTTTCTTGGGAAGTGAAGCAGCTATGGGATAAGGGTTCTGGAGTCATGGGCTCCTCCAAGGGACCATCAGTCAGAGAGTTCAGCACCAGGAAATTTAGAATAACACATTTTTGTAAGAAAAGGAATTTTGCCTCCCGATAAAAAAAACTAAGAACACAGTTTGACCAAAAGCTTTTTAGTACAATAAGTGTCTTTAGAAGCTTGCAAGAACCAAAAACCTTGGCTTTTAGTGTGACAGCTCCACCTGTTTATTGTTGTTTATCTGTTGTTTATCATCCTTTATTTTATCTAGATCACTTTTTTTGCTCTGTGTCCAACGAATTCTGCTATTTATTTAATTTTTTTAACTGTATTTTACATTTCTTTTTTAGTTTTGCATTCACTTTCATTTAATAATAATAATAATAATAATGGATTGGATTTATCTGCGCTTTTCCAGACGCTCAAAGCGCTTACATTGTGTCCATTATTCATTCACTCCTCATTCATACTTGGTGATGGTAAGCTACGGTTGTAGCCACAGCTGCTCTGGGGCAGACTGACAGAGGCGAGGCTGCCAGTTTACCATTGGGAGTTGGGTCATCTAGACCCACTAGACAGTGCTCTGAACCTTTTTTCTTGAAGGGTTAAACCTTCATCCAACCCGTTCCATAAATCCACACCTTTTCTTTTTTGTAGTAGGAATGCACTGATTTTTGAAGATTTCTTAAATCGTAACCCCCATCTCTGTCCTGGAACATTTGTTTTTTGTTTACTGGTAGCAAGTTGCTTCTGGCTTTAAACATAATGACTGCTGTTTTAAGTTTCACTAGTTCCCATAATTTCAATAAAACCAATTTTTAAAACAGTGCATTTGAATGTGTCGCATCATCCACACCATGAACTATTCAAAAAGCTTTTTTGTAAGATGTAAAAAGATTGTAAATTTGTTTTGTAAAGCTCTACACTGTACTGTAAATGTGGTAGTATTATAGATTTATATATTAGTAAACGTGCTTTTTGTACATGGGCAGTTGTTGTCGTACATTGATGTACATTTTTCATAAGCTGAGTTAAAATTATTGCTTTCGTATAGGGGTTTCCAAGTTTGTACAAGATGAAAAGTACAACTTTCAAATGAGAACACAAAAACATGTTTCCAACAAACAAGAGCACAGATTGTTTTACACATCTTTGTATCGTTTCGTAAATCAGCTGGATTAAAATGCAGCAACATGGTGTAAAAAAAAAAAATTGCCATGAGCGTCTAATCAAGTGCAGTGAAGAAAAACAAGTTTAAACGGCTTCATAAAAGAAGAGTTCCTAATGATTTGCTGCTCCGGGGTAATTCTGCATGATTAGCTTTAGCTGTTAGCTCCCCAATATGGGAATGGTTAAAAAGCATTTTCACTAAATGTGCGCACCATTGCAAAACACACAAAATCATGGCTTTAGTTTGTTTCACAGCAACAGGGCCTGGAGGTTCTGTATATCAAACTCATCAACTGGAATTTCTTTCAGAAAAAAGGTCAAAAGTTCACTTTAAAAAAATGTCTTTGCAACAGCAAAGAAAAACAACTAAAATAAATTCTTACTTTGAGAAATAGAGTTGAAAAAATATATTTCTTCTTCAGAAAGACGGAACAAAGAAACTGAGGATCCTAGTTTTTTTTTGGCTAGGTATGTATTGCAGGTACACAGAATGTGTCAATGGCCAAAAAGTAATAGGCAGTACTTCTGTTATTAAAGTTGAAATGCATTATTCCCATCTTTTTCACTGTGTTTGCTCTTTTTTTTTACTGCCGTTTACACAGCATGAAAGACTAAGTGCCTTACTTTTATGGTAAAGTGTTTGTGTTACAGAGCATTTCATCTGCTTGTGGGACCATGGAAAGAAAAAGTTGCCCATTTTTGTCCAGCAGGTTTTACACTTCCCTGAAAGTGTGGAAGTGACCTCTGAAAAGTGGGTGGAGTTTCTGATTGACCACTTTCTTCCCTGGTACAAAAAGAAGAACCGTGCTCAACTTAATACACCTCATCTTTAGCCTACAGATACTTGTAGTACACTTAAATAGACCAGTTTTTGCTAAGAGAAAATCTCAATCACAAAACTGGAATTTGGTTTGGCCAATGTGTCGGAATTTCATTTTTGTGGCTGCTTGATTAAAAAATGACAATGTGAGACAGCCGTGGGTGCTAGATGACGTCTTGCTTTTTGTTTAGAGTTAGTCAGAAAAAGAGAACAATTCCATCTGAGCAAATCTGACATCACGTCAAAACGTAAAGTGTTTAGCTCTCATCTGTCTGCCCAGCTGTTGGACAGGACAAGTTAAAAAAAAAAAAGAAAAAAAAAAAAAAAAAAAAAAAAAAAAAACGTAAAGTGTTTTGCAGAGAGGATTATTACTGATTTGCTGCCGGACACTGAGTTTACTCCAAAGTCTCCTTGTTGGTTGATGTGATGAAGGAGAGGTGAAGGATTTTTTACTTTACAAATAGCTTCAGTTCTAATCAGAGGTGTTGATTGACACTGTCTTCAGTCAGTGTGTTTATACAAGGTCCTGTCGTTAGCGTCTGTCATCCAGTCGCTCCTCACACACGTCAGAGAGCGCCTTGCATCCCCGCAGTCTGACCACGAGTCAGGGTAAGAAAAAACAAACTTAACTTTAGTCGTCACTGATCAAACTGTTTCATGCTCTCAGTAACAGTGTGGGTTCATTAGAATGCCATGTCAGGGATCGTTAGTTTTTGTAAACATATTTATACTATATATAAATATTATAAATGTTAATATTTCAGATTTACATTTGCCAAAAAATACAGAATACACAAAAGTTTAGCATTTTATTGTAGTTTTTCTTTAGTCTAAGGGCAGGGATGTCCAGTTTAGTTAGTCAGTTCAGTTTAGAATCTTTCTTTTGAATTGTGTGTTTGTGTTCATGATCCTTTTGATTTAATGTTCTACCCTACATTTATCCGCACAAAGCCCATCAAGATGACTGTTGTGATTTTGGGCTATAAAAATAAAATTGCATTGAATTGAATTGAATTGAAGAATCAGATTTGTCAAACCGAAATGCAGGAAACCAAGTGACCGGAACTAAAAGTTTAATTAGTTTGAAAAGAAAGAAAAAAGTCAAACTCAAACACAGAAAAACAAACAACAAACAAACAAGAACAACAAAAAATAGAGGAAATAAAAAGTTGAGTCCCCACTTCCCCATCTCAGCAACCTGTCAAAAAATGTATGCTTGTGCAGGACAGAGTATTATTCCTGCCTTGATCCTAACATACTGCCAGTAAAAACGACACACCCCTTACGATGCAAACATTTTGTCATGTGCCAAAAATAAAGCAATAATAATTCAAACAGACAGCAAATACGTTTTAAAGGAACACAGACTTTTAAATTACTTCATTCTAAAACCAGCTTCCAGTGGTCAATAGAGGAAATGCAATATTTTTCAGTGACAGGTTTGCATTGAATCTAAGAATGAATGTGATTGATTAAGTCAATCTGGGAAAAATATCATTAGCATACTGAGACAATGCTGCCACTGTAGAGAGAATGAAAGAAACAAAAACTTTAACACAAACTTTAGTGAAGCTGTGGATTCACAGACCTTAGCTTCAAACACTGAAACAAGGTTCAGTATTTGAAAACGAGGGATCAAGCTGATTAAAGGTTTTCATTTTGTTGACTGAACAGAAACGATATAGAAAAGCTACATGTTGCTCAACAACCAGACCAGATGCTAACTATTTGAACTCAAATGAGTAATTACCTGATCCTTGTATGCTTTTTTTATAGATTGCTACTGTTTTACTTGTAAATTAAATAGCTTCACCAGAAAGTTATTTTTACGGAAATATACCTAGATGCTGAAACCCGAAAAGATCACGCTTGAGGCCCGTTGGCAATGAAGGATTTTATTTGCCGAGGATGAACGGCAATCTGTGGAGCGGGAGTTCTGTGGCGAGGAGCAGACTGGCGGTAAGTATCCCTCTTGTAGCGGGGTCTTGTTCAGGGGGGGGTCCCGGAGAACTGCTGGTGGAGCGGTGGTCGAGTGTGGCGTGTGGCACTGCGAGGCTGGAGGGCTTGGCGTGATGATGGCTTTGAATGAACGAGGTGGAAACTGGACCCAGGCAGGAGGTTGGTTGCAGAGATTTGTCCTAAAGACAGAACTGATAGCTTGAGTAGGAAGTTCAGGAGTAATCAGAAGTTCACTAGAACACAAGAAGCATGAGACCAGGTACTTCACCATAGTTGGCAACGATCTGGCGATGAATACTGGAAACCGGCCCTCTGATATACTGTGGCGTTGATGATGGAAGTGGCTGCAGCTGGGTCCAATCAGTGGAAGCTCCCAGGGGGACCATGACACTGTATGCCGTACTTCATTGTCTTAGAAAAGCATTGCCTCCCTCCAGCTGGACCAGCCCAGTTCTAATGTTTGTATGATCGTGCTTTTAGGTCAAATGCAGAAAGAAAATTCTTATCTTGTTAATAAAAACAGTGTTTCACTTGTACTAACCCTCTGATTCTGCACAGTTCGGATAATTAGTTCTAGTTATTGCAATCAGGTGTGTCAGGCACAAACAAACAATAGTAACAAGACATAGGATATGACAATGACCCATTGAAAAATGCATAAACTTGACTAATGAGAGGACTAACTGACTAATAACCACCAAAAAATTGTATCTAACCAGAACGGGAACACAATAACTATGGCTCTCCATCAAATAAGAGAGGAAAGAACAATGCAACTAAATGTAGAAGCACCAATTCTCATACTCAAGGTTTACAAAATGAGTAAAAATAAATGAGACAACTTTAAGTTTATCTATATTTGTGGTTTTGAATGTTTTGCACTGATTTGACTTTTGAGACACTTATATCTGTAGCTTATCAAAGTCAAACAATTCAAATATCAACAGTTTCTTTAGACCTCTGTTCTGGGCGGAGTCAAGCATTACTTCTGCTGAATTTAAGACTTACTTCACAAGCCCTTTTGTAAATCCCTCCCTCATTTGTCATTGACAATACCTGTCTGACTGTTCATCTGTGAGGTGACGTTGATTCAGTGTGTGGGGTCTCAGCGGAACATTGAACCATACATTCCACTTCAGTAATTACACGCTACCAGGTTCTCCTTGCAGCCCTTAGGAAACGTTCCTGTCTGATGAGACTGGAATTTCCCATTACTGAGCTGCCTGCTTCTTCAGGTGTGCAGAGAAGCTTTAACATGGAATATCCCTCTTTTTTTATCAAACAGGCCAGGTTGTAATTTTGAGGCTGGTTTCAAATGTACAATTTCTGGTGATCTCTTCTTTTGTCACCAATGTTTTGTCAAAAACATGGAGGAAGAAAAAAACATTCTGTAAACGACTTTGATTGAGGACTCCAGGTCCAAGAAAATGAGAGTAGCAATAAAGAAACCCTCGGAATTCTTTGGAGGAATAATGTAACATTTCTGGAGTGTTTCATGTCAAACATGTGGTTGTGGCAGCTCTCTGCCTGGCGAGGGTTTACTGCATTGCTCACGGTCTGTTCTCTGAACTCTGCCATCACAGTTTCCTTATGCTTCTTTAGTCACAAAACACTTCTATGCACAATTGTAGGTTGATTTTTTTCACCCCCCAAATGCTTTTTCCACAGCTTTGGCAGAAAAATCCAAGAGGTCCCAGTATTTTCCGTGCGGTACCATGGGCTCACAGACGTGGCGTCATGCAGCAGACAAATGCCTGCTTACAGGCACTCTTTCATGACAGTTTTCATCATCATACTAAGTGTCTGATGCATTACCTGAGGTTTAAATTACTTCAACTCAATGTCTTGACACCGTGCTCTCACCACGAGTCCCTGAGCTCAGAACAATTAGGCTTAAAGCTTTTGGAACTTGTTTGAATTAGTTCAAGTGTTGAAAATGCATCAGATTATTGCCCAATTCTCCAGTTTATGGCTTTAGCGAAAAGAAAAGAAAAATCACTGTCAGCATTTTTTTGTTAGTATATTCTGTGTTTATTTTGTTGAGGAACCTCTGACTGGGGGCAGGGGGGGGCAGCCTGCATTCTGAAAGAGGAGGGTACGCAAACACAAGATTGTAGAATGAGCAGCTGCTATTTGGAGGGCAGATTGTGAAAACATAAGGACCAGAGGGGATCATCTAAAGTTTCAGAATGGATTGTAAGGAAAGCTACAGATGCAATCGCCAGATCTCAATGCCTGATAAGATGCTGCATCAGAACTAAAGACGTAGACTTTTATCCAAGATAAAGAGTCTGAGGAACCTGGCTGCAGACAACATGATGGCATCAGACATCATTGGCCAGAAGCTTAAATTGTATGCATTGTTTTTGTAGGTTTGAAACAGAAGTAGATCATATTCGCACTACTTTCATGCAGATCCGCTCTTACAGAGGAATTAGAATAGACTTAAAATCTTGAAACAACAAATGTATGTACGAATCGTGATAAAAATCTACATGTAATGTAAATATGCCTTTTAGAAATGGACATTTAACAAGTTATCATAATTATTACAACCAATATTAAAGCTTCAAAATGGGAATAAACAGTAACCGTTGAGCTCACCAGTACAAAATAAAGTTTTTATGAGCAAAATAAGCTTAAAATGGGACAATACCAGTTTTATTGCTTTCATGGTCGACACTAAAAACAGTGTTCAGAATTGTAAAAAAAAACTTATTATAGCTTAAAACTGGGGAAAAACCATAACTGTTAGTTCGCCTGATGAAGTAACGTTTTTTTCGAGCGATATTGAAAGACTTCGAGTTTTGGCTGATGAGGTCTGCAGCCAGACTTTCAGGTTTCCAATGAGTGCCTTTTTTCTTTTTGAAATATATTTTTTATTATTACTTTATATTTGCTTCCTTCAGTTGTCGCCACAGCCAATCAGCTTTCACTGATTTACACAGGTGGTTTGGCAGAGAGTTTTTATGCCAGATGCCCTTACTGACACAAACCTGTATTTTATCGGGGCTGGGAACCGGCACAGGGAGACCCAGACTAGTGGCTACATGGTTAGGCAGTAGAGTTAAGGGTCTTGCCCAAGATCCCAAACTTCATGAAGCTCATTGCGCCCCCGGGAAACAAACCCTGATTTCCTATGTGTCATTCCTGCGCCTAATAAAGAAATCAATCAGTGATTTATGTAGTCTTGACAGTTAACATCACATCTTTGCAGAACGTCACCAGTTGATGCATTTCCTCCTCCACAGTAGAAGTTCACCGGGAAAGTCGTCCTCTTGTCTGTGAAAATCCTTCCTGTGTTCAGACACCGCCCTTAGAAGCCAGCTTTTAGCACTGTGAGAGCAGTCGAGCGTCAACGTGGCCTCAGAGTTCAGCTCCACTAAAAACATCTGCAACAACCAGCCAAGAGACCAGTGAAATAAAGGATGGATTCAGACTTAATGGCAAAATTCTGCAGGGCATATTAAGACCGTGAGACTCCAGAGGACAGAGGATGAAGGACGTGGTACTGTACAGAAGCCAATCCATCACCCAGAGGGTCGTGATCCAAAATTCCTCTTCTGAACACATAACTGCAATGTGAAAGCCTCCAGACTGGAGCTGAAAGGTAATGGTTCTATTTTAGTAGGTGTGTCTGTGTCTTCCTGTCTGAGTGAATCAGTGAGCGTCTCCAGGCTCAATGGTAGATAAGAAAGGGCATCAAGAGGCACAAGGGTATCCATTACTCACTGGATGCCTATGGAGAGCAGAAGAAGCCACACCTGAATCGGGTTTAATGGTAGAAATGGAAGCACCGTCTCCCTGTGGAGTAATCCCTTTTATGGCCAGAGCTCACCTCTGAAATATGGAAAGAGGACAGATGCCAGCGAGGGAGGCAGCAGGACGCAGAGGTGATTGGACAGATTCTACTGGGTGATGTGGAGGCCGTGAGCAGCTTTGAACTCTTGCCACAGTCCAGATTCATGCTGAGGGTGATTAAGTGCTGCTGCACTCTCAGAGGAGTCCAGAATGAGATCTTTTTAGCGGGCTGACTGACAGAAGACCATGTAAACGGCTTTGCGCCTCGGGTCAGAGCGGTGGCGCCGGCTGAAAACACATCCAGAACGACTTCTGCAAAGTTTTCAGGATTTACAGCTCTGGCGTATCATCAAATTATACTCTCAGCATTCCTCTAATAAACAAATATTCCAAATTGAGTTCTAAAGTAAATCTCGACTTCTAATCATAATGTACACATATATAAATTTACAAGTCCTACAAAAGTTTAGTTTATAATACATTGTCATATAATCTTTGTCGAAAAAATATTTATGGATTACTTTGATATTTCAGCACAATGTGGGGCTGGTAGTTCTGCACAAGGCCACAATGAAATTGAACCCTTAAATTCTAAAAGCTACCTTGTAGTTCCTTTACAGAATTCTCTTAAAAAGATACCATAACAACACAGTGATGAGACACAGCAACTCACTAAAATGTGATTGGATTTTAACGTGATACACATTGCATCTCACCATGAACACGTATCAGCGTACCTTCTTAGCTGTCTTCATGCCCGTAACCGCCCTGCTGCACGCCGCCGCCAGACCAAGGCAGTAGAACAAACAGTGAAAAGTGTTGAGCTTGACGTTGATACAGACATTCAAAACTTGTGAGCGAAATATAAAATTTGAATGAATTCAAAGCGCCGGACTTCCATCATTTCTGCCTGTATCTTTTCCCCGCCCTCATAATTACTGACAATGAGTGAAGAGATCTTTAGTCACATGGTTTTGTTTACAGGCTTTAGTCCCCCTGACAGCAGTCTGAATAGAGACCACATGTAAGATTCAGGGCTTAATCCGGACCAAATTAAGTGGACTGGGTCCAGACCAATGGATTTTTCCAGTCTGAATACTCCCTTAGTTTATTTCCATCTGTGATTATTTTATTGGTTCATATGGAAGTCCCGCTATCTAACCAGTCTTGGTTCCTGGTACTTGAGAGGGTGGGAACAGGTGAGAACGAGAAAACAGAAAGTTCGGGAGCATGTGGCGATTTTCCTCTGGATCTGTTTGGAGGAGCGGAGACCCGGATCTTTTGGAGCCAAACCTCTGACAACCGAGTTGTGGAGACTGAACAGAGAGTTTAGAAAAGTAGCATGGAATGTGAGTAGAGAATTGGCAGGTGAAATTAAAGACCAGATATTGTTTTTTTGGACTGAACATCGCAGAGCAGGAATCGGGAGTGGAGGCAGCATAGCTAATGTGCTTCACGGTGGGCCACATAGAAGCAGAGTCTTTTGGTGCTGTGTGAAATATCTGGATCATTGCAACTCACGCAATGTTTTTTATGAATCATAGTTTTCCTAGAGCAACATCAGGCCTGCAACTTTTTTATCAACAAGGTGTCTGTACTGTGAGTTTACTTAACTCTGTGTGTGTGAGAAAACTCAGATATCAATTCTAGCACGTGTTGCACTGTTTGTGCATTGCCATTGTAAACCAGCTAAGGGGGAAGAGTATCGGGGACATTTTCCTTGTTTGCTTTTATTAGTTTGTATTAGAAACCAGTGTGTTTTTTAATTTTATTTTAATTAGATATAGAAAGGGGACATTTTTTTCAGAAATAAAAACTCATAAGACCAGGCTATAAAATTTCCAATCTTCTATTTTCCAGTTTTGGTGATCCTGTGTGAATTATAGCCTCAGTGTCCTGTTCTCAGCTGACAGGAGTGAACCCGGTGATCTTCTGCTGCTGTAGTTTATCTCCTCCAGGTTGGGACGTGTTGTACGTTGAGAGATGCTCTGTCAGATTTTTGTTAACAGCGGAAAATGTCACTTATTAACTCATGATAAATTTACTTACACAGCAATAGGAGATGGAAAAGGTTGCTGCAGGCAGATATTTTCCTTCATTCTTATAACATGAAAGACTTTTGTGGACTGTGATGTACCATGAAGCTAATATCCCATATATGTTCGACGGAGTGGGTCCTGCAGGCCAGGCTGGCGAGAGAGTAATATGACAGCTGTTTATTATATTTGCATGTGTTCTATGGAAGTAGCTTCCTGTTTGATATTGTTTAAATTACCGCCTCTTTAGAACAGTGAGGTGCAACTAAAATCCTTCCATTTTAACAAAACTGACAGTACACTTGTTTATTTATACTTATTGGATTTGGTTAACCAGGATCTGAATTTACACATGGTGCTCCAATTACCAGTTAAAAATGTAAGACTTTGTAACTTGTGAAGCCGCATGGCTTGGTGGATTGTTGAAGCCTCTAAAGTTTAAATATTGAGTTATTGTGAATCAGTTGAATAATGTTGCAGTTCTGCAAAGCTGGTTATTGTGACAGAAAAGAGGAGCAGGAATAACAACACAGATTTACAGAATTTCCCATCAGCTTCTCTGATCAATTACATGCCTTTTCACCATTCCAGCCTTTGTGGGTTAATGTAGTTATATCACATTGAATGACTGTTTGATACTAATGTACTTCTGTTATCCGTCTTATTGTCCACATAAATACAGTAGTAGTACTTTGTAAGCATGTAAATGACTAAACTACATGGTAACAATGTTGTTGTGGCATTTGTCTAAAGTTTGGCCACAGAGTTCTGCCGACAGTCCCCACACCTTCCAGGAAATCACATTAAACATGTTCTGATATGGATCAAAACAATCCGCTTAAAAACGGCATAAATGACAAGAAGATTACAAGAAAGACCAAGAGCAAAACAATTCCATGAATGGGGCTTCTGGACTCTGTATGGTCACAAAAAAGAAGAGAAATCTGTCTCAAAATGTTTGCGTGTGTCCTGGACGCACACATTGTCATGCACACTTTGTCATGCAGATATGGAAAACCCACATTGAGTTCTTGTGTCTCTGTCTTGTTTCCTGTTACATAACTTATATTATTATCCCCATGCAGCTTAAATTAACTCTCTGGATGCAAAGAGCCCAGAGTCTTGCCCAAGGGCAATTCAGCATGTGACAAAAGGATCCAGGAATAAAAATCAGCATCACTTAAGAATGCTTTAACGAAAACAGTCAAATTCTAGTTACAGGTAAAAACAATGAAAATCATTGGATATGTGCAGATTAGTTCAACACCCTTAGTAGAGCGCCTAATCACTTCACACCCAACATTAAATCGGTGCTGTGAATAAAAATCCATTATAATTCTTTTAATGCTTTTGGTTCCGTAAAAGGAAGTAATTTGTTCAAAACTCTCATGAAGAGGAAAAACTGACTTCCCAAACAATGATGCATCTTCGCCGTAGAGACTAACAAGTTAATATTGGAGTTGATCACTTGATAGCCAAAGTCTCCTGTGGCATTCAAAGAGCTGCATGTTTGGGCATTTCTGCATTGAAATGCTTTATCCAAATAAATATAATAAAACACTAAATCTGAAAAGGGCTTCACACGCACAAGCCTTATCAGCATTTGTTAAAATAACCCCCCCCCCACCTTCACAGAGTCACTACACAGGAGACTCATTAACCAAAGCTTTTATTGCTTTATTGCTTCCTCCTGAAGAAAAAGAGCACAAGAGACTGTAGATCCCATCTCCGAAAGGCAGACCCCCTCCTCCTCTTGCTGGGAAAGACAAACCAGCGTTGGGTAGGAGGCCCCCCTCTCCGAAAGGCCTGTTCTGTGAAAAGTTGGCCATCGATATCCTCCCTATTAACTCTCATTTGTCTTCAGTGAATTCAATTAGGGCCATATTCATGAGTGACCAGCGGGGGAGTCATGCAAGCAGGAGGGTGGGTCACTTCCCAACACCACATCAGAGCACAGCAGGTCAGTTCTTGTTCAGCCAAGACATTCATACGTATGTGAGGCAGCCCCTTTTCTCAGCAGGAAGAGCAAAGCAGCAACTATTCAATATGAAGAAAAACTCACTAACAAGGCAAAAACACAGACAGGCTTTCAGTCAGGAGGAAGATGATGTAATGCAATTAAGAAGAGCAGCATTCTTTTCTCTAAGAAACATGTTCCACCCAACCGAAATACATCAAATATTTTGCAGATTTGGTTATGCCGTTTTTGGCCAAACTTTAAAAAATCTGTTGTTTCCTTTGACATAGTTTCAGCAGAGCGGCAGTAGTTCTCTGACATCGCTGAAATGTTAGTGCCATATGAACCATCTCGTACTCTGAGGACCTCAGGGACCGGCCTCCTGTTGATTCCCAGAGTCAGAACTAAACAAGGGGAATCAGCGTTTCAATATTCTGCAGCTAAAATCTGGAACAGCCTCCCTGAAGGCGTAAGACAGGCCTCTTCTGTGTTCATGTTCAAATCTAGACTTAAAACATTTCTGTTTAGCCGTGTATATGACTCATAGGTCCTATCTGCACTTTTCTCTCCTTTCGTTCCTTTCTTTTTAAATCAATTTTCAAATTTTTTCGTTTCTTTTAAAGTAAATTTTACGTTGATTATTTCTATGATGTATTGTGATTTTAATGCATTTTTCTGTTTTGTGAAGCACCGGCTTCCACCTATGGGGTCCATTAAGGGGGTTTTTGTTACCTGAAAGTTTTATGGAAATTATCTCATTGAAATTGTGAATGCCAACTAAAGAATGTGAAAATGAAGTATGTGAAAATAATATTTCTTACTGCAAGAGTTGTCTGACTGAAAATCATTGTGTACGAATTGTGCTATGCAAATAAACTTGCCTTGCCTTCTTCAGAAATGCACCTCTGAGTTGTATATTGGTGCAGAGTAGGCCTGCCCTGCCTTCCTATGAGGAGCAGCTGTGGTGCAGCGGTAAGGTGGTTGGAACATTGCAGGTTTGTTTCCCGCCTTGCCCGCACATGTGTCGATGTGTCCTTGAGCAAGACACTGAACCCCACCTTGCCTCTGGTGGAAGGTTGGCGCCAGTGTTCTGCGTGTGAATGTGTGTGTGAATGGGTAAATGGGGTTTTGAGTGTAAAAGCACTTTGGGCCTTCGAGGAAAATGCTATACAAGTATTCGCCATTTATCATTTACCCTCTTATCATCCCTTTGTTTACACACTCTCCTGTACAGCCCCTCACAACCCAACCTAACATTAACGGTGCAACATAAATGGCGAGTGATACCTGAGGTTTCCATCTGTACAGTTTTGATCCAGATCACACAAGGACAAGGAGAACAAAGACGTACATGGATCTGTTTGTCTGCAGGTAGATTTATCAGAATGAAGCGGAGCAGGGAGCATGTGGCCCGGCGACTGTAGCATCTTCATCAATGCAGCTTTTTCCCAATGGCATTTTTTTCATCTCCTCCTGATTTAAAACAATTTGAATGAAAAAAATACTCAGAAACACAGTTTTATTTTCCTTTATATATGTCCTACAGCATTAGAATTTTTTTTTATTCAAGAACTAGTTAAAGACACCAAAATTATTTTAGCCAAGTTTCATTGGAGTGGCTCTTTAAATAAAAGTCACTTTAAATGACGCGACTTTTTGCTCTTGTGATGACAGAATCTGCCTTTTTTTTAATGACTTCTTTTAAAATTATCGTGTTTCCTGGAGTCACAGTGACAGAATTGTGCTCCAGGAGGATGAACTGAAAGAAGCAAGTGTTGAGAGACAGAACGGAGGGTTTTTATGCTCGCATTTATTCGCCATAAAAGTCTCATCACACATATTTCTACACTGCAGAAAGACATCCTGTTGCTCACAGGTAAAACACAAATCAACCTCTTAGCTTATATTAAAAAGTATTTAGATAATTGAGGGCATAAATCTGAAGCTATCTTGGAAAGAAAAATAACAGGAAAAATTGTTTTGTGATGATTTGAGAAGCATGGCTGCTTTGGAGGAAGAATGTTCCTGCCTCAGATCCCAGATGTAAGTGCGGTTTTGTCAGGTCTTCCTACACATTTGTCCCCATTTTACTCTTTGTGAATGCTAAGGGTCTTTTAATGTTACTTAGTTTAAACATGCTTTATTTAAGTGTCGATTACCTTTTCTGAACTCAATTCAAAAAGCTGAAAATGGCTTTTTTATCATATCAGAAAAAAAAATTTTTTGGCAGAGTGAAATAAAGAAAGAAACCATTTAAAAAGTTAACATACCTGCATGATTTCTTCTTAGTTTAAAAAGGTGTAACTTTTTGTCAATAACTTCTCAGACCTCTCAGAGGTTTTCAAGCTACAGAAACTGATCATTTTGGAAAGGCTGCCAAATTTCTCCTTCCAAAGTGACAGGCAGAGTAAATAAAGTGTTTCAATACATTCTTGTAACATTTCAAAAGATGTAAAAGATTTGCTGTGAATACCATCTTCTGAAGAGTAAAATTTTGTGTTACATTTTTAGTTAAAAACTTCCCGATACGCCATTTGAGTTTCACTTGCTAGGACATTTACAAGAAGCGCATGCTCAATGGGGAACAAGAAATTCTGAGGAAGCGCGTTCACCCTGCACAAAGACGCAATAGCCCTCCTTACGTCTAGGTACAGGAGCCTCCAGACCGGGACAAGCAGGTTGGAAAACAGCCGTTTATTTGCTGAACTCTGTCTCCACATGATCACAAACACAACTTTGTTGAACAAATTCATCATGGTATGCAATCCTGCTATTAGATGTATCTTAATCATTGTGCTCATTGTCCAGAATGCATTCTCTGTATACTGTTTACATATATACTGTATATATTTTATGTCTTAGTAAATAACACCATCTTATCTTCTTTATTGCACAACTATATTAATGTGCCCATTTGCACTGATCCTATTTACCTTCCAATGAATAGTCGTAGTCTCTTGCTTAGGCGTATTGTTTACAGATTGTTATACAGTGTTTGCTCGCTATTACACAGTTCTCCTTTCGCTGTTATATATATATAAAAATCCTTAAATTGTGAGCGAATCTTTGTTTTTTTCTATAATACTAGACTTGTGTTTTCTAGGGAGGTTTGAACAAAAGAGAAGTACATAAATGTTTATGTCTGTCTGAGAAAAGTGTATGAAGTGTGTAGTGAGGAGTTTTGCAGCCTTAAAACATCTGTAATCCTAGAGATTTCGCCCATCTCCTGGGTTAACAGTACTTTCAAGGTATTCATTTGTTATAAACTAATTATTTGCTCTTTTGGTTGGATGCAAACTGTATTTAGTGCTTTGTACTCACATGTGCAGTGACAATAAGGTTAAATCTAACCTAATCTAATCTATTTATGCTTGCACTAGTTTTGCCGTCAATAAAATTGTTGTGTTGAGCCAGTTGTTTTTAAAAATGAGAACAATTGTTTTCTTTTTGCGCAACATGCCAGAACAACCTCGGTTTGGGAATCAGGACTTCATCATGAACAGAACTGAACAAGTTGTCATAGAGATTCCTTAAGTGAGAATAGGACAACCTTTAAACAAGAATTTTTTTTTTGTTGTTGTTGTTTGTGTGTGATGTGAAAGTGTAATGCTGAGCCCAGGTCTTGGTTTGGTGTTTCTGTGTTCCTGCTGTTGATGCTAAATGAATATTGCCCATTTCTGTGCAATTATCAGTCCTGGCTCTCCACAGAAAGATAGGGAATATATTTCTGTGTAATAAAGCAGAATTAGAAAGATGATAATCATCTGTTACCCGCACACTGAGGGATCAGTAGGGAAACCAGATAACACCAAGGTTTAGTGATTCTAATGTGTAAAAAAATGTCTGAGCTGCTGCTGCTTCTCATGAAGTGATACTGGACATCCAGTTTTGGTTTACATGTTCATTTAAAGAGGCATCAGGATTCAAGGATTCAAGGAGTGTTTTTTTGCCATTTTCAGTGAACAGAGCAGTTTCACAGAATTGGAATTTGCTTCCAATTCTGTGAAACTGCTCTGGGAAAAGATGGTGGAAGTGACAAGTCAAACGTCAGCTGTTATGTCTCTGTCGAGTACAAAAGGAGAAACACACAACATTCTACTTGGGTCAGAGAAGCAATACATATTAATAACCTTTTCTCAACAGAGGGGAAGGCCGCAGACACAGTTTGTCTCCGGTTTACCATGCAACCCTCTCATTAGTTCTAAAGAAGACCAAAACTCCAGCACAACCACACCCTACGGTCTTGTGACGGGGCCAGTGGTGATTACTGTTACAGAGAAGAGGCTATTTACGGTGGATTCTCTTCTTTGTCTCCATTAATGAGACATTCATCTGCAAGAATGTGGGTACGCACCTGGAGGATATATGGGCCTTGAACCCACCACCACTCAGAGTGATGTAGCCACTTGGGCGAGTGATGAAGTATTTCAAGTGAAGATTTTATGTCCAGCTGCCATGACTTAACTTCAAGACAACATCACCTGGATAAATGAGAACCGTTGTCTGCTACTTTTTAGTTTTTTTACATACATCCAGGGCTGAACGTAAGCTGCTACAGTCTAGTACTGCGTACCGGCATAAGGTCTGGTGGAGGTACGCCATACTGGCCGAAAGATCAGCTGTGTGGCGGCTCTTTGCTGCTATAACATTTATTCAAAAGCAGCTGCCTTTCGCTAAACTTTCGCTAAAACTGTGACCAGGCGGCACTTTATCTCATCATTTTAGTGTCTCAATGATTTTTAGCGTCTTATCATTGCTGCAAAATGTGATTTACGTCCCTCTATCCTCTCATGTTATCTGTAAATTCTCTCAATTGCCTAAACAAACACATTGCGCATGTGCAACTTACAGGGTATGTTTGATTTGTCGTGCAGGAACACTCAATTCATTCACAGTCAAGGAGGCACATTTATGTGCAAGCTGGAAGCTGTTTACTTTGCAACAGGACAAGAACAACAATAAATGATTCCGCCTGTTTTGTGAACACTGTTCTGAATTACAGTTCAAGATAAAACCTAATGCAACAGTAAAAATAAAGCATACAGCTAAGAAAATAATTTATATTAGAAAAGGTCACTGAAAAAAGAACAATGCAGAGAAGATTGTTCAAGAGGAAGAAAGCTTGTAACACTCAGCATAAAATGAGAGTATTTACAAAAAAATTAATCAGGGATCTACTTCTTTAACTGAATGTGCTTGATTCTTTTTCTCCATTTATACAAAACAACTCCAACACAATGAGGTTTCCCAGGTAATGGTGATATATTGAAATATACACATCTACTTACAACTTCACCTTTAGAAGAAACCACCACCCAACTACACCCAGTCTTTTTCTTATTTACACAGTACTTTTAAAGTTTCTAAAGTTTCTTTGGTGTCTTTTGTCCCTCTGGACAAAGCAGTCTCAAAGATAGTGGGGCCTGTGATGCTCCGTCCGCCTTCTGATGGTCAACGACTTCTTACCGGATCAGCTGTGATGGAAATCGTGAGACTTTCTGGTGAAGGAAGACCTTAGGAAGTGTGGCAGAAAGTTCCAGTATATTCCTCAGCTTTTTTTAATCCATAGAACCATCAGTTGCTTTAATCCATCCTTCAAGCGGCAGTCAAACATCACCCCAGCCAGTTTGTTTCTCCTTCCCCCTGCTTGGCTCCATCTTCCCCTCTTCTGTGCTGTCATTAGCTGTCATCAGCCACACACCTGAGTAACCGGAAGTCCCCGGCAGGAAGTCTCTGTGCCGCCATATTTGTAGTTCACAAAACATAATCCAAACCAAATACATACAAATCAAACTATTATAATGTGCTCACCTGGAAACTTAATGACATACTGGACCATTAATATTGGTGGATAATTTGGAAAGTATTTACTGTTTTTTTATCCCAACAGCGAAATGACAATCCTATATTTGTGTGGCAATGCTACAAGCTAAAGAGAGTGAAGATGTAAAAATTAACATTTATGGAGAAGACGAAGAAAACGAGAAAGAAGGAGATGCTTTCCCTGCATTTATCAAGTTCTTTAGTGCAATAATCAATTCAAATGTTCTTTCCACAACGTCCAGTCTACATTTTTATTTACAGTCAATATTTATTCTCAATAAATCAATATTTATTGATTCAAAAGTCGATATTTATTTAGCCAAAACTTCAACCAGTGTGACTCAGAGAATAAAACCTGGTGTAGTGCAGGTGAAGTTTTACACATAGCATTCCTTGCAATATAATCAATTTTAAATTAAATATGTGTAGAAACAAATAAACAAGAATGAATGTCAAATCCATTCACATTTCAGTTTCCTAAAGTTCAGCCCACCGTTGTTTTTTCCACATCAAAAGAATCAGAAGGGAACATTCTAGCACACTGGATGGTCACATGTCTTTGCTAAATTCAAAGTGTTTCCACACACCGGACAGGAATGACGGACTAATCAGTTGCTGCCATCACATGTGTGTTGTCTGCTGTGATGGTACTCAGTTGTTTTTACGTCACAGTAAAATAAACCTACAGAGCCTCAGTCCAAATGGTGTTTTCCAATACAATACAATTTATCATCAATTTATTTCATTTTGAAATGGTTTTATTATGGTATGGTTTGACTTGATTAAAAACTTGCATCAGACAAATTAACCTGTTTGGATAAATACATTCATTGATTAATTGTTACACCCCTAATCTGCGTTTACTGGTTCAGACCAGATTTGGTCCAGATCAATTGCAGACTCCATTCATTTGGTTCGGTTCATTTTCTTATTGTATTATCTTGCTGCACCCATTGGCCAAAAACCACAACATTTGTGATCATGTGCTTCCTGTCACTCATTATGTTTTTCAAGTTCATGCAAGGTTACCTGTGCACTCAAGTATTTAGGACTTCCTCTGTCTTGCTTTCATTACTCCTTCCAGTCAGCAGTTCGTGTCAAGTTCAAGTTCTTGTTGCTGACCTCACTTGTTCATGACCATCAGATTGGTCATGAACCAATAGACTGATGAAGCCACTTGCAGGAGTGGTGAAACATTTCAAAGAAAGAAAACCTTAAGTCCAGATCCCATGACTCAACTTCAAGACAACGTCACCTAGATGAATGAGAACCTTCATCGACACAGGTTTGCCTTTGTTACAGTTCTGGATTTGTCTGGTTCAACCCTCGCTGCTCAAGCATCTCCACTTCCACCTTTGGACCCCGACCTCTCCCTTTGATTCCAGAGCCTTCTTTCCCACCAGCACCTTTCTGCAATAAACAGGGAACAAGACATTGTCTTTTATAGTTATTTAGATTGTCATAGGAAATAAGTGGTGGCCAACTCCAGGCTTCAAGGGCCGGTGTGTCTGCATGTTTTTTCAGATATCCTAGCTCTACTTGTGGCTAATTACCTGGATCAGGTGGATCCAGCCAATTAAAACATGGCAGGTATGTTGAAATGCAAGAAGATCCACGCCTCTAGAGTGCATGATTATCTTTATTTCTTGAAAAAAGATAATCTTTTACCCTTCATTTTTGAATTGTCTATCTGGTCTCACCACAGTAACGTGACAAGTATTTGCTGGACAGTTAGTTTCCTCTGTGGCCACAGGGTTAATAGCGGGCTTGTATTGATTATCTCATGTCAAACATTAGGCATTTGTCTCTTTACCAGAACTTCCCGAACTTCCAATCTCCCTTTGTACATCTCGCACCATTACTCGAGTTTGACCATGTTTTTTCACTCAGACACTTTTCAGTAGCTCCTAATCGTCTTTTCATTTTTTTTATTTAGCAGGGAAATTCCATAGTTTTTTGGGGTTTTGTTAGGAGCTGTGGAATGTTAAATATCAAGGAGGCTAATTTTTCTGGGTGTGTCCTCAGCTTATGTGTTTTAGCATATCTTCCAAGGCTATTAAGAGCTCAGCACCTGGCTACGGTAGCTTGTTAGACCCAACAAGGCTAATGCTGTTTGGCATTGAGATTCAATACCAAGATGTCTTGGCATGGAATGTTTGGCAATTTACATTGAATTTAAACAATAAGCAAACCATACTAAGTTCATTTGAAGGTGGACTGTACCACCTGTTCAGATGGATCTAAGTTCTTAAATTATTTTTTATCAGACACGGTTTGTGTTTGTCAACATACCTTACATGTTTCAGCGGAAACACTTCCGTCTTCATCAGAGTCCTCATCAAGTGGTAGTGTGTGACGTCTTTAAAACAGATGGTTGTGACTGAGGCGCGGTCACCTGTTCGATTTTGACACGTGACTCCGCCCCTTGATGTCCGTTTTTTGCTGGAAGATGTTGCTCCAGGTGTTAGAGAGCAGGAAGGCCCCCTCATCCAGGTCCATGGAAGTGTGGGCTCGCTTTCGTATCTCCACCGCCTCCATGGTGCATCTGCGGTGTCTGTTGTATTCTCAGTCTACTTGTGGGATCTGGACCAGAGTTCACGTTTCCCACCCACACGCTCTGTTTGGGCTAATATGGTCCTGCGAATTTAACCAAGTGGGTGTGAATTTACTTTCATTTACCATGAACGACAGCATAGATAATGTCTGCATGTTCTGCAGACCAGCTATATTATTAGCATTTTTGTGTTTGCAGTCTTCACAGACCTACTAACAGTTTTTAGTTTGCTTATCTGAACCCTGATGAGGAGACTTAAATTTTGAAGGGGGGCATCCTCACACTTTCAGCTGACTTCAGACTTTTTTATGCTAAAGGTTCCATGGAAATCTCTATTTCCTTGTCTGTGCAGAGGTGCTACCTCTTGAGTGGGTTTGTGTTTTGATAAGAAAAAAAAGCCTGTCTGTCTTTCAAGCCCTAAACAGACTATACATTACTTGACTCCCCTCTACAGGGTTGAGAGGGATCCCTTGGAAAAGCTTGATAAAAGTTAAGTCATTCAGAACCTCTTGGAAATATTTGCACGGTCGTCACTGCAACATTTTCCACAGCCCCTTCATCACTAGATAGTTTTCTTCATGTGGCTTTGTACGCAAAACGTTGTGTATATTTCACAAAGTTTTCAAAGACGGCAGCAGCTGCCAAAAATGACAGAGGATAAGTGGTGACATTTTGACAAATGTTAATTTTGGACACTGTGTAATGACATTAACATGCACTTTATGGGTCTCTAGCTCTCGGCTCATTCCAGTGAGCCACAGATTTCCTGATGCGTGCAGCTGTGTGGTGTGCAGCGGGTGTGAGTTGTGGAGCAGGAACGTGGAAATGATGTGCGGTGAGTGGATCTTCCCTGGTGGCTCTCTGTGTTCCCGCCCTCCATGCTGCTCCTCCTGTCATTATCTTCACTTTTTCGCTTTCCATTTTAGTAGTTTAATCTCGACATCCTGACTGATCTGCAGCCAAGTCGCAGTTCCCATGTAACGTGAGAAAACTTTTATCGTTTCCAGAGCTGGTGATCTTTTTGGAAAATTAGTTTTTTTTAAACATTACAGTTGCAAGCTTGTTGAATTGTTAACTTAAAAGTTTAAAAGTGAAAAAAACTCTTGAGTTTGTTTCAAAATCTGTCCAACGTCCTTGTTGTGGGGGTGAGGGATGAGAGAGTTCCCTTAATGCGATGTTGATCTAAATCTACATGCTTCGCAGACTCTGAGATAATGCACGGCTCCTTCCCGCCTGTGCATCTATCCCCGTCTGAATATTAAGCAGCCTTTGTGAGCGTCGGTGTCATGAGAGTGGAGGGTTTGTGGGTGAGTTCTGGGTAACGACGTCGCCTGTGCTGTGCACACGGAACCTCTTGTCTCCTGAAATCACCTTCATGTGGGGTGAATTTCTGCTCCGCTGACAGCACGGCCATCCCTCTCTTCATTGAATGGCTCATAATTACTTCTGAGTAGTTTAACGGTTGCACTGAATTCAAGCTGAAGTGCCTAGACCTCGAGATACGGGACCGTCCTGCTGTGGGAGTGGAAGAGTGAGTCCACTACTGCAAATGATTAGGATTAGCAGAACAGGAAAGAGGTGCCTTTGCTTTTCACTTCCAGAGAAGTGCCAAAGTGAAGAATAAAAAAGATTTTCATCTAAAAAATGGGAGGATTTTGGCACACTTTTCAAGACTTGGAACAAAAACACAAAATAACTTTGCCCAGTGGAGTATTACTGCCCACAGTCTAGAAAAGACTAGACAGTTTTAAGAGGCTGGAAACATTTTATGTGACTGTTCTTTTTAGGAAAACAAATGTATTTCATTCTGAAGGACAGGCGTACAGTGATGTTTTTTTTTAAATCCTGTAACTCTGGTATTTCTCAGATCGTCTGTGAAACCCTATAGTCTTGTTACAAAATAAAGTTCTTTTATAGTATTTTCCCGCCCTTTTTGGATGCTGAAAGTCATGTTTGAGGACAGCAGATGTGAGTTCAGATGGAGAATAAAAGAAAAGCTATGTTTTTTTTTCTGCCTTATGCTCCCACGGTGAGTTCATTTATGCAAAAACATGAGCTCACTCCTTTGCTGGCATCTGCTAAATCCAGTCAAAACATGAGGAAATGGGTTCAAAAAACAAAAACAAGCTTGTATTCTGATTTTTTTGTGGACTTCATATGATCACACATGAATGCCGCTTTCCAAAGGTCACATGGATTTGGGAGAAAATGAGCCCATGACACAAAGGTGCAGAATATCAGGTAACAGCAGAGTTGTATTTTTTGCACATGTCCGTTTTGGAAACGTTAAGCTCTTGCTCATGCGTGTGTTTGACAGGGTTTCATTACTCAAGATCCCAAAAGGGCTTTAACTAACACTTTGCTAAGTGGCTCTGCCAGCGTCAGTCTGCACAGGCCCCAGTGCAATGTCGCTTTTTGGGCCTGACAAGCTTTTCTGCAGCTGAAACTGTTGCTGAACGTCTTTCTCTTTCCAAAATGTAGAACAGCAGGAGAAACATCCTCGCTGGTCATCAACGTTTCTTTCATCGCTGCTGTAGCTTCCGTAGGTGTGACAAAGTGCAGCCCATTTTAATGGTACAGAGTTAAACGAAGGCAGCTGCAAAGCGAATCGACTAGAACATTTGGATTTAATTACAGAAATGTCACGAAATGAGCACAACTGAACAGGGGGCTGGAAAATAAAGAATACCTCACAGATTATGGCTCCTTGCGGTTTGTCAAATGTAGAAATGTGAGATTAGAAACCGCTTCTCCCATCATTTTCATGAACGAAACCGGAATGTTTTAGTAATATTGTTTTCACATAGTTTCTTTGCTGTGATTTTTCAGAACATTACAAAAACAGACGGCCCACGGTTTCAGGTATTTTGGGAAATGCCGTTGCCGTCAGCCTCCGGATCCACTAATAAAAGCTAAAGAGAATAATGTCGTGCTCTCACAATTAAATCTAGAGGTTCATTGGCAGTTTAGAGAAATGTGACTTTGAAATGTTTTTATTGTTGTGGGACCCTTAAAAACACCAAAACCTTTATTTGGAAAGTGTTAAACTAAAATATAGAGCTGTTTATTTTTCTGAAACGTTAGACGTTTAGCTTTATTTTTATTGTTTTAAAAAAGTCTAAAAACTGGAATTTAGGTTGAGTCTTCCTGATTAAAGTGCTGTAGCTCTGTCTAGTTAGCACGTTTTCTCACATCACATGTTTTCTTTGTTACTTTTTAAAGTAGTGGTCATTACGAACAAACAGTTTCATTTCAGTATTGTCAAAAATGTAATGATTTATTAAGATCTTACAGCTTTGTTGAGTTTTGATGCAAACAGCGTGTGTTGCACTCCAACAGTGGATGGGACCTGCACTGTTCTTCCAGCAGATGCATGGATGCCAATTGTAAGACAGAAATGTGAACACTGATTTAGTTATTGACCATATAGACCATTTAAATTCACGCTAATATTACCAGAGTAAAGTAAAAATCCGATTTTAAGTTGATTTTATAAAGTAAAATGAGAAAAAAACAAAAAAAAAAATGCTTTTTACTTGTCAAAATATTTCTAAATCAGAGTATGTCTAACAAGTTAAGCCACAACTCATTCTGGAGAACCATCATCGTGTCTAAATTTCAAGCACTTCTTGGAAGAGTGAAATAATTTACTCCCACAACTCACACTTTTGCCAAACACTATTGCATTTTCTGATGTGAAATTACATTTTCACATCATTCACATCATCTATGCATGTTCCACGTCCCAAAACCATGGAACCGGGGTTTGGGCCGGCGAGGCACCCGCCTTTGACTGGCACCCAAACCACATTGCATCTGCCCCTTTTGAGGTCTCCTACGGGTGGTGGGCCCATGGGAGAGTGGTCCCACGTCATTCTATCCGGCTGGGCCCGACAGGGGCCGGTGGGGAGAGCCCCGGTCACCAAGCACTCGCCTGCGAGCCTCAACCCCCTGGCCTGGCTCCAGAGTGGGGGCCCCAGTGACGCCCATCCTGGCAACGTAAGTGGGTCCTTGAATGTGCTACTCATGAGGGGCTTCTGATCCGCTCTTTGACTTGTCACCCAGGAGCTGTCTGCCATAGGAGACCCTACCCAGGGCTTAAGCCCCAGACAGCTTAGTTCCTGGGATCACTTGAGCCCTTAAACTCCTCCACTACGATAAGATGGCGGTTCACGGAGGGTGGATCTTAGAGATAGGGGGAGAAGCTCGGTCACCCGCAGAGAGATCGAGGTAAAACAACTTCTCCTCCACTTTCAGAAGAGTCAGTTGATGTGGCTCGGGCATCTGGTCAAGATGCCCCCTGGATGCCTCCCTGGGGAAGTGTTTCTGGCATGTCCCACTGGGCGGTCCCCCGGGAAGACCCAGGACACGCTGGAGAGACTACGTCTCTCAGCTGACCTGGGAATGCCTTGAGGTCCCCCCAGAGGAACTGGAGGAAGTGGCTGGGGGGAGGGAAGTCTGGGCATCTCTGCTTAGACTGCTGCCCCTGTGACCTGGTCCCGGATGAGTAGAAGAAGACGGATGGATGGATGGATGGATGTTTCATAAGATCTGCTTCTTTTTTTACCTTAATGAAAAAAACAATTTTTAAGTTGTCTTTGAATTTTTCTAAAATTTTATAAAAATATAAAATTTTATAAAATTTTATAAAAATTTAAAGAAAATTCAAGAAGTGAGGAAAGTTTTTTTTTTCTACAGCTCAGTGCAACTCTATGAAGTTGGATGCATAAGCCACCGTTTTTGAACCACTCTCCATTAAAAATGGCATCTAAGACGACCTTTGCTCAACTTATCTGCCGAGCACCAAAACTTGAAGCAATAAATCTTTTTTTCTTGCAATTTCTAACATGAGCAGAAATCCTCTTCTCTTCTCTTTGTGTCAATGGTACGGCTCTTGTCATGTATTTCCTTACACGTTTTTTGTGTGGAAGACGTTTGCCTCTTCAAAGATGACCAGAATAGTTTACCAGCTCATGCCAGACCACAGCACCCATGTGGCAGAAAGGTTTCTTGGGAAATATAATAGAAAACAACAACAAAAAAGTTTGGTGTGTGAAGTCAAACAAGTGCGGTTGTGGATTTACCCTCAAACAGATGCAACAAATTCAGGGCGGAGAACGGCCACTCCCAGCCCGGGTCGGACTCTTACATGTGATTGATTAGTGTGTAATTAGGTCGGCTGCTGATCACTGGTTGACAAAAATACAAATCATATCTTCTGCTCTGTGAACCAAAAACAGCCACAACAGCTCCTCCAAACAGAAGCCTACAGAGGAGGAAAAGTCGAGCTTTCCCTTTTCAGATGTGACATTTTCCAAAACACCGGGGAATTCCATGCGGTTTCCTGATGACAGCACAGGGCTGCGCTGCACAATGCAGCTCTCTGTTTTACAGCGCTGACACATCCACAAGGTACTGGAAGAGGGTGCCACGCTGCAGATAAGGAGAGGAGCGGAAGACATGCAGACCACATAAAAGTGAGCCATCGCAGCTTGAATGGAAGGGTCATCGCTCCATGGTGAATGCAGCAGTTCAGCTGCAAGCACGGCAGCTGCATCACAGCTGGTTGGCGGTTTGCTCTGTGAGAGCTGCGGCTTTTGTTGCCACTTCACCAAAGCGGTTATTGTGCAGAAAAGGAGGAGAACGGCCAAAACCCTCCTGCTGTTTGGCAATTTCTTTTACTAACTCCAGATCAGTGTCTTTCTTTGGGGCATGTGTCCGTTCACACAAGCCACGCTGTCGTCAGACAGGTACTCTGAGACTCGTGTCAGATGTTGTTCGGAATTTGGCTTCCTGCTGAACCTGGTGGAAGGTGAAACCCTGGTGAGTGCTGAAGAGTTGGAATCATACATCATAAATAAACTGTTCATGTGTTTTTTAAGAACATGGACTTGTGCACAAATTGAGTTTTTTATGTGTTCTTTTGCGTGGACAAACTTCCTTTTTAAAAAATGGCCCAGATTTTATTGTTAAACATAAACCATCAGGATGGCTTACGGTTCAACAGTAAAAGAGTAAATCAACCACACTAACATCTTCATAACAAGCCGGAGTGTGTGTTTTTTTGCTGGATTGAGTGGTTTAAAGTTACAAAAATGTTCCTATAAGAAGATTAAACTGTCACCCTCCACTCTTAGAGTCTGCTGTGCTCACAGTAGCAGTTCCTCATGCTGAAAATAAAGCTCTTTTCCATAGGAGCAAATACATAAACCTCAAAATTATCTTCTCCTCTCTTCCTATATCTTAAATTACATAATGCACTCAAATACAAAAGTATGTGCTCGCCAGGACATCAAAGAATTAAAAAGTGTTTCAAGCTTTAGGTGTCCAGCAGCAAATCTGGAAGCACTCAAACATCACCATTACAATAAATTTTAGAAGAACAGTTGCAGATTTTTACTTGAACAGAACAAATGAAAGGTGCCCTGAGTGAAATATAAAGCCATAGGAGAAGCCGTGGAGCTTTAGAACAGCAGGATGAGAAGATAAAAGGATGTATGAAGAGCAGTTCAAGTTCACGGTCCATCTTATGACCCTTGTCTAACAGTTTCCTCCCTTCAATCCCTAGAGTCATTTCATCTTCAACTTGTACCTGTACTACCTGTACTAGTTTTAATCATGCAAACTATGTCAATGAAGTTTGTAAAGTGTTTAAGAAGCTTAGGGAAGCCTTGAGATGCCTCTTCCTCACTCATTCAATCTACCTTTGTGAGCTACAAATGTTTCATGTCACTCATAGTGAGATCCTGCTCTGTTGTTCACAATGACACAAGCCGTCTGCTAAATCCCGCTACACACTGTTGACGATTTAAAGGAAAATAACCCGTTTTTTAATTCTAAAAACAATATACTTGAAGTTATAATAAATTCTGACCGCCTTCCTGAAGTATTCATTTTTCTGCCTGCAAATTCAAGATGTGAAATGTACTGCACATAGTACTTAGCCTGAATAACAGACACAATTCAGTTAGCAAAAAGAGTGCCACTTATTTTTTATACACATTTTTACGTACTCAAACTTTTTAAAATTATGTCTAATTAGATAAAATATTGAGACCAATAGATTTTTCTCTTAGAAACTTGTATTTCTTAGCATGTATTCACTTTATTCAATTTATTTGGTTGTTTTACATTTGCTCATGTGTAACCAAAATGAGGAAACTCTAAGTAAAGACTTCTGACCCAGGGTAGCATTGTGTTTTCTCATCATGGAGTACAGAGAAACACAGCATTGGGGTGTCTATTTTTCTGTTGACGTAGTTCCCACATCAACGAAAGCTAATCACGCAACTGCAAAGTTTTTTTCCAAGAACACAAGTCTTGGAAGTTTGGAACCCTTGTGCTATCCTAGGCACTTTAACGTTTTTAACGTTTAACTATATATCATCATCTGTTCATGTTCTCCAAAACTGATCAGAGAATTCGCTAAAACGTGATTTTTTTTCTGATTATATTTCTGAAATCAACTCCTGGTATGTCAGCGGGTCTAACAATTTCAAACTTAAAAGTTATGTATGTACTTTTTGTTGAGTTTTCTTACGCTTACAACAGCTGTTAATGAAGCTTCAGAAGTTTCAGCGTTAGCTCCTCTGCTTCTGAACTCTTTAGATTTCCATGTATTGAAGCAGGGAGGATATATGCTGTTATTTTTCACGTCTGAAAGAAATCATATGTGACAAATCTGCAATGCAATGTATAGTACCGATAGAGAGAAGACATTCCTGAGCTTTCATCCTCAGACGCAGTTTCTGTGCTATGGATGGATGGTGATGATTAATGCAACTGTGTGATGTACAGCACTGCAAAATGGAGAGACATATTTATGAAGTCCTTTAATCTCCCTTGACAACAACCTTGTATGAGCCAACAGGCTCATCCCCCATGGCCACATTAGACTAACTGCTCTTCGGCGCCGTGACTTACTGCTGTCACCTGTCGGAGATTTCACAGGACAGCGTCTCTTTTGAGGTCAGTTTCTGGCTCCCCCAGCAGATCAGCGGGTCCAGCAGAGAAGCAAGCTGATAAAGTTTAGGATTTTGAAGGGTGAGGATTATAGGATGAAAAGGCAACGCAGCTAATCCCTCTCTGTTATTAAAGATGATAGCTCTATAAATGACAACACATGCAAAACTTTGCCCCAACTCCAAACTCTTGGTGGAGAACCAAAGTACTTAACGGAACCAGGCTTAAGGGATGCTGCTGTCTCTGAGCTGGATTAGGAAGGAGAGATGGGATGTTGATCCCATAGTTACTCTCTCCATTTCTTAAGTTTGGATGAATAGCTATGAAATGGAGACATGAATGTAGAGCATTAGCGGCAGTTCGGTTGTGGGAGCTACTGTCTCTTCACTGTACACTGCAATTATCTCCAGGAGCTCAGGGAGATAATTGGAAGAGATGTGGGATAAATCCAACCCTAGGGGAATTGTGCTAATTTTCCTTTTTCAGCTGACCTAATAAGGGGACTATCCAATGATGGGGAGTTGAAAAAAGAGAGGGCTGGAGAGAAAGCAATGTCATACCCATTCTGGGTTAACATGCATACATAACGAGTCTCAGCCTCTGCCCAACACAGAAGACATTACTCATTGGCGTCTGCATTCTCAAATACAAGCATTTTGAAGACTGTTACCTCTGGAAACCGAGCCCAGTACCTTTCCAATGGACACTGCCTTCATCTTACTGTGTCCACAGCACATCCCAAACAGCAGTGAGACTCGCTTGACGGATTCCTCCGGAGCACTGAAGTGTGCACAACCACAGTAAGGGGCTCCTCTGTGCATATGACAAATCTACTCCTCCTTTAGATGTCTGACAGGGAAGTCTCTATTCAGACCCAACTTTAATCACATTAGCCCACTTTTTTTCCTCAACTGTGTGCCAGACCAGCAGCTTGAACTTGGTTCTGTTGCATTGGGCAGAACCATAAGCAGAGGTTGTCCAAGAATGTACTTTCTGCCACACTGCCAATTTAATAGACCGCAGTGGGTCACAGAAGATTCTTGGAGAGTTTTTAACTTTGTTTTTCTTTAAATAGCAGTTCTCAAAAGTAAAAGCCTACGGAGATGTGTATAACATGAACTGACATTTAAGGAAAAATGGAAAAATTGTTGCTAATTTGAGTTAAAATGCACACGAACCACAGTCATGTGCAATCGTGATCAACCAGAAGTAACTATGCATTCTTTTTTTCCTGCTTTGTTTTGAACAGCAGTGCTTATACAAACGGAAAACTCTTTGGCTGACTTACAAGACTTCCTTTCAGTTGTACAACCAATAGAATAGTTATAAGTGTAGATGAACAGAAGTTTGCAACAAAGCAAGTTAAAAAAGATAACAAAAGTAATAACAATATCACTCATGGGGGAACACACTCCACAGTTCAAATCTGAAGAATACTAATGGCAAATATCATAAAGCTGTCTTGTCAGTAATGTAAACACACATAACACTGGTGGGAGGTGCAGGTGCTTTTTAATGGCAGCCAGAGGTGGTAGCACTATCCTGGTCAGAGCCTGTTTCAGCTGTAGCTTCAGTGTTTGGTACTCTCCTGGGAGTTTCATGTGAAAACAAACCAAATAGAGGTGTAACATGTATTTGCGTTTACTACCCATTCGAACTGAAGAAACAGGAATATCCTGGTGGGAAAACAATGTTGTTTTCACCAAAGCAACCAGGTTTCAAACACTATTTAGAAAAACACAAATTAAAAATACATCTTCTGAGGGGAGACCTTAGGAAGATGTAAAACACAATCTTTGATTGTGTTAAAATAAGACATAAACTTTCCAAGACGCGACACTGGACTTGCTTGAAATAATCTCTCCAAAAGCAGGAAAGAGTCCGAATGAATTGTCAGTCCATCACAAGATATCAACTATGCACAACTTGGCAAGCAGGACAATTTAAACATGCATTGTCACAGCAAAAGCAGAAATGTTCGGCAATTTTTAATGTATCTATAGTTTTAGGTTTATGTCAGTTAGCCTGTGTAAACAGCTCCGACCCTTTCGCAAAACTTACTTACTGCCTCACATGGTAAATGGTGTATACTTATGCAGTGCTTTTCTACCCTCTCTCAAAGGCCCAAAGTGCTTTACAGTCACAGTCCCATTCACACTCACATTCACACATTCATATCTGAACCTAAAACGCAAACCGGATTTCTTGACCCTTGTGCTATCCTACGCTCTTTAACGTTGGGAGTTGGGTCATCTAGACCCACTAGACAGTGCTCTGCACCTTTTTTCTTCAATGATTTGTGATCTTCACTGGTGTCCATGGATTACATGAAATCTTTCCACCTTCATCCACCTTTGTCATGGTAGGGAGAACACGTCAATGTAAGGGTGGGGTCATCTAAGATAGCACAACACTTCAACACCGCACTTTAGCTCCAGTGTTGCCATCTTCGTTTACAAGATTAATTCCAGCGGATTCTGAAGCAGAAAAAGGCCGTCTTGCTCTGATGTTCAAAACTTTACAGTCTTCTTTACAGTGCCTCTGTGATCAATGAATCAGCTGATTCTGTCATGGAGAGAGGCGGCTGAGTGATGTGTTTGAATTGGTGCAAAGCTGATATGAAAAGCCACTTTTCTCTGCATCAGAATCAACTGATTCCCGTTGATTGTGTACACACCAAACAGATCAGAGAGTGTGTGTTATTTAGGTATCACCCGTGGTGTTAATGGGTTGAAAAGTACGATGGCTGATTCTTTGTTCTTGATGCTGCTGTTTTAAATGTGTTTTCTGTAGCTTGTATCCGTAGATCAAAATGATCTAACAGTTCTAAGTGCAAACATCAGTACTTGTAATGTTTTATTCAAAAATAGAGGGTAATTTAGGGGTGACAATAAAGACAAAGGACACAAAACTAATCTGGAGATTGTGAAGCCCTTGACCCTTAAAGGTGGGATTTAATGCGATCCTTTGAGGCCACTTCCCAAGCCTTCTTCTTCCAGTAATCCTCTGAGTGTAACCTGGAAATCATGTGATGATTATTTTTCAGTAAGTTGAAGGCTCGGCTCTACATGGCCCAGATCATGGGATGTTTAGAACATGTTTGAAGAAAGAGACTTTGAAGTACCCCTGAAATGTCAATCTTTATTACTGTTTACCATCATTGCCTGAAAAAAAATCATCAAAAACATACCTTGACTTGTTTGAAGTCATTTCCTCGTCACAGCACCTTTTCATGGTTGTGATCTTTTAAAATATGCATCCTTTCCCCTTTTCTTTCTCCATATTTGAAAACAGAATTTCTGTATATTAAGATAATCAAAAGAAAAGAAACCCATAAACGCTGTGCAATAGATGCAAGCAATGACATGCAAAAACCTTTCCAGATTCCAGCACATAATGCATTTAAATGATCTTGTTTAACAAGCAAGGGAAGTGGTTTCCCTCATTACCCACAAACCCTAAAATCATGCCCAGCTTAGGACAGGGATATCCCAGAGTTCACTAAGAGCAGCATCAATCTTCTTGTCCCCAAAGACTTTTGCTTATTCAGTGGGGAAGGATCAACCGAGAGCTGGACAGTGTCAGGGCTCTCTCCACATGCGTCACATTGCTGCTGCAGCCAAACCGCCTGTAGTTAACTCAAAAGTCACCAGAACAATCTGCTGTAATTGATGTTTTCTCTAGAGCAGTTTCAACACCACCCAATAAATACAGCGAATCATCTGCACACGGTTTGGATTTCCACAAAGTAACTTCAAACATTTCCATGACTTTAATCCAAAAGCATTCAACTTAGTCGGTGTGACAGCAGCATGCATTTAAACAAAGGTTTGCTCTGAGGCAGACACTATTTCAAGACTGACAAGCTCCTTCACCAGCTTAATGTTTCATTTCATTTCATTCACAGATAACCCAACATAAATAAATAACTTCCCTTCTTATCCCCTTCAGGTGGTTTTTCGCCCAAGCTCAGGTCCTCTACCAAGAGCTTGAGGGTCCTACGCAGTATCTTAGCCATTCCTAGCACTGGACTTCTCTGGACTGAGATATCTGAGGTCCTGCCCTGATCACCACGGGCACTACCTTCACCTGGTCATGTTGCTGGTATTTCTCCAGTCTCTCATGTTCCTTCCTCCTGATGTTGCCATCACTTGATCCTTCACCTTTATTCTTTAGCCAGCTCCGAGCGAATAATCCGCCTTCATCTAACGCTCTCCCCTGCATCCTCCTCATTCCCACCAACTTGTCAAAAACCCGAGGTGTAGCACCCAATATGCAGGAGAACAGGCTTGGTGGCAGAAGGCCTGACAATGAAGAACAGAAACCCATCCATCCATTTCCTGGCTACTGTTGGATGAAGGTGGGGTACAGTCTGGACAGGTCACCTGTGTGGGGCACACAAACTCCCACCTTACAATGACCAATGAACCTATAACGCTATATAAGTTGGAGTGTTTGGAGAAACCGGCATGCACGGGGAAAACATAGAAACTCCTAAGAGAAAGGTCAAAACCAGGAAATGAATACAGTGGCGACCTGGGGGTTAGCCCCGCCTATAGCCGCTAAGACTCATGGGAAGTGTGAATCTTGTGTGTTGAATTCTTCACCATAACTGAGAGAGCTATGAAGAGAAGTGAGGTTCATGTTGTTACGCTGTTCTTGTGTGATCATAATAAATGAGTTTTAACCCTGGACAGGAGAATGAGCAATCAGCTTTTCTGTCTACCTCTCCCTCTCAGAGACTGTTTGAGGGCATGTGGATTATGGGGCATGACCAGGCAACGTGGCTAGTCAATTGGCAACTCGGCTCTCGATTCCTCTTTATGAGTGACAAAGCAGCTGGGTTGTTACAATGCATATGCAGAAAAAAAAGATAAAATGTACTGAAAGGGCACAGCAATGTACCGAACCGAAGCCGTTCTTGTTCTTTCTACAGACCTCTTTCTTGGTAGCTCCAACTTCCATAGCCTTTTATGCTGTGTTCACGCTGAACAAAATTCACGCGACAAAGGTGATTTGAGTGTCTGCCAGCAGTGCTGTTCAAATATTTGAGTTCAAATATTTAAACCCAAATATTTGAACCTATGTAAGGTTGCTGCATCGCGTCAACCAATTAAGGACTCAACTTTTGGCACATGATGTCTTCCATCACTCGACCAGCAGGTAGAATAAACGTTGAATATGGTGGATCGATCCAACAGTTCACCTGAACTTCCATGCATCCACTTTTTTAACCCGCTGTGTCTCTTTTTGCCGGACTCCTTCCCAGCTACTGTTGGGTGAAGGTGGGGGACACAGTGTATCTATGGAAGCATAGAACTGACCTGCTTTGGGGGGAGACTCAGAAAACATTTTTGTCTTTTGTTGGCAAGCCAAAGGAATCCAAAACTGGGGGCTTTAATCAAACTCAGAGTTTTGTTCAGTGTTTCAGGAAAAAAATAAGGAGAAAGTCACACTGTTCATAATCACTAGGTTTTATAAGCTCTGTATGCTTCCAATCTACAATATCCGCTGTGCTCCATGAAAGCGGAGGAGAGGAAACATTAAAGCAACCCCCTAAGGTTTCCTATACGCTCAAAGACACAGAACATTATTACATTCTGCAACCATTTCTTGAGGAATTCTACATATTTTATAAAGTGAGCTTCGGGTCCCAGATTCTATAAGGTTCCCTTTGAAATCAAATAAAAGAGCTGCCACTACATTGCTCTTTAATATGCTGCGTAATTATTTGGAATTGAGCTGCTGAAATAGTTGAAACAGTCCATGGTGTAAAGTGTGGCATCTGACCTGACATCTGAAAATGATCTGCAACACTTTTTTGCTTAGCTTCACCTAGTTTTAAGGAAAACACTAGACTTAAATTACACCGCTACTTTTCAAATTTCACCCTGGAAAAAGCTTCATCTTCCTCTCATCTTTGTTTTCCCTCAATGTGTTAGTGATCCACTCAATTGAGGTTTCTGATTTCCCAGCTCCTTCTCACAGGATCCTGCTTGACAGAAATGGAGTTCAGTCGTTTCCTCATTGATTTTTGGACCTGACCTTCCTGTAACCTGGTGTAAAACAATCGCCTCTGTGCCCTAAGTCGTCCCATACCAGGAGGAGCAGTCAAACATAGACTTGCAAAGAAAAGGGAACATTATCACACTTCCCCCTAAAACCAGGGAAAACACAATAAGGTCTCTCCACATGAGAGGAGAGGATTCCAAGAGTTGGTGGTTATCTACTTTGCATCGCACGAAATGCAACGACAAAAAAAAAAGATGAATAACAGTTTAAGGTGGCTTTACTGTGTAAAAAGATTTACTGCTCCTCACCCATAAGAAACTGATGAATTAGACAGAAAAGGTGAGCCAGGAAAATCCTGCTGTGTATTGGCCTTAAAAGCATGACAGTGTCAAATTATAGATGACTGGGAAGCGGCGGGTCAACTCTGTGATTCAATCCTTTAGGGGCTAGAAGTCAAATCTGGAAGTGCGAGAATGAAGAATAGCTGTAAGGCGTAGCGTTATAGAGCATGAAAACCTTAAAAATAATGTTTGCTCACCATTCCTGTGTTCACAGACACTCTGTTCACCTTCAGGCACATCTGTTCCTACAGCATCTTTGCATGGTGGTCCTTGATACAGCAGGGAGCATGAAGCACAATGAAGTGATGGATGAACATGAGTCTGGGCTGGGGAGACCTTTGCAGTTAACCTTGCTATGAAATTTGACATCTGAACAAAGATGGAAATTTCAGAGTTGCAGGAAAAACATTATGCAATTGAAGTTTACTCTCAAAAGATAGTTTATTTTGTTAACTTTCCAACATCAAATGTTGATTTTTGCTGTCCTTGACCCACTGGTGCTTTGATTTAATTTGCTTTGATTTAGTTTGCTGCAAATTGTAGACTTTAAATCTCTTGACATTACCAAACGTATGTGTTTTAGGTATAGTGATGCCATTTTAGAGAATGAATATCTTACACTTTTTTAGTTTTAGCGTACACTCAAAGTCCCACTCCAATTAACTTTTGATCTATTGTAAAATGTTCCCAGTGGTCTTTTATCTTTTATTTATGATTATGCTTGTTTTAGCCACAAAAAAAAGGTGTTTTGTTTTTTGGAGGACATTGTTCATTCAGAGCCGCATGAATTCGTTAGAAATATGCCTCCAAGTTTCAGGCGGGACTGCTGGGGCCGAACAACTCCCCCAGATTGAGAGCTCTCTGCTGATGTGCTAACCCTCTAGCCTACAGCCCCACCCACCCATTACCTAACAACAACAAAAATGGTGAGCGATATTGGAGCTATCGAGCTGTATAGTTTAGATCCTGATGCTAGCCTGACAATTGCAGTGTAACACGTTTTCTTTTGTCTGCTCCTGATTCACAACAATTTGAATGAATAAATACTCAGAAATGCAATTTAATGACAAAGTCTGTTTTATTCTCAGTTTTCTGTGCAGGTTAGCTGTGAATTATCCTGGATGGCTCTGCCCTCTCACCTGTCTGTCCCCAGGAAGTGGCAAACAGCTTCTTGTCTCTGCACTACGACCTATGTTTGTTTCAGTACTGATCTTGAGTTTTTGGTAGATTTTTTCCTCACTTGGAGTGGCACCCTGTGTTTATTAGGATTGATTGTGTTTCAGTAGATCAACAATATTTTTTCAAAAAGGAATAAAAACACATGATCTAATAATAGAGCTTGCATTCAAGCCTCAACTTTTCTGCTCAACTAAAAAATTAAAAATAAGTTTATTTTTTAATATTTTTTTGCCTCAGACAAAATACATATGCTACACATATAGTGTGCATTGGATTATTTGCTTGTTCTGACTGTTAAACTTTCTCTTTTGTATGTTGTCCTTTGAAAGCTGTCACATGTTTTTCATTTTTTTTTTTTTGTCTGACTTGCTGTAAATCCTGTATCGGTCCTCCGTGGCAGCTTTTTCTTTACAAGCATCACTGTGTAAATATTAGCTCCAGCTTAATGTGACCATGAAAGAGAGAACAACCATCAACAGGATGTAATACCCAACATAATTACACTCTAGAGATCATGTTATGAAGATGTGTCCAATCACACATCAAAGCTTTGGTAACACTTTAAAAATTAGGGAGGGCCGGAAGCTTGTCACGTTGTCATGTTGAAATTTTGTCCGTGTTTTTATAATGACGCTGGTTGGTTTAACTGATTTAGATTTAGGTCATAAGATGCTCAAGCCACAATGTGAGGTATAGAGTCATCATTGTCTTATTTAAATGCGTATCTGTGAGGGACTAGTGGTTGTTTGTGGAGCCAAATGCAGGAGAAGACTCACAAAACAAGCAACAACCATCCATTCATCAATCCATCCATCTTCTTCCGGTTATCTGGGACCAGGTCGCAGGGGCAACAGTCTCTGCAAACATGCCCAGACTTCCCTCTCTCCGGCCACTTCCTCCATCTCCTCTGGTGGGACCCTGAGACGGCCAACCGAGAGAAATAGTCTCTCCAGTGTGTCCTGGGTCTTCCAGGGGCCTTCACGCAGTCGGACATGCCCAGAACATTTCCCCCAGGAGGCGTCTAGGAGGCATCTGGACCAGATGCCCGAGCCACCTCAATTGGTTCTTCTCGATGTGGAGGAGCAGAGGCTCTTCTCCAAGGTGACTGAGCTTCTCACCCTATTGTCTAAGAAAAAAAAACACCTCAAAGAAACCCAGTAGCCATTCATGGACAAATTCTAGGAAGAACATGAAGAATTTTTGAGTGATTAGTGTAGTTGAGGAGCAGTTGTGGTGCCAAAAAAAGACAGAATGAAGTATGCATCTGTGCAGATGTTACACATTTCAACGTATGTGTCTAAAATAATTGCAAAATTGGATGCTATTATAGTTGTTATTGCTGGCATTTCGTCACACCCCCTTAGCACCCGGTTACCACAAGTGGTTTGCCACATGTGTAAAACTCAAGGCCCTGGGGCCAAATGTGGCCCGCCATGTCACTTTACGTGGCCCGCGAGAGCATTAAAGGTTTTAATTTCTTAAATTAAATTTTTTTTTGTTGATTACATATTTTTTATGTGTAGCTTCAGTTGTAATGATTCAATGTTTGCAGGTCTTACGTGCGTATGCATACAAATTGTTGTCATTAAACCATCAGTTGGATGCAAGGCCATGCAGCCTTTTTTTGTAAAATGTTACACGTGTAATACATGCGCTTTCTAGCTCAGTTTTATGTTATGTTTCTTTATTCACTAGGACAGTTTGATCCTTCATTAATGGAGTGATGTGGGTTTTAATAAGAATTTAAGAGGATTTATGCTAAAGTAACAAGCAAACATATGTTTTCTATGTAACTGTAATTGTCACTTTAAAAAGTTAGAATGAATAAATTAGTTATTTTACATTAAGGAGTAGTTACATTTATTTTTCATTACATTTAGTAACATGTATAAGTTATATCTGGCCCTTTGAGGACAGCCATTCTGATGTGGCCTTCAGTGAAAATGAGTTTGACACCCCTGCTCTAAACAGAAGCTGTGCAGAAAATGAAAGAGATGACAGACATAACAGAGCTGAGAAGATTTTTGAGAATGGATAACCAGCTGGAAGGTTCATTGCTTAGCAGGGAGAGAGAAACAGGACAGAGCAAATATATGCTCAAGTGAAGAAAGAGGCTCTCTATATAAAAACATAAAAACTACAAAATACTAAAACACAACACTAAAGTGCAACACAACTGTGGTTGTGGGGTGTATAAGCGGTGGACGGGAGGAGGAGTACAGGAGGCTGGTGGACGGATTTATGGAGTGGGCTGGAGAGAATCACCTGCTGCTCAATGTGGACAAGACCAGGGAGATGGTGATCGACTTCAGGAGGAAAAGGACAGTCTTAGAACCCCTCTGCATCCTGGGCAAGGATGTGGAAGTGGTGCAGGATTATAAATACCTGGGTGTGACTATCGACAGCAGACTGAGCTGGAGGAG